>CM035427.1:113273157-113278157 GCA_020310875.1 Ceratopteris richardii
ATGCTTTAGTGGGACACCTGTTGAGTACATATGTTGCACACATAACAGCCTCAAGCTAGAAACTATGTGGTAAAGCCACACTCTTGACCATACACCTCGCCATCTCCATGAGTGACATGTTCTTCCTTTCAACAACTCCATTTTGTTGAGGTGTATACGACACTGTACTCTGATGTTTTATCCCATGTTAAGCCAAAAATGTATTAAAAACAATAAGACATATATTCTCCCCCTCGATCAGAATGGAGGGTACCCATTTTACATGTTGATAGATTTTGAGCCAGAACTAGAATTTTTTTGAAGCACATAAAAACTTTGGACTTTTCTTTCAATGGATATACCCATGAATGCCTGGAAAAATCATCAATCAAAGTCACAAAGTAAAGATAATTCCTAAAAGAAGGTGTCTACATAGGACCACAGACATCACTATGAACAAGCTTCAATTTTTTAGTAGCTCAAATTGAACCATCTTTTGGGAAGGAGGAATGCTGCATTTTGCCCAAAATACAGCCTTTGCATTCATGTTTACCAGGTGCCTCAAGTTTGGGCAAAGAGGACACTATTTCAGATTTCTACAAGCATAGAAAACTAGCAAAATTTGATGACCAAAGCGTGCATGCCAACGCTTTGCATTTGACATAGCCAGAGAATCTTGAACTAGCCATGCTGAATCATTCATATATTTTGCATAATCTATGAGCTCATATAGCCCACAACATAAAATGCCAGAAGCAATACTGATGTCACTATTTGACAGATCATGAACTGTACATCTACCATCAACAAATTTCATGACCAAGCCAATCTTGGATAATGATGAAACTGATAACATATTTTTCTTGATCCCTGGCACAAATAAAGCATCTGACAATGTAAAGGAACTACCATCAATAGTAGTTAGAATGGTCTACCAACTCCCATAATAAGATAAAAGGAGTTGTTGGCACATGTGACAATATGTCTTGTAGGGGCAAGCTCAAGTGAAGTGAAGAAACTGCACTACGAGGTAATATGTTTGGTTGCCCCACTATCAAAGCACCAAACATTTGAGTCTACTATAGACATACACTGTTCATGAGAAGATGGGTCATAACTGCAAATAGTTGCAAATGCCCATTCTTCATTCTGCACAAGATTAGCTAACTGTGTTTTTGGTGTAGAGGCCTCTACAACAACCATTCCAACCTCTTTCTTCTTTGCCTCTTTTGCAGCTAGTTTTGGACAAATCTTTATGATATAAAAATTTTTATAGTATTTGCAAAACAATTTTTGCTTTTCTGTTTTCTTCTCATCTCTGTCATCCTTCTTTGATTGTGCAGAATTAGTAGATTTTTGCTTACTAGTAGAAGAGCTCCATTTACCTTTGCCCTTCTGACTAGCCAGGAAAGCTTGATCTGCAACACACATAATGGACTTGTTTTGCCTAGAGTGATCTTCTTGCAACATAATAGAGACTAAATCCTCAAATGTTAAGACATTTGTATTGCCTTTCATTGTCAATCGAAGAGTAGATGCAAAACTCTGATATGAATCTGGAATACCATTCAGAATAGTCTGCACAAGTGAAATGTCAGGCAAGACTTCATCAACAGAAATCAACTGCCCCTTCAAATCTTTGATCTTTGTCAAAAGACTATCCATGGAATCTCCTTCATTCATGTGCTCACTCTCCAACTATTTTTGGAGGTAAGCAATACGAGCCTCATTCCCTACCTCGTATAAAGTGGTAAGTATATCCATGCATCCTTTGCTGTTCTGTAAGAGTGAATGTGAGGAGTAATGGCACATTTGATAGACAAGGCTATCAATGTATGTGTCTAAGCATCTCTGCCATTTTAACAAATCCGCTCTGCTGTAGGTGTAGCAGGAACCACAATACAAACAGGAACCTGAAGAATATCACCATCTTCAACACCATGTGCATCACCTTCAGTAACTGTATTTGTAGGTGTAATAGAATGTTTTTCAACATCCTGCACAATATTCCATAGTCCTTTTACAACCAATATGTGGCACATCATATAAGCCTGTAATGGGTGATTGGTACCATCCAACTTATCCTCAACAACCAACACATGAAATACATCATTGCTTTCAACCATGGCCACTAACTAAAATAGCCTGATGCAAAAAAATGACTGTAGCTAAAAAACTTGAACACAACTACCCCATCAAGATCTAGTAAACCTGTAGCAGACTTCAAGGTGCTTCTACTAGCGAACCAAAATTTGTGTACATTTTTGGCACAAAAAGACAAAATTGCCTGCATAGCACTATGATAGTGCGTTCGAAGGCTGAAATGAGCTCAGATCATGATTTCAACACCACACAACGAAGTTGTTTCGAACTTCTAGTTGCCCTAAGTATGCTCACTAATTTTTTTGCAATTTTGAAATTGTGATTGGAGGGGTGTCGATGACACCCTAGATGAAACATTGACTTGCTCTAATACCAATTGTTGGAATTTAAGGCTTGTGGAAGCATGCAAATAGCACAAGGAAGAAGAAGAAGAAGCTTGGGGCACAACACACAATACTAAATGTATTACTATGAGAATGTACAAAGATAAGTTTCCCATTAGGGTTATACGGGTATATATAACCTAGGGGAAAAACCTCCTAAACAGGGAAAAAAACTGCTTCAGTGGTCCTAGTGTGTTCATACACGTCACTACCTAAATATACCAACATAAAATAGCAAAGGATGATTGGGATACACTTACAAATTTATACCAGGGAAGAAATGAGGCTCAAGTTGCTTACCTTCGAAAATTATTGGAGAGTTAGCATATGAATGAAGGAAATTCTATGGATAGTTTTTTTACAAAGATAAAAGATTTGAAGGAGTAGTTGATTTTTGTTGATGAAGTCTTGCCAGATAGTTCACTTGTGTAGACAATTTTTAATGGTCTGCCAAATTCATATAAGAGTTTTGCTTCTACTCTTAAATTAATGATAAAAGGCAATCCCAATGCCTTCACATTTGAGGATTTAGTGTTTATTTTGTTGCAAGAAGAATAGTCTAGAATGAACATGTCAATTATGCATGTTGCTGTTGAGGAAAGAAGAATCTTGAGGATAAATAGTTAATCTTAATTCTGAAAGTCTGCTAACTCAGATATTAATCAATCGGATGTTGCTGAGCCGGAAATTTGCTGAATTTGTATTTTCTTGCTTGGATTTTAACAAACAGTTATTTTTTGTTAGGCGCTGATGTTGCAATAAAGAGCGTAGTTGTATTTCGTTCACGAAAAAAGGGGATTTAGGAAGGGAAAGAAGCATCTCCAAGAGGGAGGGCGAAAGAAATCAGATGAGGCAAGAAGAAATCTTTCCAAGAAGAAAAAAGAAAGAAGCGTCCTCAGAGAGAACAACGCTAGAAGAGAAAGGGACTCCATTTCTTCTAATGGTGCAAGATAATGGTGAAACAGAAATGATGAAATCTTGATTTCAGACGCATATTTACCTATTTCATAATGTATTTTCTATAGTCAAAAGTTCTAATATACTTTTCCATCATGTAATACCTGATGTAGAAGAACTCTAATGGAGTAATTTACTCATGTACATTCAGCGCAAGAATGAATCTTTGTCTATTTGAGTTATGTTCGTTGAAGAGAGATTTTGTCGCAGTGTAACAGTGCTAAATCTGAAATCTGTTGGAAGCGCATTCTTTGTGTGAAGTAGATCAGTGCTAAAGTTTGATTGTTCAGAAATAAGTAGAGATGTGTTGAATGCAAACCCCAACAATTGCAGATCAAGCTTTCTTAGCTAGTCACAAGGGCAAAGGAAAATGGAGATCATCTACTAGTAAGTATAAATCTACTAATGCTGCATAGTTGAATAAGCAAGACAAAGATGAGAAGAAAACTGAAAAACAAAAATAGTCTTGCAAATATTGTAAGGCAAATGATCATGTTATAATGAGATGTACTAAATTGGTTGCAGAAGAAGAAAAGAAGAAAGAGGCTAGAATTTTTGTTGTAGAGGCATCTACACCTAAAATATAGTACTAATCTTGTTCAGAATAAAGAATGAGCATTTACTATGGTTTGCAGTTATGACCCATCTTCCCATGAGTAGTGTATGTCTATAGTAGACTCAGATGTTTGGCATTTTGATAGTGGGGCACCCAAACATATTAGCTTTCAACAAAATAATTTCACATGTGTTAAGAACTCCTCTTATTTTGTAATGGGAGTTGGTAAGATCACTCTGGCTATTATTGATGGAAATTTTTTCACATTGTTAGATCCTTTATATGTGTGAAGGATCAAGAAAAATTTGAGTTTTAGCATTATCCAAGATTGGATTGGTTGTCAAAATTATTGATGATAGATGTATAGTTCACGGTCTCTCATATGATGATGGTATTATTGCTGTTGGCATTTAATATAATAGGTGGTGTAAGTTCATAGACTATGCAAGATCTCTGAATGATTCAAGATGTGTAGTTCAAGATTACAAGTCTATCTCATATGCAATTCTTTGGCAACTTTGGTCATTTGAATTTTGCTAGTTTGCTACACCTACAAAAATCTAAAATGGTCTCCTCTCTGCCCAATCTTGAGAAACCTTGTAAAATGTGAAGATAGTATTTTGGGAAAAATGTAGCATTTCTCTTTCCCAAAAGATGATTTAGTTTGAGCTGCTAATAAATGAAGCTTATTCATAGTGATATTTGTGGTCCTATGCAGATAATTCTTTTGGGAACTAACTTTACTTTGTGAATTTTATTGATGATTTCTCCATGCATGCATGGGTGTATCCATCAAAATCAAAGTAAAAAATGTTTAGTGCTTCAACCATTTTCTAGTTATGATTGAAAATATGTTCTGATCGAAGAGGGGAATACATGTCTTCTAATTTTAATGCATTTTTAGTTGACCTTGGGATAAAACATCAGTGTAAAATGCCGTATGCACCTTAAAAAAATGGAGTTTCTCAAAGAAAGAGAAAGTTTCTTATGGAGATGGTGAGGTGTATGGTCAAAAGTCGGGC
>CM035427.1:113285657-113290657 GCA_020310875.1 Ceratopteris richardii
TATATAATATTGTCTTACCATCTTTAGTCGGCGCTGAAGGAGACCTGCAGTCGACGGAGCAAAAAGCCATATATATTATTTTTTCTTCTCGCAGTCGACGGGCGTCGAACTCACAACCTGCTGGTCCGTAGTTCACCGTTGTATACAAGTCCCTAAGGTGCTGTGTTCAATTGTTCTGCAGATTAACATTGAAATCGTACTAGCGGCTCAAAGCTTCTTCAGCAGTCGAAAAAGAACAGTAACAGAGCGGGGCTCGATCCGGAGACCTCGTAACATACAAAATTATCGTTATACACAAGTCGCCAAGGCGCTGTTGTGTCCACGATTTTGCGGTCTGATTACGGGCTAGTGCTGTTCGTGGCTCTCCAGAGCTTCTGGTGTCTTTAAAAGTCTAAGATCGTTCGTGAAAGTTCGGAATTCGATCTCGGGTGACAGATATGAGATCGAACTGCTGTAGCCAAGGCGCTCAATTCCATTATATGCTCATTATTGCCAACGAATAATATCAATCTGAAGAGTGCGCTGAAGATCAGAGCCCCAATTGTTGGAGCCCGGAACCCGAGGAGCACTCTTCTTTAGCAATAGAAATAAGCAAGGAAAGTTAAAGTTTGGAGCAAAGTATGAAGGAAGTGGAGTTGTGGAGTAAAGATCCAGAGGCCTTTGGTGATCAAAGTCAAACCAACTTTGAATTCGGACCAAAGTCTTGAGAGAATCACTCTTCCAAAGGATCAAGGGAAGGACGTAGCTTTATGTGAAGCTAAGTATTTTCCAGTTTTTGCTTGGCCTTAATGCTTGATTTATTTTGTTTTCATTATTCTACACTTAATCCTAGATGCACATTGAAATAGCCAAGATTTCAATTGATTAAGTCTAGATTAGAATAATGAATTAATCCATTTCTCATTCCAAGCATTAGTTTGCATTAAGGAAAGACTTGATTTCAAAAAGATCCTTGTGCATCAAAGAATGTATTTTGGTAGTTTAAATACATATTTCCTTTCCATTGAGTAAGTTTTCTATTGCACCTCAAGGGTATGTTTTTATATCATAGTGCATTAGGACAAAGGAAAGGATATACATGCATCAAGATTGCATGATATACATTCTTAGTACAAGAAAAAATCGTGCATCAAGCTCATGCATGATTGTTGTATTATTTTTTGGGCATGCAAAGAACATGCATGCATACGCATGTGAGCATATGCTTTTGCATGTAGATACATGCATTTGCATGATAGAATGGAATGTTGTTTGCAAGTAGATATGAGAATGTACTCTCTTAGTATTTAGCTTACTTTATAAAGCTCGCAGTTTGACATTAGGGAAGACCAAGGACTAGTTAGTTGGAAAGACATACTAGTTCTAGTTTGCAACTCAAGTAATTAGTCATTTCTTCCCAAGTCGATACTCCGCTATCAAAGACAAATACTTAATGATAATTAAGTATGATAGATGTCTTGCTAGGTATAAGTAAGCACTAGGAGAAAGTTAAGTAATAAATTTTCTTGATAACCAAGAAAATTTAATTACTTGCAAACTCTTTTATGATGTATGATGATACTTAGAAAGTCATGCGGATAAGCTTTACTTGATTAGTTACATACTTTATGTAACTTCTCAAGCATCCCAAGGTTGGATGAGAACGTCAACTATATTTCCAAGTTCCTTGAGTACTCTTCTATTTAGAAGATTTCGAAAGTTTAAAGAAGTTTCTTTGTGGTTTCAAGATTTGTATCTCATGATGAAACCTCGGTAAGTAACTTTTTGGAATTGAGATATGAAATAGTCAAGCCTTCTATTTCATGTGAGATCATTCTCCTACCATGTTCAAGATGAATTTATTTTTGGGAAGGTAGATGTTCCAAGTAGAGGATCTTAATTGATTCATGAACTCTTCCCAAAATACATATAAATTCATATTATGTGATAGGTCCAAGGAATGATGAAGGCAAAACCTCTTTAGGATATAAATGTTTTGCCAAGATATAAAGGTACCAATCTTTTATAAATTTTCATTTGATTTCATCCCAAGGGGTGATGGAAATCAAAGGTTAAACCTCAACATCAATTGATCCTTGACGTCAATAAAAGGATGTTAGGTTCCATAGTTGCATCTCTGGTAAATGATGCAACTAGCTAAGCAATCTTTAGGAAATAATATAAGTTCCTAAAGACTTGAAGCAAGTGTGAACTTTTCATTTAGGAATAGAAAGTTCCAAGAAATGGATTTTCAATCCATGAACTTCTCCTAAACAAGTTATAAAGTTCAAAGTTGTGTTCACAGTAACATTACTATTGGATCAATCATCAATAGATGCTTGGACTTTAAACATAATTTTGATTGGTGAAATATGTTAAAAGGACTCTAGTAACATCTGAAGATTGACCAATAATAATGAGTTTTGTATCAAACTCAAGAATAGAAGTCGATATCACATAAATGAAAGTTCAACTTAAACTTTCATAGTGGCATGGGAAACCATCTCCAAAATGTGATATTTTGTCTCTAGTTTGATACTCAGGAAATGAATACAATTGAATCAGTAAATTTTTTGGATATTATTTGAAAGAATTTCTTTCAAATGTTCTTTTAATATTGCAAAAGATTCCAAGATGAATCATTTGCTCAAGTTATTCCTTAGAAGGAATCTCAAGTCTTTGAAGAAATGGCATTCTTTCAAGTATTGAGAATGAAATTCTTCATACTCTTTAAACAATAAGTAAGTAGTTCCCGGACATCCCAAACCACTAGAAGTGGTATTTCAAGTCCTATTTGTGATATAACCTAAAGGTATATCAAAGATTCTTAGCTTTGGAATCTGAGAGGCATAAGTGTATGCTTGGACTTGAGAAAGATCTCTAAAAATCCTGCAGGTAAGCAAAGAAGCTTTAGATAGTTTAAGAGATCTTAAAAGATAAAGACTAAGTCTTTATTTTTGTCGCAAGTATCAACCAGACTTGATCAAATTTGGCCATGATTGTCCAAAGAATGTGCGATTGGAACTACTTTGTAGATTGCCCAAGTATTGGCAATAAAATTCCTTTTGGGAATTATTCACTCAGGTTCCATTTATTCAATGGAAAACTGTGAAAAAGAGTAAGTTGTTCCAAGTCTGAACAGAGTAAAGAAATTCCAAGAATGTAGTCTGCAACGGTGAAAATGGTAATTAAGTCTGTGGAAGGTAAAACATAAGTGTTTACCTATCCTTAAAGGGATTTTGGTACAAATCCAGAAAGCATGAGCGGATGCTTAAGACTTAAGCAGTAAAGAGATTCCTAAATAAAGTCCCCGGGGTAGGTACCTAAAGCAGCAGTAAACAAAGGAATCTAAAGACAAGAAGTCAAAAGCTCTTGTCACTACAAAATTGGTCAAGAATAATCCAATTGAACTTGAATCTATGAAAATTCAAGTACTTGGAATTTTGATTGGTTTTCATTTGAAAACCTTAGCAAAGAAGAATTGATATTCTGTTAAGAGGTTTTCAAGTTCCCAAGGTAAAGCACATGATTGTGAGATGATCATGTGAAGGAATCAAAACCTGGAAAATCTAGTTAGAGGTAATACCTGGAACTTCTAAATTCTCGTAAAAGAATTGAAGAAATAAGGTACTCTATCAAGAGATGTTGTAGACTTTAGGATAAATTTCACTCACACGTCAATGTGAGTATAAAATAGGGTGGTATGGGACACCAGATTTTATACTCAGATTGATGTAGGAAAGATGGTATGGGACATCGGACCGTGAGATGATGATTATCTTTGAGTCTTCGTTTGGATCTTGAAGTTAGGTTTGATCTTCAAGGGAATTAAAACTTCAAAGAAGGGAGTTTAAATTCAAGAAGAATCTCAAGATACTTCAAGACGACTTCAAGATCAAGGAAATTGAAGATATGAAGTAAGGAACTTCCAAGATCTTCTTAGAACACTTCAAGCTTAAGTGTTATTGATCAGAAATATTTGATAAATTTCTGAAAGAAGTTGGAATTTGACTTTAAGTTGATCTTTTCAACTAAAGATTTAATTGACTAAGTCAAGTATCAAGTTCCTAGTATAACTTGATAAATTCACTCTTCTGACTCAAAGAAATGCACAAGAATTGCATTCACAATTAGGAGTCAAAAAGATTGAATGTGACCTGAACTTAGTCTCAAGTGAAGCATTATTTGAATACCAAACTCATCAACAGAACCTCAGTGGGTCGACACACTGATGTTGGTTACCACACTAGTATCTTGTGGTTGGATGATGTTTTTGATTTTCTTTGAATCTTTTTGAGAATCCAGCTTATTTCTCTTAAAGATAAAGACAATGCTTCAATATCCTGTTGAAATAGATCTTTGAAAAGTTGAAGTCCTGAGTCATCTAGTCTTTGACTCATAACAAATTTATGTTTGAATTGGTTGTACAGAGTCTTAGTTATTTCTTTCCGCTTTCCAAATCTTTTGAAATTGACTCAGATATAGTATCTGATTCCTTTTGCAAAAGACCAGGGTTAGCCGGTTAGAATAAAATAACTAACTTGAACATCCTAGATAGATGTTATGTACAAGAACCTTTTCAATCTTCAAAAGGTGATAAGTCTAAGTGGACTTATTCATTTGAGTTTGCTTCAAGTTATAGCATAAATGATTTCCTGGAGTCCAGTATACTCTAGAATAGGGAAGTTAGGAATTGCTCATCAGATTGACAATTCCCAAGAACTTTCAGTTAAAAGTCTTTGAGAAAAGTGTCCTAAGTTGGACAATGTAGTCCTCTAGTCGAGTGAAAAAATCAAGTAACTGTTAGATCAAAGTAAATCATTGTATAAACATCTATAGTTAGATGTATGGGACAATCAAACTTCAAGTTCTCCAAAACAAATTCAAGTGAATCAAGAGTTCTCAAAGTCTTGCGAGGGATAAGAATCCCACCTTAATTACTAAGCCCATGCACCAGTTATGCCTAGAAATGGACTAGTAATTTGAATCCATCTAGTTCACATGTTTGTGCCTAGATCACA
>CM035427.1:113293157-113298157 GCA_020310875.1 Ceratopteris richardii
ATAAGAGGGAAGTGTGAGCTAGAACGTGCGTGAGAAGAGTGCGCAGTATAAATAGAGCACATACAGAGGTCAAAAAAAAAAGAGAGAGTAGATATAGGAGAGAACAAAGTGAAGATGAGAAAAATGAGAAGACGCCAGAGATCGCGTATGTATAGAGACTGAAGAAAGAGTGAGTGAGAAGTTTTCAGAAGACGCCATAGATCACGTATGTACAGATGAATAACAGAAACCTGAAATGTCGGGTGTTCATCTGAGAGAGATGGTAGAAGAAACTACTCAATATAGGAGAGTTTCCATAGCTTGAGCAAGAAGAGGCGAAGTTAATTTGTACAGATCTTCTCTAATAGAAAACACATGTTCATGTGGAAGTTTGCACGCACTGTTCATATGTGAAGAACTCTGAGTATTTACGTGTTACGGTAGAAAGTTCGTTAACCATTAACAGTTAGAGTTCATTAGTAAACGTGTCCCTCGGTACTCTCTCAGTCAATGAATGTCTCGGTCAAATAAACTTATCTCAGTAAACGCATTTTTGGTCAGTTACAATTTTCTTAGAAAACGAGTTTTCCGGTAGAACAACGAAGTATATCTCGCACAGTAAATTAAAGTTTTGTATGAGAGTTAGCTTATCTTATAGCTAGACATCTCTACTATCAGTTCATCAATCATTTTGGTGAAATGGATATTTACACATAGTACAAAGTCTAACCGAAAAAGGACATTCTGAACCGGAGGAGTTTTCTCTTAAACTTTAGAAAGTGTTCACTGAGTGAAGGAAGTTCACGCATCACTTCCTTACTTCTTGTATACTCACTTGAAGTAATTACAAACAGAATAGGAGTTGATTCCGGTAAGATTTCGGTATAACTACGGTGACAGTCTGGTGACAGTTCAGTGAAGCTCCAGTGAATTTTTCCAGTAGATTCAAAACGCAGTCTTATACGTTTGAGCGACAGAAACCATGCTAAGCTACTGCTGATTATAGAGGTGTTCTAATATCACTCTAGCTTAGCTCTCTACTCGGTGGCGCAGCAAACTCCGCAGGCTTGACAAGGTTCGGGCCTTTGCTGTGTCGACCATAAAAAGTGGTATCAGAGTGAAAGTTAATCGCCCACAAAAAGTGGTATCAGAGCCGGTTAACCACAAGAAGTGGTACCAGAACGAGAAAGATTCTGAAGAGCAGAAAGATTCTCAAAGTTCACCGAAAGTAACAGAAACAAGAAGATTATGGCAGATCATGTCCAAATTGATAAATTGGACAGAGACAATTATCCCGCGTGGGTAATGTGCATGGAAGCCTTACTTATGAGTAAGGACTTAATGATGTATGTGACCGGAGAAGAGAAGAAGCCGACTTCGAAGATGATAGTCAACCGGAAAAAGAAGAATTAGAAGCCTTGAAGCTCTGGCAGAAGAAAGATGCAACGGCAAGAGCTTACATTTATAATACCGTTTAAGACCATTTACTACAGCACATTAGAGGTCTGGAGAAAGCGGAGGACATATGGAGTGCATTGGAAGATCATTTCCAAAATACTACGAAAGCTAGGAAGGCTAGCTTATGGTCCGAGTTCACAACGTTCAAAAAGAAGGCGAGTCAAAGCATTAGTGACTAGGTTACTAAGATGAAGGATCTAGCAGATAGTCTTGGATCCATAAATGAAGATGTCGAAGATCACAGATTGATAGCACAACTGCTAACAGGTTTGAGAGGAGATGAAAGGTGGAAACCTTTCGTACTCTCAACTGAACTTTCTTTAAATCATTTTGTACTAGATTTAAATCAGTTGCTTGGTTTGATGCTCACATATGAACAAGACCTGAAAGGAGATGTAGATAAAGGACAAAGTTCTGCAATGTACATGAAGAACAAGAAAGAAGACAAAGGTAAGTCAAAAGACAAAGAGTCGAGTTCTCAGGCTTATTATGCAAGAGGTAAAGGCACCGACAGAGGAAGAGCAAGAGGTTTTGGAAGAGGAAGAAGTAGTCATAATAACAACAAGAAGGCTTGCTGGATCTATGGACTAAGTAATCATTTGGCTCATGATTGTTGGCACAATCAACAAGGATCAAATCAAAATTAGAACAGTAATAGTAGAGGCAGAAGCGGAAGATATCAGAATAACTTTCAAAGAGGAAGACATAATCAAAGAGGAGGTTGTGGTAGAGGTGGAGCAAGAAGTTGGGGACAGAATCAATCCTACAACACCACCTACAACAACTACGCAAATGACACACAAAATGAAAGTCATACATCATTGATGATGAACTCAATCAGCACATCAGATAACGAAGACCTAAAGGTATTTTACATTGATTCTGGATGTTCTAATCACTTGTCAAGAAATATAGAACTGATGTCAGAATTGGAAAAAGGTAGTTCCAGTCATACTATTCAAACAAGTGACAATACGAGGCATAGTGTACATTCAATTGGAAAAGTGAAATGTAAGAGTGGAGCAGATTTGCTAACCAATGTTTTGTATGTTCCAACAATACCAAAAAATTTGATTAGTGTGGGACAGATAGTTGAGAAAGGTTTTCAGGTCAGATTTACAAATGAAAGAGTATTTGTAGAAGATCCCAAGAATGGATATAGTCAGATTGTCTCTGGTAAGAAAGAAGGCAGACTCTTTACTTTAAAAGTACAAGGGAACATTGGCCAAGCGTTGCTCACACATGGTGAAAAGGTGATTACAGAACTTGATCTCTGGCATAAGAGATTAGGTCATTTCAATGAAAAAGGAATTAAAGCTATGATTTCAAATCAGTCAGTACTGGGATTACCGAATGTACAGAATCAACATATGATTCACAAGTGCGAAGCATGTCAGATGGGAAAAGCCCACAGGTTACCTTTTCAGAAGAAAGGATTCAAACATGATGGAGTACTCGAACTCATTCATACAGATGTATGGGGTCCAACAAAAGAAGGATCAATCAGCGGATCGAGGTGTTATGTTCTTTTCATTGATGATGCTACAAGATGGATAACTCTTTATGTTTTGAAAGAGAAATCAGAAGTGTTTGGAGCTTTTAGGCATTTTCATGCATATGCTGAAAGACTCACAGGTCGAAAACTTAAAAGACTGAGGTTTGATGGAGGGGGAGAATACTTCTCCCGAGAATTTAATGACTATCTTTGGAATGCAGGTATTAAGAGAGAAATAACCTGCAGGTATATACCACAACAAAATGGTGTAGCAGAAAGAAGGAAAGGAACTCTAGTTGAGTTTGCACGAGCTATGCTAAAAGAAAAGGATTGTCCAAACTACCTTTGGGCTAAAGTTGTAAATACAGCTACATACTTGGTAAACAGATTACCATGTACGGCATTAGATGGAATGACCCCGTATGAAGCTTGGTGGGGAAAGCAGCCAACACTTGATCATTGCAAGGTGTTTGGATCAGTAGCTTATGCTTATGTACCATCACAACTCAGACATAAGATCGAACCAAAAGCAGAGAAATATGTGTTCGTCGGATACGATGAAAAGCAGATGGGCTACAGGTTGTGGAGCCCTCTAACAAAACAGTTTACTGTTTCCAGAGATGTTACATTTGATGAACAGAAGAGCTGGTATACAGATCAAAGTCATACAACGGAAGACTTTGAAGAAGAAGTAAGAAGAAAAGAGAAAGGGAAATCAATTGTGCAGGTGAACAAAGATGAAGATCATATGCAGGCAAGTACGTCCAGGATCGGATCAGGTATGAGAAATGGAGATGAACAGGGATTTGATGAAGATGTGTATTCAGATACACATGAAGAGTTTGAACCAAGAAGGTCAAACAGGAATAGAAGACAACCAAAAAGGTATTCGTATGATACTTCGTACATAACTCAGAAAAATTATGCATATATGGTCAAAGATGATGAAGAACCTCAAAACTATGACGAGGCTAAAGGCAAGAAGCAATGGGAAGAAGCAATGGAAGAAGAGTTTAGCACACTGGAAGAGAACAAGACATGGGAACTTGTTCCGAAACTAAAAGGTAAGAAAGTAATTGGAAACAAATGGGTTTTCAAAGTTAAGAAGCTTGCAGATGGAAGGATAGCCAGACACAAAGCCAGACTGGTTATCAAGGGCTATGCTCAGACGCATGGCATAGATTACGATGAGACGTTTAGTCCGGTGGCAAAGATGTCAACCATAAGGACAGTGATTGCTGTAAAGCAGCATCAAAAGGATGGAAGCTAAGTCAGCTAGATATAAAGAACGCATTTTTGAATGGATACATATCAGATGAAGTCTACATGGAACATCGGAAGGGTTTGTAAGTTCCAGATACCCAAATTTTGTTTGCAGATTAAGAAAAGCACTTTACGGACTGAAGCAAGCTCCAAGAGCTTGGAATTACAGGCTTGTGAAATATCTCAATGAACTTGGATACCAAAGTCCGAAAGCAGATGCAAGTCTACTCATCAAAAGAAAAGAAGAAGGTATGATCTACATTTACATAAAATGACATCATAATCACAGGTACTTCAGATGAAGGAATTAAAGAAGTAAAGAGATTACTCGAAAAGGAGTTTCAGATCAGTGATCTAGGAAAGTTATCATACTTTCTTGGAATGGAAATCACATACACAGATCATGGTGTATATGTTACGCAAGAAAGGTATCTCCTAAACTTACTGAAGAAGTTTAATATGGAGAATTGCAGAGAAGCTTCAACACCGCTTGAAGCAAATCATAAACTCAGCAAATACAGTGGTGCAGAGTTTAAAGATATGAGAAAGTATCAGTCGTTAGTGGGAAGCCTAATCTACGCTACACTAACACGACCGGATCTTAGCTATGTAGTGGGAGTTCTCTCACAGTTTATGCATTGTCCGAAAGATCAACATTGGGTTGCAGGACAGAGAGTTCTCAGATATATAAAAAGAACTATAAAGGAAGGATTATATTATCCTTTCACGTCAGATATAAAACTGAGAGCATACAGTGACTCAGATTGGGCAGGAAGCCAAGATGACAGAAGATCAACATATGGGT
>CM035427.1:113313157-113318157 GCA_020310875.1 Ceratopteris richardii
ATCTATCTATCTATCTATCTATCTATCTATCTATCTATCTATCTATCTATCTATCTATCTATCTATCTATCTATCTATCTATCTATCTATCTATCTATCTATCTATATGTATATCTATCTATCTATCTATCTATCTATCTATCTCTCTATCTGTTACATGCTAATTTGTGTAGAAATGGTGATCCACTAATGTGGTTATGATGCAACGAATCAAGAAGTAATCCCCCCCAAATGAGAATAGTTAAGTGTTTTGCATTTATAGATATACTTGCATATGTTCGCATGGGTCTGGTACTATGTTAGCATGGGTCTGTCTGTCTGTCTGTCTGTCTGTCTCTCTGTCTCCCTCTCTATCTGTCTGTCTGTCTGTCTGTCTATCTGTCTGCCTATCTGTTTGTATATCTATCTGTCTATCTATCTATCTATCTATCTATCTATCTATCTATCTATCTATCTATCTATCTATCTATCTATCTATCTGTAATAAAGTAAGTCTATGATCCAAGGGTCTGGCCGGTTCTGACAGATCTGAAATCGGATACCGTTTGGTCATCCGTGTGTATGACCAAAGATCTCGAGTTTAGACTTACTAGGAGGTCTTGTGCTCTTGTGAACAAGTGATCCAGTTAGCTTAGTGGTTAAGTCTCAAGGATGTGAAGGACGAGGTCTTGGGTTCAATCCCCATGAGGTACATGGGAAGAGTATTTTGCCCAAAGAGCTCTAGAACCTTCTAGAAGCATCCACTGGACACTTGGCGCACATGTAGTTACATGGCTGACACTTGGATGATTAGCATTCACCTGCCCAAGAAGGTAGTCCCCTGGAGAGAGCTATATATAGAGGCATTTGGTTGGGAGGAGAGTCATCTCTCTAGTATGTGGTGGTCGTAATCCTTGTTCTCTTGCATTGGTATCAGAGCTTCATTCTCCATAGCTCTCTTTCATCATCTTGCTCATCAATTTGCTCTCGCCTATATGCATGTGCATAAACTCTTCTACGAAGAAGAAAGAAGCTCGCGGCCGTTTTGAGAAGAGAGTACGTTGATTCTGCTGGAGAAGCATAGCAAAAAAATTATCAACTCTGTGTGCTGCCGGCGGGATTCGAACTCCCGCCCCTCCGTTTTCAGCGTGTTGCTCTAACCACAAGAGCACATCGACCGCGTGGCATTATATACGCAGCAGAGCAAATTGATCAGAGCCGGCGCTGAAGTAGATCTAAATTTATAGATCTAAAAGGTGATATTCTCTGGTGAAGCAGAGGGGATTCGAACCCCCTCCCCCCCAACTAGAGGGCAATCGCCTATCCATCACGTCGACGGGCATTCACGCTACAACCATCTCATTCATCTTCTGTTGTACCCGAGCGCTGCAGAAGATCTCAGAAAGGAACAAAATAAAAAAAATAGCTTTCTGTGCCCGCTGCGTCTGCCAGGGATCGAACTCAGATGGGTTCTTTGGGAGGAGGCTCACGTAGCCACGCACCCAGCCGGATTTGC
This sequence comes from Ceratopteris richardii, assembly GCA_020310875.1. Lineage (NCBI taxonomy): Eukaryota > Viridiplantae > Streptophyta > Polypodiopsida > Polypodiales > Pteridaceae > Ceratopteris > Ceratopteris richardii. The sequence goes on from CM035427.1 coordinate 113,314,653, forward strand.
TTGTTCTCTAATACAGAACAAACTCTACTAAAGCAGTAAACAGAGCTGAAGTGCAAGCCCAACTCTCATCTTTTCAAGGAGCCAAGTCCTCTCATCCATCCAAGAAGAAACAAAGATTGAGCAAAGCTTGAAGGATTTGGAGCTGTGGAGTGAAGATCCGGAGGCCCAAGTTAGTCGACCACGACGGACCAAGTCATCCAAGACTATTTCTTGATGAGGAAGCTTCAAGAATGGTGAATAGCTCCTCGCAAGGATCAAGAGGATGAATCACTCTTCCAAAGGATCAAGGGATGGACGAAGCTTTGATCAAAGCTAAGTATTTTCTAGTTTCTGCTTGGCCTTAATGCTTGATTTATCTTGTTTTCATTATTCTACACTTAATCATAGATGCACATTGAAATAGCCAAGATTTCAATTGATTAAGTCTAGATTAGAATAATGAATTAATCCATTTCTTATTTCAAGCATTAGTTTGCATTAAGGAAAGACTTGATTTCAAAAAGATCCTTGTGCATCAAAGAATGTATTTTGGTAGTTTAAATACATATTTCCTTTCCATTGAGTAAGTTTTCTATTGCACTTCAAGGGTATGTTTTTATATCATAGTGCATTAGGACAAAGGAAAGGATATACATGCATCAGGATTGCATGATATACATTCTTAGTACAAGGAAAAAAATCGTGCATCAAGTTCATGCATGATTATTGTATTATTTTTTGAGCATGCAAAGAACATGCATGCATACGCATGTGAACATATGCTTTTGCATGTAGATACATGCATTTGCATGGAAGAATGGAATGCTGTTTGCAAGTAGATATGAAAATGTACTCTCTTAGTATTTAGCTTACTTTGTAAAGCTCACAGTTTGACATTAGGGAAGACCAAGGACTAGTTAGTTGCAAAGACATACTAGTTCTAGTTTGCAACTCAAGTAATTAGTCAATTTCTTCCCAAGTCGATACTCTACTATCAAACATAAATACTTAATGAGAATTAAGTATGTTAAATGTCTTGCTAGGTATAAGTAAGCACTAAGAGAAAGTTAAGTAATAAATTTCCTTGATGACCAAGAAAATTTAATTACTTGAAAACTCTTTTGTGATATATGATGGCTCTAAGTCCTGGATGTACTTAGAAAGTCATGTGGATAAAGCTTTAGTTGATTAGTTATATATCTTATGTAACTTCTCAAGCATCCCAAGGTTGGATGAGAAAATCAACTATATTTCCAAAGTTCCATGAGCACTCTTCTATTTAGAAGATTTCGAAAGTTTTAAAGAAGTTTCTTGTGGTTTCAAGATTTATATCTCATGATGAAACCTCGGTAAGTGACTTTTTGGAATAGAGATATGAAATAGTCAAGCCTTCTATTTCATGTGAGATCATTCTCCTACTATGTTCAAGATGAATTTAGTTTTGGGAAGGAAGATGTTCCAAGTAGAGGATCTTAAATGATTCATGAACTCTTCCCAAAAATACACATAAATTCATATTATATGATAGGTCCAAGGAATGATGCAGGCAAAACCTCTTTAGGATATAAATGTTTTGCCAAGATATAAAGGTACCAATCTTTTATAAATTTTCATTTGATTTCATCCTAAGGGGTGATGGAAATCAAAGGTTAAACCTCAACATCAATTGATCCTTGATATCAATAAAAGGATGTTAGGTTCTATAGTTGCATCTCTGGTAAATGATGCAACTAGCTAAGCAGTCTTTAAGAAATAATATAAGTTCCTAAAGACTTGAAGCAAGTGTGAAATTTTCATTTAGGAGTAGAAAGTTCCAAGAAATGGATCTTAAATCCATGAACTTCTCCTAAACAAGTTATAAAGTTCAAAGTGTTCATAGTTGCATTACTATTGGATCAATCATCAATAGATGCTTGGACTCTAAACATAAATTTGATTAGTGAAATATGTTTAAAGGACTCTAGTAACATCTGAAGATTGACTAATAATAATGAGTCTTGTATCAAACTCAAGAATAGAAGTCGATATCACATAAACGAAAAGTCAACTTAAACTTTCATAGTGACATGGGAAACCATATCCAAAATGTGATATTTCATCTCTAGTTTGATACTCAGGAAATGAATACAATTGAATCAGTAAATTCTTTTTTGGGAGAATTTCTTTCAAATGTTCTTTTAGTATTGCAGAAGATTCCAAGATGAATCATTTGCTCAAGTTATTTGATTTCCTATAAGGAATCTCAAGTATTTGAAGAAATGGCATTCTTTCAAGTATTGAGAATGAAATTCTTCATACTCTTTAAACAATAAGTAGTTCCCTGGACGTCCCAAACCACTAGAAGTGGTATTTCAAGTCCTATTTGTGATATAACCTAAAGGTATATCAAAGATTCTTAGCTTTGGAATCTGAGAGGCATAAGTGTATGCTTGGACTTGAGAAAGATCTCTAAAAATCCTGCAGGTAAGCAAAGAAGCTTAAGATAGTTTAAGAGATCTTAAAGATATAAAGACTAAGTCTTTATTTTTATCGCAAGATCAACCAGACTTGATCAATCTTGGCCATGATTGTCCAAGTAATGTGCGATTAGAACTACTTTGTAGATTGCCCAAGTATTGGCAATAAAATTCCTTTTGGGAATTATTCACTCAAATTCCATTTATTCGATGGAAAACTGTGAAAAAGAGTAAGTTGTTCCAAGTCTGAACAGAGTAAAGAAATTCCAAGAATGTAGTCTGCAACCGTGAAAATGGTAATTAAGTCTGTGGAAGGTAAAACATAAGTGTTTACCTATCCTTAAAGGGATTTTGGTACAAATCCAGAAAGCATGATGGGATGCTTAAGACTTAAGCAGTAAAGAGATTCCTAAATAAAGTCCCCGGGGTAGGTACCTAAAGCAACAGTAAAGAAAGGAATCTAAAGACAAGAAGTCAAAAGCTCTTGTCGCTACAAAATTGGTCAAGGGTAAACCAATTGAACTTGAATTCGAGAAAATTCAAGAACTTGGAATTCTGATTGATATTCTGTCAAAGATGTTTTCAAGTTTCCAAGGCAAAGCACATGATTCTGAGGTGATCATGCGAAGGAATCAAAACCTAGGAAAATCTAGTTAGAGGTAATGCCTGAAACTTCCAATTCTTGTAAAAGAATTGAAGAAATAAGGTACTCTATCAAGAGATGTTTAGACTTTAGGATAAAAATCACCCACATATTAATGTGAATATAAAATAGGGTGGTATGGGACACCAGATTTTATACTCAGATTGATGTAGGAAAGATGGAATGGGACATCGGACAGTGGGATGATGATTATCTTTTAGTCCTAGTTTGGATTTTGAAGTTAGGTTTCATCCTCAAGGGAATTAAGACTTCAAGGAAAAGTTTAATTCGTAAAGGATGAAAGTAGTATCTTACGATACTTCAAGGTAACTTCAAGATTAAGGAAACTGAAGATATGAAGTAAGTAACTTCCAAGATCTTCATAGAACACTTCAAGTTTAAGTGTTATTGATCAGAAATATTTGAT
>CM035427.1:113323157-113338157 GCA_020310875.1 Ceratopteris richardii
GTGAGTGGGGGAAAAATATAGAAAAAAGGGGGAACTTAATTCTCTGGCTCTCTCGCTCTCTCCCCATCTCTCTCTCAGTTTTTTTGGTTCTTCTCGTGTCTCTACAGGTATGGGAGTTTTTCTTGCATGTCGGCTGGAGGGTGGCAGAAGGAGAATGGAGAACGACGGGGGTTAAGGGACGAAGGGACGCACTTCTGACGGACCTACTGTGGTGCCCTCAGTGGCTGAAGGGATAACAGGGGCTTGGGGGCTGCTGTCTAGTCGAAGCCTGTGGGTTTGCTTCTGTGTGTTTTTGGGGGCTCGATCGAGGTGTCAAAGGGTGCACGTCCAATAGAGGAAGGGTGTTTTTTCTTTTGGACTCTTTCGATGGCAGTGAAGAGAGGGGAAGCTACTTCAGCTTTGGTGAACTAGTGACCCTAGTCGATTGCAGGTGTGCCCATTTGACGGAGGTATCGCAGAGTTCTCCATCAGCAAAGAAGGAGAGAAGTTGAAGAGGGTATCGTTCGAGGTGGAGGTGTTGCCTTGTTGAAGATAGAGCAGTAGAAGGAAGAGGAGAACAAACGTCTCTATTGTTTTGGGAGGGTTGAATCAGCTGCAATAGCAAAATCTTTGAAAAACATTTGCGCATATAAGTGGGGGAGGACTCTGAAGAGGGGGACTCAGATCTGAAGGCAGGACACAGGAGGCCTGACCTTATGAAGAGAGGGAATCCCACTGCGCATGAGGAGGCAGAGAGAAACCATGCTTGATTTTGCATTTTTTTAGCTCACACCAACCAGAACTAGTAACTAACAAAAGGGAAAAATCATGGGAGAATGCAGAAAAGATGGAGCTGAGGCAGATAGTTGGAGCACTAATAATTGGGAAAACTTGTTCTTGAAAGATCATAAGAACATCTTTGAGCCATGATGAACAAATGTTGAAGCCATTCTTCATACAGAGAGGAATCTAAGTGCAGCTTGTGGAGTTTGCTAGGACAACTGATGTCATTATTGCAGTTGTTCCCAGCACTGAGATTTTACCTACATGCAAATCTTCTGAAGCAGCCTATGCAAGTCTCTTGATGCATGCAAGAACTGTCGGATACACAACATAACTTACTAAAGATGGTCATTAAATTTTATTGAAGCACTAGATGTAAGGCAGATCTCAAAGCAAAATTCAAGGAACGGTGGGCAAATAGTTGCCTTGTGGTCGCCAGTTGAAATGTACATATTGTGCACAATAGATCATGATCTTACCATCGATTTTGAAGGAGAAGGATGACAAGCATTGGAGGCCTATCAATTATTCAAGTTGAATTAAACAATAGATGCGAAGCAAATGGACAAGTTGCCCTTGAGTTTTTTAGTGAAAATTTGACTCAGATATGGTAGAACTCCCTCAAATGAGAAGTTGTGCATTGCAGATCAAGGTTGAAGGATGCTTTCCTTTGTGAATAGACTTCATGTCATATTCAACTAAATCTGCCAAGGAGACTAAGAAGGAAATTCAGAGAGTTGTTAGTTAAACTTTTGAATGTACAAGCTCTAGAGTGACAACACTATGAAGAAGTACAAATGTAAAACTCGAGGGCCGCTGAAACTTATACCTTCGAGATTGTGGGGATGGAGCTAGATAGTTGAACTATTGCTTTTATTGGAAACGACACTGAAGACTTGCCATGGAACAGAGGATCGATTTGAAGCAGATATCAGTCCACGGTTGGGCCTGGATGGCAACAATTGTATGTTGCTTTTCAACTATGGTATCCTCAATCGAGTATATGTTTAGCATAGAGTTGCAGAGTCAAGGTTCATATGCCATCATTTAAGCCAATCGACCAGGTTGATTAACTCAAAATCCCGTCAGATTAGAGAAGTATTCAAGTGTCACTTTTGAAGGTGTGTCAAAGAGAGGGTTGCCACTCTATTTTCTTTCACTTGCATAAATGGGGGTATATGTGTGCATGGTTGTACGAACATGTGTGATGTAGTGTCCGAGTAGATTGGGCACATTGCCAAATTCTATCCTCGAGTATTTACTCCGTTGGACTTTATCCCTAGGTGTGCAGATTGTGGAAAAAAGAGTCTATGTGAACATGCATGTGAGGCAAAGGAAGTCTCTCCCGAGAAGGTCACCAGGAAGGAAACTAGTTTCTCTCTCCCTACTCTTTATGTGGAAGTTGACAATGGAAGATATACTGGAGTGAAAAATCTAGGAAATGAAGTCTTAACAAATAAGGACATGGACTATACGAGGGAAAATAAGGTCAATGAATTTCAAGATAAAGTCTTAACAGAACTTGTGGAAAGTCTAGAATATCAAGTAAACTTGATACGTGAGGAGCGAGATAGTGACAGGACCAAGTGGGAGAGATTAGAAGAAATTCAAATTGAAATAAAGGTTGTCTTAGAGAAATGGGAAGAAAAGGTGAAATGCATGGAAAGTAAAAACAAAGAGTTGAAAAGGGAAAACAAAAACCTGAGGAAGGAAATTGAGGGACTTCAGAGTCGAAAAGTTATTGGGAAGAGTAAGGACATAGAAAGAGAGGCTCTTGAGATCAGTACTGACTTAGTGGTAGTAGATTGCTATGGGTTTACAACCGAAGACGAAATCTAACATAAGGACAACTTGGTGAGACGGATCGAGCAAGGAGAATGGGAGATTAGTAGAGTGCAAGAAGTTATCTGTAGATACAGTGACCAAGCACGTAGGATCAGTGAGGAATTTGAGTTGGAGTTAGCAAAGACTAAGTGTGCCCAAGTAGAGAGTGATAAGAAGATGGGAGAATTGGAAAAAGAAAATGCAAGGTTGAAAGGAGAGTTGGATAGATGGATGAGTCAGAGAGATCAGGAAAGGCGGAGGTGTGTAGAGAAAGATGAAAAAGTAGATAGAATGGAAAAGGAGTTGAAGACAATGCTTGATAAGTTGAGTGCATTAGGAGGAGTAAAAGAGGAGACAAAACTTTTGAAAGGAATTATAGAAACCCTAGCAAACCATTCAAAAAAGAGCTTTCGAGAGGTCAATAGAAGAATTGCAGGAGTAGAGTCGGGACGGGATGAGTTAGAAAAGAAGCTAGAGAATTTAGAAGGAAGAAGATGTGAAGAGCTTAGTCTAGTGGAGAAGGTCGAGGAAATTGGGCAAAAACATAAAGATGGATCTGAGGAGCTGGAAAGGAGACATATGATGTTGCGAGAGAAAATCGAGAGGCTATTAGAATTATTTGAGAAAAAAGAGAATGCTCTTCAAGAAAATGAAAAGAGGATTGATGAGATGGAACGAGAGAATGTGAAGTTGCGGAAACACATGATGTATGTAGATTGTAACATAGTACAATATCGAAATGAGGTGGATCAAAATATGCAAGGATTGAGGGAACTAGCTATGAAGGTTGACGGATTAAGAAACATAGTAACCGATAGTGCCCAAGACCTTACAAATCATCTTGCTTGGGTAGAGGATCATATATCATCGAGATCAAATCATATTGAATCTTCACAAAGAAGAGTTTGGAGATAAAAGCGAAATTGGTTGAGGAGGTGAAGTTGAAGAGTGAGCATCGGCATTAGTGATGATCACAAAAAGATAAGTGGAACTAGAGTAGGGGAAAAAAAGGGGAGACAAGGAGATGAGTTTTGAGATGAGAAAACAAGCCTTGAAAAAAAAAGGTATTAAACATATGTTCTTTGATTGCTTGTTTGTTTGCATGTGTGTTTGAATTTATATAAATTAAAAAAAAAGGGGGAAAGGGAAAAGAAAAAGAAAAAGAAGGGGAAATGATGGGGTGGAATTTCATTATTAATAAAAAAAACAAAACAAAAAAAAGGAAGGAAACCAAAGGCCGAAACTTGAGTGAGTGAAAAATAGAACGGAGGTGACAAGAGGAAAAGGAGTGAAAATGAGTAGATTTGGAAGTTGAATAAAAACCTTGAGTGGAGGTGATGATCAAAGAAGGAGTTGATGAAGCAATGGAACTAAGTAGGACAAGAAGTGAGAGGGAGGAGATTCCAAGCAGAACAAGAGAGACAAAGAGGTTAGGGAAATTTGAAAAAAAAACACACACATCGGGTTCTCTGAGAGAGTGGTAGGGATTGTTAAATTCAAAATTAGTGAGTGAAAATGGATGATTTAGAAAAAGATTGTTAGATAGACAAGGTGGTGAGAGCTAACTAGAGGACATATCAAGTGGAGGTGAAAATCGAGGTCATGAGGCGATGGATGTCCATGAGGACGACTTTGAGTTTGATTAGGGTTTGCTTTGCGGATTGCGAGTCAGAGATGTGAGGATGGATAGACCAAGTCTGTTGTACGCTTAGAACTAAAGTGGAATCTTTCGAGGTTTTCAGGTCAACAAGATAGTTAGTGTGTGCGGGTTTCTAGAGGAAAAGCTGACCATGGCATTAGTGACCGGATTTTGGCTTGAGTAGCAGCAGAGAGGAGAGGTGCTTCATCGGGATGTCCACGGGGAGTTTATTGATGGAGAGTGTTAATCTCTAAAAGAACAAGCTACTCTTGAAATTAGAGCACCTCTATATCAAGAATAACTCAAAACCTCCCAACTTAAAGAATGAGTGCTACTAGCATCGAATTTTGCGCCTCCTGCAACTTCTCTTCTTTTCATTTACACATGTAACACTCAATTCTCTCAGCCTGATCACAATTAGAAGCTGAAAGTTTGTATAGAGGTCAATCATTTATAGACTTAGACTTGTACAAAAGCATTCCACAAAAAACTCAACACAGAAGGAGAAAACACAGAAGTATCGGGCGCAACTTTTCTTTCTTTTTGGAAAATTTACATCTGAGTGATGAAAGAGATCTTACTCACTTCTAAAGTATCTAATGACTCATACAACTTCTAATTTCTCTATTCACATGCTCTATCTCTTTTGCCTCGACATTTTTCCTTGTATATATAGGAAAATATTTACAAGCTCATGACCATACAAAAGTATAAGTGAACTATCTCTGAATTAATGTACATATGTATACACATCTTCATCATATGCTTCATATCTTGATCTTTTCTTCAGCCCTTGACTTCAAACCTTCATCAAAACTTCAATTGTTGATTGCCCTACACCAACAGCTCCCCCTCAATCATCAATTGAGGTTTTCTCTATCTTCTTTATGCCTGCCATGTCTTTGAATCTCTGTAGCTTTGGTCCATCCAAGCTTTTGGTTAGCATATCAGCTATCTGATCTTTTGTTGAAGTATGTATTACTTCAATCTCCTTATCCATCACCTTCTCTCCTAGAAAGTGATACTGAATCTCAATATGTTTAGTCTTGGCATGAAAAATAGGATTAGCAGCTAAATACAATGAACTCATGTTATCTCCATGAATAGTGGGTGTACTCTGGATGGTGTCAAAACTCTTCATAAGAGTCTTAAGACATATTATTTCCTTTGCAACTTCAACCATACCTTTGTACTCAGTCTCTGTGGATGATAAAGCAACTGTGTGTTGCTTCTTAGAACACCATGAAACTAACTTATCTCCCACATAAACTGGTAGGATGATACTTCTAATACTCCTCAAGCTCAAGGACTCCTTGGCTTGAACAAAATGGAGTTACAAAAATGGAAAATGGTATTAACAATGGTTTTTAGTGATAAAAATCACTATTTTTATAGGGATTTCTTCTGAAAATTTGACATCTGCTTCTTGGAGCTCCCTACATGCTCCTTCTTCTTGTGTGTCCTCTTCATTGATGAGCTTCCATGCTTGTGTGTGACCTTGACTGACAAGACTCCCCCCTCTAGAGTCTGTCGCCCCTGACAGACCCTTGTTGTAGTGGTTGTTCCATGTACTGTGTGGAGAGATAGTGTCTATCATGTAGCCACAAGAGTGGTTCGTCTTCGAATTGTAGCTTGGGCAGTAGTCTGGTTCGTCATTTTTTTCATTGCAACCTTTGTATGGACTTCTTCCTTGTATTCTAGCTTGATGGTGTCTTTGTGAGGTTTTATATATATATATAAATAAATTGTGATCTGCTCAAAAGAGGTTGTCAATGTTGATTATGAGCAACTCTCGTGGTGGATTGTTTCCTGGCTCTTGTTGTTTTCACCATGATGTCCTCTCATTCTTCCAAAGATGGCTTCCCTAGCTTCCATGCCAAGTACTCGTGATCCATAATGACTGATGGGTAAGTGCATTAGTGCATGGGTTGGAAGAAGAATGTGCCTTGTGCACGGCCTTGTAATGTAGCCCTATGCATGCATACTTGAGAAATGCATTGAAATAATTATGGTGCAAGAGGTTGGGTCTTGAGCTAAGTGCTCAAGGGTATGCCGACGAAGAGGTTTCCTAATCGATCATGGTGATGTTGTTGTTGAAGCATACAATTCTTACCATGGTGAAAGTTCCATCGATCTTCAACTCTTCATGTTGTACTTCCATCATGGTGATTGACCATCAGCTTGTCTTTGTTGATGGTTGTCCTTGTTGATGGTTGTCCTTGTTGATGGTTGTCCTTGTTGATGGTTCGCATTGGGGATTCTTCAAACGCACAATCCCGTTCTTTCTCTTGTCTTCTTCCTCTCCTTTTTTTTTTGGAACAATGGAGTAAAACAAGGAAAAAAGGTGTTAGCATCAATAAAATATTTTACATATGTCAGGTGTGTTGCATGTGCCTAGGATCCTCAATTGTGTCTATGCACGGTCGTGTAATGTGGCCCTATATTAATGCATACTTTGGAAATGCATGACCTGAATGGTGCAAAAGACAAGGTTATGCCAAAGGCACATGGTTGTTGCACATCGAGGCTTTCAATGTTGTTGGTGGATGTTGATGCATTCTTTGTTGGAGGCAGCCGGTGGATCTTGAAATGATGTAATCCTTCTTATAGGGATCCATTTCAGGATGGTATTTGGCCCTATAACATAATCTCTATCCTCTCTATCTTTGGGTGGTTTCTGAATTTTGGTATCCGACGTGGTTGGCTCTTTGGCTCTGTGGTAGCTAGTGGTACTTTCGGCTTCCACACCCATACCCTTTTTGGTTTTCTTTTTGTTACCAGTGAGGAGATGGATTTATCTTCTTTTGGGCTCAGCCCATGGTTTCGACTCTTGCTTCTTCGTGGTTGCTTTGTTGAGATTTTTCTCGTGAAGGAGATCATATTGTTCTGTGCATGTAAGAGTGCCTTGGGTACCCACATTTGCAATCGCCCTTGTTGAGCTGCAGCTAATTTCTATGGCACCCAAATTTCTATGTTATTATGGTCCACCTTTATCGATTGCTTTGTGACCCACATCTGTCGAAGACATTGGGATTGAGCTTGTCCGCGTTTCTTGGTGCTTATTTTAGCATGGTTAGCTTGCTTCAATGAGAATGGTTGTGGCAAAGCTGGTGGTTTTTCTCCTTTTCGTACCCACATTTGCTTCATGCCCTAAGCTTCTTTCTTCGTGAATTCCATTTGTCTATTTGATATAGAAAACGTCTGTTTTGCTTGCCTCTTTGGTTGAGTTATGCTTGCATTAGTCAATGGAGAAGAGGAAAGGTGTGTTGGCCTTTGAGCTTGTGCTTCCATGACTGAGTACTTTTGCTTCGTAGGGCTATTGACACACACAACATTTTCTTTGAGACGATTAGTTTTGGAAGATCTAAGAGAAGGTGTGACCTCTAGATTTGTGAGCATGCAATTGTCTAATTCTAAGGTAATGCATTGTTCCTACACCCAAACTTGAAGAAGTTGACTTCTTAGGTTCAAGTTGATTGCATGCTCGTAAATCCAATCTTGACCCAGGACAAGTGGCTCTATAATGTCCTCATCGTGACATACTAGCATTTTGACTTTCATTGGAACATCTTGAAGGGAGATGGGCAGCTCTACCTTGCCCAAACAGGGGGTTTCCACACCTCCTAATCCTATGAGATAGGCCTCTATGGGCTTGATGTTCAATTGCAGGTCTTGGCAGTATGAAAGTCTAACTACACTAGTTGCGGCACATGAGTCAACCAATGCTCTCACAGTCCTTGCATGCTTCCCTTGTCCTACAGTGATGTTCACAAAGGGACGTCGATCAATTATTCGAGAAGCAATTGCACTTGATGTCTGACACATGGCCATGTGGTATCTTGGGGCCTCAAGATTGTCATCTAGGCCTAGGCGTCTTAACTTATTTCTCCTAATGCGTTCTCGAGCCTCTGCCTGTGCTTCTTCTCTAACCCTGAACTCTTCTTCTTTTCGCTTCTTAGTAGTGTTGAGTCTCTTTAGCATATCCTCTGTAAGAGGTTCTTGATACAACTTGACGCGGCATCCACTGATATAGTTTGGCAGGATATCACCTTCTAGTGTGGCCAATTGAACTGCACTGCTAGTGGAAATTCTGTTAATGATCATGGGTCCATATCCTCTTTTTTTCCAATTTGCGGGCATGTTGTTTTAGTGTGTAAACCAACACCAGGTCTCCCTCTTTCAATCCTTTTTCTTTGATATGTGCATCAAAGTATGCCTTTTGCCTTTTCTTTGCAGCATAAATGCTTGCAACCGCACGTAGCCTTGTCTCACCTAAGCGTTCTAGATCAAAGATCCTAGAGGATAACTCGTGTCCATTCCACTCATGCTCTTGTGCTACTTTTAAAGTTGGGATTAGGAAGTCCAATGGTAGCATAACATTTTTTCCAAAGACCATCTGAAATGGGGTCGCATTGAGTACCATTTTGTAGGCAACTCGGTAAGCCCAAACAGCATGATGAAGCTGTTTATCCCAATCAGAGCGCTCATTATTTACGAGTTTGGTCAATACATTACATAGGATCTTGTTTGTGCTCTCAGCTTGTCCGTTAGCTTGTGGATGATAGGGGGCAGACTTCTTATGTATCACCAAGAATTCATGATGACTTCATTCAAGAAGCGTGTGCCTCTATCGCTCACTAACTCTATGGGTAGTCCATATCTCGTGAACACATTTTCAAATAAGAACTTTGCCGTTGTTTGAGGATCATTCTTTGTTGTGGCTTTAACCTCTACCCACTTTGTGAGATAATCTGTGGCTACAATAATGTACTCTGCATGGGAGTTTCTAGCTGGGGGGTTGATAGGACCTACAAAGTCTATGCCCCACTTCGAGAATGCACGTCCTCCCATCATTGGCCTCAAAGGCATATCATCTTTTCTAATTGGGTACTGGGCATGTTAGCATGTGTCACATTTCTTCACATATGTATATGCATTCATATGAAGAATGGGCCACCAAAGTCCTGAGAATAGAATAGTCTTAATTACTCGATCAGGACCAAAGTGTCCGCCGGCCACGCTGCTATGGGCAATTTTTAAGACTTTCAAATAATCTGATTCGTGAACGTACAATCTTAAGTATCCATCTTTGCCTCTACGATATAGGTTATCGCCTACTAAGGCATAGTCTTTAGCCTCATGCTCCATGCTTCGTCTTCTTGCTAGACTAGCCTCGCTAGGTAATGTTCCTGATCTCATAAATTCTACCAATGGAGCACTCCAATCTGGAATTAGTGACATGTGATAAAGGGTGGCATGCTCCACTGGGGGTCTCTCTTTGCATGTTGGACAATTCTTAATCCACTCATGAACTTCTTTGTCCATACTAGGCCAATACACTCCTAAACGCTTTAGATTTTGTAATGTTCATTGTTTAGAATAGTGATTCCCTAGAAATCCTTCATGGGCTTGTTGCAACCAACTACTATGTTCATCATCCTCGACACAACAAGCTAATACACCTTCTGTATCTTGTTTGTACATGCTTCTTGCCAATATTTGATATTTTTGTGATTTTACAATTTCTTCCTTGTTTGTCATCACATTCTTATTTGCAAGTCCAAAGGTTAGGACTGGTACCAACTTATTTGCCCATTTAGGAACAACTTCTAGATTGAACAGATAAGCATCAGACAATTCATCAGACACTCCTTGCGGTAACTCACCTGAAGTGATGCGAGAAACGTGATCCGCTCTGAGGTGGGTCTTACCTTTCCTAACAACCACTTCAAAGTCATATTCCATTAGTAAGAGGAACCATCTTACTAAACATCCTCTATTGCAAGCTTTATTGACCAAGTATACTAAAGCTTGATGATCGGTGAAAATTTTGAACTTGTTGGCCAATAGATAGTGTCTAAACTTCTTCACTGCGTATACATGCCTAAACCTTCTCTTTCGGTTGTGGTGTAGTTCGTTTTAGCAGCATTCAATTGCCTACTAGCATATGCTATAGGCAAATCTAAATTTCCTTCACCTGTTGGTTGTGACAGCACACATCCTATTGCATAATTGGATGCATCCACGTGGACATGGAATGATTTAGTCCAATCAGGAGTGGTCAGTATTAGTGCTGTGCACAAGCGTCTTTTCAGCTCATTGAAGGACTTCTCGCATTCGTCGTTCCACTCAAATTTTGTCAACAAGGCATAAAGAGGCTTAGCTATAATTGCATACATGTGAATAAACCTACGGTAATATCCACAATGGCCCATAAAGGCTTGTACCTCTTTAACATTCCTTGGCCTCGGCAACTTCGCTATGGCTTTTACTTTGTCCTCATCTATTGATATTCCATTCTTAGAGACAATATGACCTAAGATTTTACCTTGACGTACCATGAATACACACTTCTCTGGGTTCAGACACACTCGGTAGTCTCTACACTTGTTGAAGATTTGTGTGAGCTCCGAAATGTGACATCTCCTTTCTTGGGAATGAGCACATAAATCGTCCACATATACTTCTAAGCTCTTTCGCAAGAACTCTTTGAAAACATGACACATGAGCCTTTGGAATGTTGCATGTGCATTTGTGAGCCCAAATGGCATCACACGAAATGCAAAGACTCCCCATTCTGTGGCAAAGACCGTTTTATGTTGATCTTCTGTGGCAATGGCTACTTGGTTGTAACCCAAAAATCCATCAAGGAAGCTATAAACTTCCTTGCCTGCAACACGCTCCAATAAATGATCAGTGATTGGAAGCGGATAACTATCTCTTACTGTGGCAGCATTAACTTTTTAAGGTTAATACATACACGTAACTTTCCATTCTTCTTGGGTACCACTACAATGGGGGACACCCATTCTGTATGCTCAATCTCATAGATAAATCCAGCTTCAATCAATCTATCAATTTCTTCTTTAATTTTGGCTGCATAAGTGTCATTATATGTGTAGGGCTTTTGTTTGGTGGGCTTGGCATCAACGGACATGGGGATTATGAGAGCAAATTTTTGGATCTACCCCCTTCAAGTCTCTATAGTGCCACGCAAACACGTCCCTATATTCCCTTAACAAAGCTACCAACTCTGCTCCCTCTTCTTTACTTAGGTCATCTCCTATGTATGTACATCTCTCTTCATTTTCTTCAATGGTGACTACGACTTTTTTGGTCTTTTCTTTGTTATCATACGCTTCTCCTGTGGTGGCCTCTCTCTTAGGCATTCGTACCAAAATCTTTCGGTCCTCAACTTCGTATTTCTTGAAATTCTCTGGTACTTCGAACAATGATTCCTTCTCTTCTTGTTTCACTATTTTTCTTTTCTTTTTCTTTTGACTACCTTCACTCCCATCCTTTGAATTTACCGTTTTGATGCTTGTGAGAGGTTCTTCTTCTTTTTGGGTAAATACTCCTATATCTTTTAGATAGTGCTTCTTTGAATGAAAGTAGCTATCCATCACAATGGACTCTAGATTGTCTTCGTTCTCTTCTTCTTCTATGAAGTCACTAGGGTCACATTCTTCTAGCAACGGCTGACACATGAACACTGAAATATCATAACCCTCCTCATCACAATGAGGTGTCCACTGTTCTTCATTGACAACAATGTCCATGGTGGCTAAGATTTCTGCCCAGCCATGAGGCTCAAATTCCTCATCTGGAAAGATCATCCGTGTATAGGCTGGGTCTCTAATTGGTCTATCTCCTTGAGAAGTTCCTTTTTCTCTCGCTTTTAGGCGTTTCTCCTCTTCCTTTGCGACCTTGCACATCCACAAATGAGAGTCCTCATGCATGCAGGATGTATCAGATAAACTTTTAGAATGCACAGAGATGGAATCTTCTTCCTCCTTGTGGATAGGATTCCACTGTAGGGGTGGTACATCTCTGAAGGTGTAATCCTTCAAATTGACCTTGGTTGTGACCCCTAAGCGTTGCAAGTATAAGGAGTTGGTTCCCCAATCCTGTACCACTTGCAGTTGTCGTAGGAAGGGTCTTCCTAGGATCATTTCGTAGGTAGTAGTTTTACCAAAGTCACATATAGCAAAGGTGTGCTCAAACTCTACACCACATGTGGTTAGAGTTATCCCTTCTAGCAATCCTAGAGGTCTTTCAACATGGCCGTCAGCCATCTGAAGCTTCATTCTAGTTGGTCTTAATGCGGGTTTACCCCATTGCTTCCATAAGGAAGTGGTCGCAATAGCAACACCAGCACCAGAATCTATGATCGCCTTGGTTGTGTAACCTTGGTAGGTGATTGGAAGATAAGTATTACCTTCCTCACCTTTTCTCATGTCCCTTATTTTTTCTAGAGGTATCTCTGGAACTTTCTTCTTAGAGTCTGCTTTTGGCATATTGGAATCAAGTTCTGGAACCTAATCCTTCACATGATTCCATAGCTCAGGTTTTTCTTTGAGCAGATCCTCTACAGTGAGATGACATTGAACCTTAGTGTTCTTCACGACGTCAGTGTTTCTTGGAATCACTGAGTCTTCATTTCTTACCAATATTGTGGGAGCTCTGACCTGAAGAGATTCAGATTCCCATGGACCTGTGAACTGTGGAAACTCTTGTATAGAATTGGATTCAAATCCTGAACTTTCTTTTTCTTGTTGCTCTACTTGGTCTCCATAAATAGATGGAATGTCTTGTGGGAATTGATCGTGACGGTCTTCAATTTCAAGAATAGGAGGGGAAACATCCTTCTGCTTGGCCCATTTCTCTTCTTGTATTTCCCGCAAGAACTTTTGAGTGTGCCGTTGAATTGAAAGAGGTTCTCCGTCATCTATGGAGTCAGGAACATAGACTTTCTTTGGTGATGAGATTTCTCTTTCAATAGTTGGTTGAGCCAGGTAAAGAAACTTGAGGTTTATTTACCAACTGCTCTAATTTGTCTATTAAGCCTTGGAAGTGCAAACCCGGTGTAATAGCATTCGTCTAATCGAACGATTGATTGGCCTTGAACATAGCTTGAGCTAGTTCCACCATTTTTATGCACATTTTTGTCTGTTCAATCTCTAAATCTGCTCTAGGGTAGCTCTTGTCTAGGTTCGCAGGTGTTGGTCCTTCTTGAAATCGAGCCTGGTAGGCCTTGAACATCATGTCCAAGCCTTCTGGGGTTGGATCTGCAAGAACAGATCCTGGTTGTGGTTTATTTACAATGGTTGGTGGGTGGGGGTGAGGTGGTGTGGATGGAGTTTCGAAATGCGATGAGCTTTGAGAGGCAACATCTTCTATTTTTGTTTTTGCATCTTTCAGGCTTTCTTCTAGTTCATATAACTTTTTGGTCCACTTATGATTGGCCTTCTCTCTAGTATCCTTCCATGTTCTTGTTTTTCTCTTACTAGGCTCTCCTAGCTCACTTGGCTCTGATTGTTCAGCTAGTTTAGCTTTTTGTAATGCTTGTGCCCTAGTAACTGCATGTATAGGAGCCACATTATCGCTACTGGAACTTGAATCCCCTACTAGTCCTACCACATTAATTGGTGTAACCTTTGGTGGACTAGAGGGATGTCCCGGACAATCTCTTAGGAGTTGTCCCTTGCCACACTCAAGACAAACGACCTGTATTGTGATGTTCTGCCCTTGTGTCGGAGCTAGTGGTTGGGGTGGTTGTTGTCCTGGTATAGGTTGAGGTTGGCTATATCCTCCATGTTCATATGGTCTAGTTGCTCCTCGTGGTCTTGGACATGGTTTATACCTAGGAACATCTCTGCCTTGTTCCCTAGGAGGGTATTCATGTGGTCTACATTGGGGTGGTACAAATGGTCGTGGTTGTCTATTCATTGGATAGTTTTTAGTGTTGTAGTTGGGGTACTTTTGCTCACTATAAAAGTACATGTTAGGCTCCTAAGTTGATGGTCTATCATATGGGTAAGGTTGTGATAACCCTAATCCTTCTCTGGTGCAGACAAGAGATGGATGATCTCCACCGCAAAGTGTGCAACTTTCTAACATTGGCACTCTCAAGGAGGAGTTCTGGTAGTTACTTTGTCCTTGCACCCCTAATTTCTTGGCCACTAACTCTGCCACTTTGTCCACATAACTCGAACTAGAAGTCTCATTGCTCCTTGTATCCTCTGATTTTGTAGGAACTTGTGTGGGTTTGAGATCCTCAGCTTAGTTGTCTTCTAAATCTATGCACTCCTGAAGACACTCACTTAGGGTTTGCAATCGTTTTATGTATACTAAGATTCTCAATGTTCTATTGGTTAGACCTTCTAAAAATAAGGATATCATTTTCTGTTGAGAAGGTCTCTCTGTCACAGGGCATCAGTCTACGTATTGCTTAAATCTTCCTGCTGCATTCTTCACTGTCTCATTAGGAGCTTGTTTGAAATTCTATATTAAGGATGACGAATTGTGCTTAATCCCTCACTTAGTGAATTCCCAAATAAATTCTTGGAAGAGCTGTTCAATATTGCCAAAGGAATTTGGATCCAAGGATTGAAACCAAGTTAAGGCTATTCCCGTGAGGGTTAGACCAAAGGATTCATATTGCATAAAAAAGGTATCCACTTGCTCCGCTCGCAATACTTCCTTGAATTCTACAATGTGGTCATATGGCTCTCTTGTGCCATCGTAACGATTTTGCATACATTTGACCAATTGGATTGGTCTCAATCTTCTGCCTAGCTCTGGGGACTGAATTATGATGGGAAAAGCAGGTTTTATTGGGTGTATTCCAGCTCCTACACCTTGGGGTGGTTCTGTCCTAAAGGTAGGTCTATTCGTATTTCCCATTCCCTGGCTAGTGTGGCCGTGAGGTTTAATTCCTGGCATGGTGGATTGTGCCTGAGGTCTGTTGGGCATACTGCATTGGCTTGTTTGTC
>CM035427.1:113350657-113448157 GCA_020310875.1 Ceratopteris richardii
GAACACACTTTCTTTTGGAAGAGTAACCACTTTATCTTTATCTACTACCATCTATTGATGGAGAATCACTTCAAGATCATTAGTACTTAAGAAATAACCACTTATAAATTAGGTACTGATCCTTTAAGTGCTCACACAGCTAATTGTGTGCTTTAATCACATGTAGCCCTTCTTCTTTACATAAACACTTCATACCTTGGTCCTCCACCCTTTTATTTTACTTGTCTTTTGAATTTTTTTGTGCATTTTTTACATCCTTTTTCCATTATTTTTTGGCATTTTCAACATAAGGAAATTAATGATGAATAACCAAAGCCTATACAACTTACACCCTAGTGGAAAATTTATGTGTGTTAGTGAGTACAAAAATAAAAGTCCTAATTTATTCTAAGAGTACAAGCTATACTTATTATTCCTTATGCAAGAATGTGCACCACTAAATAGATCATCTAAAACACAGTGCCGAATCCAAGGCTTTGTAGTGAATCCCTATATGCATACTCTAGGGGCATTTATGTGCAACGAGGAAAGTCCTTCTCCTACTTATTCTTCATGTTGCCATCATTTATTTGCTTTGGTTTCCATTCCCACTCATGTGTAATAACTTGCTTTTGTCATTAGATCAATTTTCCCTTGATCACCTTGCTCCTTTGTGTCAAATCTCACATGTCGTTCTTTGATTCTCTTGTATTCCATGTCCTTGTAGTGTGCCATTCTTCTTTCTCCTCTTGTTCATTTTTATGAATGATTATTATTTATTTGATTCAGTTGATTGATTTTCTCTACTTCATCCATTATTATTGCCTCTTATTTTTCTGTTTGTAGAATCCTTTTTGGTATCCATTTCCATTAAAGTTGCCTTTGTGCTTCCATTGGCTTCTTCGTGTCCAAACTTGATGTTGCTTGGATTATTGAATCTTAGGGATTCTCATATTCTTTAACGATCTAAATTTTTCTATTCCATTTTCTTACTTGAGTATTTGTTTACTATCGGCATTTTGAGACCACTTTTGGAATCCATATCTGCTTCACTTAAGTGTGTGTTGATTGGAATTTGGAAATCCACTGTGTCTTGCTTCTTCCTTCTCTTGTATTCCTCACCTCTCTCTCATTATATACCTCACTTGGTCTCTCAATTTGGATTCCTAGGTCTTGGTTAGAGTTTGATGGATGTTGAGAATTACAAAGAGAGGTGTTCATGACTAGAGATGAATTGGGTAGAGAAATACAAATAGAAATTGGTTAAGTGACAAAGTGAGAATGATCATTTAGATTGGGTTCGTGTAAGAACTCATGAAAAAGGTATTCTCTCATCTTAATTATTAGCTTAGGTAAGTTTCTTTCTTCAAGAAGACTATATACCTATTGAACTTCTATCTTCACGGATATAAACCCTTGTGCTAAGTTTAGAGTGACTACATGTTCATAGATCCATTAGGATATGCTCTTCCATTAGATTTGTATCTTCAAATACTAAGAGAGTATGATCCATTGAGGCATTACCTAAATGAAGTGGTATAATTCTTGATGGGAGGATGTACACTTTCCTAGGCAGTTATGAAACATAGATGGCCTCATAGGTATGCTCATAGATACTTCTACTCACTCAAAATGATGCTTTTATGAGTTCTTGAAGAATGAACCCAAGATCTTTTGCAAGTTCAATTTCTACTATGAGAGCTTACAAATGCAAGTTATCTCACTCAAAATTCTTTTCCTACTATGAGAATCAGTGCATGCAAGACACACTTTTTTTTGCCTTCAGTAGGCAGGCACACATAGACCACTATCCACTCTAGGATCAATTTCTCTAAGAATATGGAGATTTTATACTTGATCTTCTAGCTAATTGTAGAAGACAGTAGTAGCTTTCTAATAAACCAAATATTACGAGAAATGGATACAAAATAATCAAGAAAATTTGATTATCACTAAGAGCAAACTAGCTTCTACATAAAAATCTCAGTGAGATATGGCAACTCAAAGGATGATGAAATTCCTCAAGCAAGTAGAGGGCTTGCTTAGCAAGGGGTCTACTATCTACTTCAAATCCTATGAGAGATAACACATGTGGGATCTACCAAATTCAAATTAGAATGGGTGTTCATAAGAATTTCAAAAGATCCCCTAAATGATAAGAATAAGGAGCTCTTTCCCTAATTTATAGGCTTTATTGCACCTAAGTCTGATAACTGATAATTGACTGTTATGAGGTGGATTTCAAATTCAAATTTGAGTATGATTTTTTGTACTTTACTTCTTGCTTCACATTGCTCCAAGTGTCAACCACCCAAAGGGTTCATAAGCTCCTAAGGTTGGAGCTTGTTTTTCAACACTCCCCCTCAAGCTTCAATCTTCAAGTCTTTAGCCTAGCTCCATCATTCCAATGCCTCTTTTGAACTTTGTTAGCTTGATTGATTACAATGCTTTGGTGATTGTGTCAGCACACTAATCTTTAGTACTTATGTGTTGAATTTGTACCTCCTTAGCCATCACTTTCTCCCTAATGTAGTGATAATGTACCTTTATGTATTTGCTCCTAGCATGGAACATAGGGTTGGAAAATAGGTGGACACTTCTCATGGCACACACTACTCATGTTGTCACACATAACTAGAAACTCGTTTATCTACAAATTCAATACAATCATGAGATTCTTGAGCCACATAAGATCACACATAACTTGTTCAAATGATCTATGTTCAGCTTTTGTCGAAGATAGGGCAACTGTAGATTGTTTCTTTGCCATCCATGAGATGGCCTTCTTGCCTAGCATCACTACATATCCACTTGTACTCCTAAAGTTTTTGGATCCAATCCAATTAGCATATGTATATGCTCTCACCTCCAAATCATCTTTAAAGGATACAGAATACCTTCATTTAAGGTACCGAGTTATCTAAGTACTCTCTTTTGCTACAAGTAGATGTGTAACCCTAAGTGTGCATGAATTGAGATAACACACCAATTGTATATGCTAGGTTAGGTTTTGTGATAGTGGCATACTTCAAAGAGCCCACTGTAGACCTGTATATGAGTACATCTTGAACTTCATTACCTTCCATTGAAGTAAATTTCATATTTACTTCCATTGGGTTGCTCAATGGTTTATATCGTATAAGTCCATACTTCTTCAATACATCCAAGGTGTACATTCTCTACATAAGCCAGATACCATTATCCTTATATATGAATTCAATACCTATGAAATATATAAGATATCCAAGGTTGAGATCTTGAACTCCTTTCCAAGCCTTCCTTTGATGTCCTTGATGCCTTCTTCATGATCACCTATAATAATCAAGTCATCTACATATGCACATAAGTAGATAGATGCTTCACCTTCTCTTTTGTAGAACAATGACAGATCTTCTTTGATTTATTTGTATCCAAAACTAATGAAGTAGTCTACAAGCCTTTGATTCCATGCCCTTGTGTCTTTCTTGAGACCATATAGTGCCTTCTTTAACCTGCAAACATAATCATCTTTGATTTTATCTTCCAACCCTAATGGTTGTTCCATCCATACTACCTCCTCTAGCTCTCCATGTAGAAAAGCATTCTTCACATCAAGTTGAGACAGCTTCCAATTATTGTATGTTGCAATTGCAATAATTTTTTTGATGCTAGTCATATTAGCCATAGGGCGAAAGGTTTCTCCATAATCCAATCCATATGTCTAAGCAAAGTCTTTGGCTACAATCCTAGCTTTATACCTAGCAATGCTACCATGTGAATGTTTCTTTACCTTATATACCCACTTGTTTCCAATGATCTTCATATCCTTGTTCCTTGGCACTAATGTCCAAGTGTGATTGTCTTCCAATGCCTTGATATCCTCGTGCATAGCCTCTTTCCATTCTTTACATGTATTGGCTTCCTCAAATCATGTGGGTTCTTCAACAACTTTACTCATATATGCATAGTGTCTGCCATGAATGAATCATAAGTAAGTCTTTTCAACTAGATAACTTACTTTTTGTGATCTTCTTATCTCACCATTCCATTGATTTGGATATTTATTTATTACCTTTGAGCTCTCCCCCTTCTTTGCATGAGGGTTTGCATTGAGCTCAATCCATAATTCTTTATCTGTGATCTCAACTTTGCCATTGCTCCTTGCATCACTAAGCTGGCATGATGTAGGGATTCCTCT
Source organism: Ceratopteris richardii (assembly GCA_020310875.1). Taxonomy (NCBI): domain Eukaryota; kingdom Viridiplantae; phylum Streptophyta; class Polypodiopsida; order Polypodiales; family Pteridaceae; genus Ceratopteris; species Ceratopteris richardii. The sequence goes on from CM035427.1 coordinate 113,354,814, forward strand.
ATTCCATGATGATTTTCTAATCAAATCCTTTGGCCCAATAAGGAATATAATTTTTGGTTCTTCACTTGAAGTCTTATTTTCTTCATCTTCATTTGCCTGCATAGATACATTTGAAGAAGACCAAGTTAAATTTTCATCAAATTTGACATCCCTTGATACCTTTATCTCCTTTGTCATGGAGTTATATCATTCATAACCCTTTCGTTCACCTACATACCCAATAAATACACATCTCTAATCTATCATCAAATTTGCTCCTTAATTCACTTGGAATCAACACATAGTAAGTACATCCAAACACTCTCAAGTGTGACACATCTGGTTTTTTATTGTACCAAGCTTCATAGGGTGTTGTAGCATGTAAACGTGATGTGGATGCTCTGTTCATGATGTATATTATAGTGGTTGCTGCATCAGCCCAATAGCAATTATTCATTCCCATTTCCGTCATCATAGCCCTAGCACATTCTGCAATGTACCTATTTTTCCTTTTTGTTACACCATTTCTTTGTAGTGTGTACGTGCATGTGATTTGTCTCTTCATACCATTTCACTCCCAAAAATCAAAGAATTCATGAGAAAAGTATTGTCCCCCTCCATCTGACCTTAAACATTTGATATACCTATCACATTCCTGCTCTACCATAGCTTTGAATTTCTTGAAGTAATTAATGACCTCTAACTTATGCTATATAATAAAGCCAAGTCATCCTTGTGCGATCATCAATGAAATTTACTAAGTATCTATTATCTCCAATTGAGTTCTCCTTTATTGGTCCCAAACATCATATGAACTAGCTTAAGTGTATGATAGATCACATAATGGATTTTCTTGAAAGATAACCTAGTATGCTTACAAAATTGACAAGCTTCACACAAGTTCTTAAGATTTTGATTGAAAATATTTGGTAATCCAAGCACTAACCTCTTCGTTTCCATATCGTTCAATCTCTAAGTATTGATATGTCCATACCTTTTGTGTCATAGTTTCAATTTTTGACCCTTCCACTTCCATACGTGAAGTGGGCAGTATGGTTGAAATTTGGTCTCCCACCCAATGTGAATAGCCTTCCCTCCTTCTTGCCTTTGTCTAGAAATCTTTACCCTTCTTCACGATTTTCCACAAAGCATCCCTTCTTATTGAATTCGACCTGTAATCCTCTCTTAATCATTTGGCCAATAGAAATAAGATTCTTTATGATTGTGCAAACATGAAGAACATCCTTCAAGCATTTAGCCTTGTGGGAACCATCCAACATAACATCAACTATATGTGTGATAGCATGGGGGTATCATCACTTATCTCCACATGCCCTTTAGTTGATGGCACTTGCATGTTTGAAAAGAAATCCTTGTTGCATCTCATGTGATTGTTGCATCCACTATCAATGTACCATCTGCTTGACTCTTGTGTCTTGTAGTCACTTATCTACATCATAGCTAGCATACTTTCACTCTCATTTGAAATGAATGCATAGTTACCTTGTGCTTTGTATGATGAGTTGTTCTTTTCCTTTTGATAGAAATCCCTTGCTAGTATCCATATTTGCCACATATAAAGCATCCTTCTGAGTTGTTGTTGTCTTGATTTTGGTCTTAACTTGTTCCTCTTCCTCTAAACTTTCCTCTTCATCTTGATCAAGAAAACTTGCTTCCTTGAGATTTTCCATTTGATCCTCTTCCTTGCCTTCCTCTGCCTCCATCGTGAGTTCTTCCTCTACCTTTTCCTTTACCTGCATAAAATTCTTGGGCTTAATTTCCCTTTGCCTTTGATACCCAATGTTAATCTCCCTAGTGACCCTCAAGACCACTACTTACTGAAAGTCAAAAAGAGTACCTCTGATATATAGGCCTTCCACTTCTCATCATCTCTTCACACATTCAAGGTGTTTGAAAATAGTTCATCATCATCTATGTGACAACCCATGTATCCCAATGCATCACTTTTTTTTCTTCAAAATGTAGTCAGTAATATTGTTACTAGGTGTTTTCCTCAAGTTATTGAGTTCATTCTTCAATTGAATCTGACTATCTTTGGTTGAAGTGGATTGTAGTCTTTCTGAGGTTTCCCATACTTTCAAAGAAGTTTCTAGATCATGTGTATGTCCTATCATTGCATTGCTAATATGATTGGATAAGATGAAGATAACTCTCTTACCTCTCACATTCCACTCTCTGAAGTTCCTCAACTGATCAGGATTTGAATTCTCACCCAATCTAGTTCTAGCATCTATACCAGTAATAAGACCCCATAAGCCTTTTCCCATGAAGAAGCTAGACATTCTAAACTTCCATGGATGATAATTTGTTTATCTAATTTCTCAATCTGAGTGCTATATTCTGAAATGATGTGCTCTAACGTACCCATCTACAAATCTTTGATGGTACTTAGTGCCAATGGAATTCTTGCCAGAAGGCAAGTCACATAAAGACCAGGTACCATTCTTCATTATAGCATCATATTCAGATTGCATAGCAGCCATCCAATTTTTTGAATTTTGTGCTTCATCAAATGAAACAGGTTCATTCTCAACACATAGATTAGACGCAGCCATAACATAGCAATCTGATGTAAAAGAGGCACTATGAGAGCCTCAACGAGTATGATATGATAGAGGTGCATCTAATTTGCTATTACGTGAAGTCTGCACCAGCTATTTTGGCATAATTTTTGCCTGCTCAATATTGGCTCTCTCATCAACAAGTGCATCATGTACATTTGCATCAGAAATGGAATGATCTACATCATCACATGAAACCTGTAAAGGTTGAGAAGTTGCCTCATTAGGACTAGCACTAGACTATCCACCTATAAAAAGAGGCAACAAAGTATCATACATGTCTTTGGAGCTCACAGATGTCTCCTTAGTACATGAAAGTAATGATTGAATAGCATCTTCCACAAAAACAACATCACGGCTAACCAAAATGCATTTAGTCTATGGATGATACAGATGATAGCCTTTACTTTTAGAACTATACCCAACAAAAATACATTTTACTACTTTATCATCCAATTTTCTACAATGTTGTTTAGGCATTAATGCATATGCCAAACAACCAAAAACACAAAAATACATTTTACTACTTTATCATCCAATTTTCTACAATGTTGTTTAGGCATTAATGCATATGCCAAACAACCAAAAACACACAGATGAGCAACAAATGGCTTGCGACCATGCCAAGCCTCATATGGAGTGATAAACTACAATGCTTTAGTGGGACACCTATTAAGTACATATGTTGCACACATAACAGCCTCAAGCTAGAAACTATGTGGTAAAGCATGAATCTTGACCATACACCTCACCATCTCCATGAGTGACTTGTTCTTTCGTTCAGCAACTCCATTGTCTTGAGGTGTATATGACACTATACACTGATGTTTTATCCCACATTCAGCCAGAAATGCATTAAAGTCGGAAGACATATACTCCTCCCCTTGATCAGAGTGGAGGGTGCTCATTTTACATGCTAACAAATTTTCAACCAAAACCAAAAACTGTTTGAAGCACATGAACACTTCAGACTTTGCTTTCAATGGATATACCCATGCATGCTTGGAAATATCATCAATGAAATTCATGAATTAAAGATAGTTTCAAAAAGAGGGTGTCTGTATAGGACCATAGACATCACTGTGAACAAGCTCCAATTTTTGAGTAGCTCAAATTGAACCATCTTTTGGAAAGTAGGAACGCTGAGCTTTGCCATAGCCTTCACATACATGTTTACCAGGTGTGTCAAGTTTGGGCAAAGAGGATACCATTTCAAATTTTTGCAGGTGTAGCAAACGAGCAAAATTCAGATGAACAAAGCGTGCATGCCAAAGCTTTTCGTCTGACATAGCCTGAGAATCATGTACTACACATGCTGAATCATTCATAGATTTTTCATAATCTATGAGCTTTCTTCATCTTGCACAAGATTAGGAGACTTTGTTTTTGTTGTAGAGGCCTTTGCAATAACCATTCTGGCCTCTTTCTTCTTTGCCTCTTTAACGACCAGTTTTGGACAGCTCTCAACGACATAATCATTTACTTTACAGTATTTGCAAAACAATTTTTGCTTTTCTGATTTCTTTTCATCTTTATCTTCCTTAATCAATTGTGAAAAATTAGCAGATTTTTGCTTATTAGTTGAAGAGCTCCATCTTCCTTTGCACTTCTAACTAGATAGGAAATCTTGATCTGTAACATGCATAATAGACTTGTTTTTCTTGGACTAATCTTCTCACAACAAAATAGAAACTAACTCTTCAAATGTTAAGGTGTTTGGATTGCCTTTCATCATCAGACAAAGAGTAGGAGCAAAACTCTAATATGAGTTGAGAAGACCATTCAGAACAGTCTGCACAAGTGAACTGTCAGGAAGGACTTCATCAGCAGAAATCAATTGTTTTTTCAAATCCTTGATCTTTGTCAAAAAAATATCCATAGAATCACCTTCATTCATGTGGTCACTCTCCAAATGTTTTTGGAGGTAGGCAATACGAGCCTCATTCCTAATGTGGTACAATGTGGTAAGTGTATCCCAAGCATCCTCAACTGTTCTGCAAGAGCGAATGTGAGGGATAATGGCACGTTTGATAGACGAGGCTATCAATGCATGTGCATGAGCATCTCTGTTATCCCAACAAATTTTCTCTGCAGTAGGTGTAGTAGAAACCGTAGCACAAATAGGAATTTGCAAAACATCACCATCTTTGACACCATCTACATCAGCTTCCATACCTATGTTTGTAGTATCTGTATTTAGATACCTCTATTCCCAGGTGTAACACAACGTTTTTTAACACCCTGCACAATATTCCGTAGTTCTTTTATGACCAATACATGTCACATCATATAAGCCCACAATGGGTAATTCATACCATCCAACCTATCCTCAACAACCAACATATGAAATACATCACTACTTTGAGCCATGGCCATTGACTAAAATACCCTGATGCAAAAAAATGATTGTATCTGAAAAAGCTGAATAGAACTACCCAAACGAGTTCTACTAGACCTGTAGAAGACTTTGCGATGCTTATACTAGTGAACCAAAGCTTGCATATATCTTTGGCACAAAAAGACAAAATAGTTTGCACAAGCACTGCGATAGTGCATTTGGAGGCCAAATCTAGCTCAGATCATGATTTCAGCACCACAAACTGAAGCCGTTTTGATCTCTTAAACACCTTGAGTATGCTCACCAAATTTCGTGTGATTTTGGAATTGCGACCAGATTGGTGTTGATGATACCTTAGACGTCTATGGAAGCACACGAACAGCACAAGGAAGAAGAAGAAGCTTGAAGCATAACACACAATACTGAATGTATTACCACTAGAATGTACAAAGATAAGTAACCTGTTAGGGTTATAGGTGTATATACAAGCCGAAGGAAAAAGACCTCCTAAAGAGGGAAAAAAATGCCATGGCGGTCCTAGTGTGTTCACACACATCACTACCTAAATATATCAACATGGACATCTGAAATACATACACTTCTTCATGTAAATTACCATTGAGAAATGTAGTTTTAATGTCCAACTAATGTACATTCCAATCATGATGAGCTCCACATTTGCATATGCTACTAACACTGGTAATTCAGCACGTGGGAGAAAACCTTGGAAAGGGTATTGTATAGACTATGGAAAGGAGCATCTCTTTCAAGATTTCCCTAAAATTACCTCCAAGACATCTCCAACCACATTGATTAATTTTACTGAGGGTAATCTATCCTTTTGGAAGTGAGAGGAAGTGTATAGTCCTAGTAAATGTATTAAGGAGAGCCCAATCTAAGAAGAAAGGGACTAAGCAAGTCCTAGTGAGAGTGAAACTATTGGCTCTAAGAGCCTTGATTTAAGAGAGCTTTTGCCTATGATACTGGAAGATTTGGTGGATCCTTTGAAGTCAATCAAGAGAAAGAAGTCCTAAAACAAAGAATCAAAGAGAGAAGATTAGGGCTAAATGGCCAAAGAGATTGAAGGAAGGAGATGAAAATTCTCAAAACAAAAGAGAAACTCTCTCAACATAAGGAGAACATGGAGACAAATGAGAGGCGAGGTGTAATGAAAGAGAAACACACTTAGGACAAGGTAGCTAATCCTATTCCTAAAGATTTTTATATGCTATTAAAAGTATATTAGTCGAGAATAGCGATAATAAAAAGTCTTGAGAAACATGATAAGTTTTATCCAAGAGGCGACTTGGAGAAAGAGAGATTAGAAATATGCAAGAGATTAATTGAAGTTGCTTAGAACATGCTAGAAAAAGCACCAAATCCCATTCAAGTGACTAGAATTCTAAACAAAATATTTCTTGGGCTGTCTAATAGTCTAGCTGGAAGAGGAAGAGGTAGGACAACCTCGTTTCACGAAATTTGATGTTTCAAAGGATCACCAAATGATAGAATCTAATGCTGAATTGGAAGGATAACTAAGTCCAAGTGTAGAGGTAGAACATGCTATTAGTCTTACTACTCTTGCTAATTACATGGGTGAGTATGAACACAAGTTTGATTATCTATGTGCTTCTACCTTGAGATATAAGAGAACAAGTTCATTGGAGGAGATATCAAGGGCCATGTAGGGAATGAAAAAGAAAAAACTACAATGCACTTTAACCTTGAAATATTTACAGAAAGTGGAACCTCATCCTTGGGAAAAGCTTGCCATCCAGATGAAAATTCATTTCCACTCAAGAGACTGAGTCTGCCAAGGAAGGGCAACCAACATTGAAGGTCCCCATGGGCAAAGTTGGAGATTTCAATGAAGGAGACAAGGGAAACACTTGTTTCCTTGTTGTCTTCAATGGATATATGATTAAAGCCATTCTAGATACAGGTACAAGAGTAGGAATTACCACCAAGGAGATTTGGAAGAAATGGGGCAAAAATGCTTTAGGACCAACTAGAATGAAGCTACAATTGGCAGATGGTCATGTAGAATGCCCACTAGGACTATTGGAAAATTTCACTTTGACAACGTGTGGTGTGAAATTTGTATGTAATTTATTGGAAAAAGCAAGAAATTATGAGATGATCATGGGGAGACCCTTCATGCATTAGCTAAAGGTGTGCAAGATTGGGGAAGAGATTTTTTGTATCTCCAACACCCAAAATCGATCTCCATATATTCACATATAGAGATGTTCCCCTCTCAAGTGGAATCTAGTACATAAAGATGAAGATATTCCTATCCATAGTGTGGGATTGAGACATCAATCTTGGATGTATGAGGATACACACTTGTGGATATGTAGGGAAACCAAGAGGGAAGAAGAGAGGCTTCAGAATATGATGCCAATGCTTGGAGAAGAGATGCTAATAGAGGATCTAGTCTACATGCCTCAAATGTTTCCTAATGAATCCTTTGGACCACATGTGTGAATGGAAATACTAGCTACATTGTACATGTGTGTGAATGAAGAAGTCATCACAATGACAAAGTGTGTAGATAAATATGGGTATGATCTAAGTCTATTCATGGTGTTGATTTGGGAGGAGGATTTTGATGATGAGAACCCTTATGAGAATTGTGAGATTGAAATTATCATAATAATATTGTAGTTTGAATTGGAAGAGGCTTATCTAGAAGTAGGTGCAAGCCATTGTGGTGAGTACTTGAACATATTCACTATAGAGGAATGCTTTATGGATCATGTTCTAGATACTAAAAGGATGGAAGAAGATAAGCACCCAAAGGAGTATTTTGAAGCCCTAAAAGAACTTTAAAAGATATGAAGTATAGAAAAGAAGGATAGCCATTCATATGCCTAAGAGAGAGGCCAAATACAAAATAGCATATCATAGCAAGAAGAAAACCAAGAAGTTACTAATATTTAAGGAGGATAGATGCACCTTCATTGGGAAAGATGTGCCATAATAAGAGGAGAAAAAATTATTTGATTTTTTGCAAGATAAAAATGTTTTTGCATGGAATTATTGTTGATATATTACGATAGTGATGTGTGAACACACTTAGGACTGTCGGGGCACTTTCTTTTTCTCATTAGGAGGTTTCCCCCAGCGTGTATATATGCCTATAGACCTAATAGGTCACTTATCTTTGTACATTCACTTGGTAATACATTCAGTATTTTGTTTTGTGTTCCAAGCTTCTTCTTCTTCCTTGTGCTCTTTGTGTGCTTTCGTAGACCTCAAACTCCAACAATTGGTATCAGAGCAGGTCACTGCTTCATCGAGGGCATGGTCGACTTCCCTCCATTCAGTCTCAAAATTGCACAAAAATTGACGAGCATAGCCAGGGTGATTAGGAGTTTAAAATTGTGTTTGGTGTCGAAATATTGGTCTGAGCTCGTTTTGGACCATGAATGTACTATCACAATGCCTATGTAGGCAATTTTTAGTGGCCATGGCTGAAAGAGATTATGTATTCTATATGTTGGCTGTTGAGCACAAGTTGGATGGTACCAATTACCCATTATGGGCATATATGATGCATCATGTAATAGTCACAAAAGGATTGTGGAATATTGGGCAGGGCTTAAAAAAATGGCTTATTACACCTGCAAATACAATTATTGAAGGTGATTTGGATGGCTTGGAAGATGACGATCTTCAAATTCTTGTTCATGTTGCAGTTCTTGCTCCACCTACTCCAAAGAAACTTTGTTGGGATGGTAGAGATGCTCGAGCACATGCATTGATAGCTTTTTTTGTCAAATGTTCCATTATCCCTCACATTCGCTCTTGCAAAGCAAAAAATGATGCTTATGATACACTTACCACTTTATACTAGGCAAGAAATGAGGCTCATGTTGCTTACCTCTAAAAATAGTTGGGGAGTGAGCATATGAATAAAGGAGATTCTATGGACAATTTTTCGACAAAGATCAAAGAATTGAACGAGTAATTGATTTCTGTAGATGGTGCTACCGCATGGTTCACTTGTGCATACTATTCTTAATGGTCTTCTAGATTCATATCAGAGTTTTGCTTCTACTCTTTGGTTGATGATGAAAGGCAATCCAAATGCCTTAACATTTGAGGAGTTAGTCTTTGTTTTATTGCAATAAGATCAATCTAGGCAAAACAAGTCCATTATGTGTGTTGCTTATCAAGATTTCATAGCTAGTTAAAAGGGAAAAGGAAAATGATGCTCATCTACTAGTAAGTAGAAATCTGCTAATTCTACATAGTAAAAAAGGGATGACAAAGATGAGAAGAAATCAAAAAAGCATAAATAGTTCTCCAGATATTGTAAATGAAATGATCATGTCATAAAGAGTTGTCCAAAATTTGATGAAAAAGAGGCAAACAAGAAAGAGGCTAGAATCGTTGTTGTAGAGGCCTCTACACCTAAAACAAAGTCTCCTAAGCTTGTGCAAAATGAAGAATGGGCTTTTACTATTGTATGCAGCTATGACCTATCTTCTCATGAATGGTGTATGTCTACAATAGAAGATGATGTTTGGTACTTTGGCAGTGGGGAAACTAAACATATTACCTCGTAGTACAGTTTCTTTAGTTCACTTGATCTTGGCCCTATAGGGAATACTATCACACATGCCAACAACTCCTCTTATCCTATACTGGGAGTTGGTAAGATCATTCTGATTACTACTGATGGTAGTTCTTTCACATTGTAAGATGCTTTATTTGTGCCAAAGATCAATAAAATTCTATTGTTAGTTTCAACATTAGCCAAGATTGACTTGGTTATCAAATTTGATGATGACAGGTGTACAATTCATGATATGTCAAATGGCGATGTTCCTATTGCTTCTGGCATTTTATGTCATGCGTTTTATAAGCTCATAGACTATGCAAAATCTTTCAATGATTCAACATGTACAATTCAAGATTATGAGGCTATCTCAGATGCAAAGCTTTGGCATGCATGCTTTGGTCATCTGAATTTTGCTAGTTTGTTATGCGTGTAGAAATCCAAAATTGTGTCCTCTCTACCCAAACTTGAGGGACCTAGTAAACATGTTTGTGAAGGTTGTATTTTGGAAAAAATGCATGGTTCCTCCTTCCCAAACTATGGTTTAGTTAGAGCTACTAAAAAATTGTAGCTTGTTCATAGTGATGCCTATGGTTCTATGTAGACACCTTCTTTTGGGAACTACTTTTACTTCATGACTTTTATTGATGATTTTTCCACGCATGCATGGGTGTATCCATTTAAAGTAAAGTCCAAAGTTTTTATGTGCTTCAATGCTAAAAATATGTGAGCATGTAAAATGGGTACCCTCTGTTCTAATAAGGGGGGATACATGTCTTCTAGTTTTGATGAATTTATGGCTAAATGTGGGAGAAAACATCACTGTACAGTTTTTTATACATGTAAAAAAAATGGAGTTGCTGCTAAGAATGAACAAGTCTCTCATGGAGATGGCAAGTTGTATGTCAAAAGTCAGGCTTTACCACATAGCTTCTAGTTTGAGGCTATTATGTGTGCAACATATGTACTTATCAAGTATCCCACTAAAGCACTACAATCTATAACTCCATATGAGGCTTGGCATGGTCACAAGACATCTTTTGCTCATCTTTGGTTGTCTTGCATATGCATTAGTGCCTCCACAACAACACAAAAAATTGGATGATAAAGCAATAAAATGCATTTTTGTTGGATACACTTATGAAAGCAAAGGCTACCATATGTATAATCCAAAAACTAAACACATCTTGGTTAGCCATGATATTTTTTTTGTGGAAGATGCAATTCAACCATTACTTTCACGTACTAAGGAGACATAAATTAGCTCCAAAGATGTGTATGACACCTTGCTCCCTCTTTTTACAAATGGACAATCAAGTGTTGGTCTAAATGAGGCAATTTATCGACATTTATAGTTTTCACATGATGATGCAGATCATTCCATTTCTAAGGTAGATTTACATGATGCACTTGTTGATGAGAGCATTGATATAGAGGAAGCAAAAATGTAACCCAAATGGCTAGTGCAAACTTTTCAAGATAGCAAATTAGATGCACCTCTATCATATCATACTCATTTAGGCTCTCATAGTGATTGATTTGCATCAGATTGGTATGCTATGATTGCATCTAGTTATTGTGATGAGAATGAGCTTGTTTCTTTTGATGAAGCACAACATTTAGAAAATTGGATGGCTCCTATGCAATCAGAATATGATGCTAACATAAACCTGATAGAGCAGCTGAGAGGTATAAGTCTAGGCTTGGTTGCAAAAGGTTATGCTCAAGAGAGAGGCATTGATTTTGATGAGACCTTTGCTATGTTGAATAGCCACAACTTGTAGCATTTGCGCACTTGCACCTCATCATGGTTGGAATGTACATCAATTCGGTATTAAAAATGCATTTTTGAATGGTGACTTACTTGAATAAGTGTATGTACTTCATGGTTTTGTGCAAAAAGGGCATGAAAACAAAGTGTATAGGTTGAAAAGCCATTATATGGTTTTAATCAAGCACCATGTGCTTTGTATGAAAAGATGCAAGCCTACCTGATTGCACATGGTTTTGAAGGTAGTCCCATTGAGAGCACCTTATATGTTAAGCATGAAAATGATGTGCTTCTAATAATTGTTGTCTATTTTGATGACATGCTACTCACTGGTCCTAGTGAGAGGCATATTGTTGATTTTAAGACTAATTTGCATGCCTGTTTTGGGGACAAGGAGTGCTTATTAATACTTGCTAGTGGATAGAAGAGTAAGTGTGAGTAGAATCAAAGCCCCCTTAATGATTAAATTGAAATCGAGAGTCACTCCTATTGAGGAATATATGATTGGAATAGGAGGTAAGCACATCACGTGTATAGGAGAGATGATTGTTGAAAATCAAGCTCCAACCTTAGGAGCTCATGAACCCTTTGGATGTTAGACTTGGAGAAATGTGAAGAAAGAAGTCAAGCACAAGAACTTGCACTCAAATTTAAATTTCAAATCCCCCTTATAATAGTCAATTATCACCTATCATATTTAGGTGTGATAAATCCTATAATTTAGGAAAAGAGCTCCCTATCATTTAGGGAATCTTGTCAAAGTCTTATAAACACACATTGTACTTAGATTTGGTAGATTCCATGTGTGTTATCTCTAATAGGATTTTAATAATCTAGTAGACCCCTTGCTAAGCAATCCCTCTACTTGCTTGAGGAATTTCATCATACTTTGAATTTCCATATATCTCATTCAGATTTTTGTGTATAGGAGCTAGTTACCTTTGAGTGACGAGCAAAATTTCTTGATCATTTAAGGAATCTTGTCAAAGTCTTATAAACACACATTGTACTTAGAATTTGGTAGATTCCATGTGTGTTATCTCTCATAGGACTTTAATAATCTAGTAGACCCCTTACTAAGCAAGCCTTCTACTTGCTTGAGGAATTTCATCATACTTTGAATTGCCATATCTCTCATTCAGATTTTTGTGTGTAAGAGCTAGTTAAGTTTGAGTGACGAGCAAAAATTCTTGATCCTTTTGTATCCATTTCTTGTAATCTTTGATTTGTTAGAAAGCTAGTATTGTATTCTAAATTTGACTTGAAGCTTAGGTCTAAAATTGGAACATTCTAAGAGAAATTGATTCTAGAGTGAAGTGGTCTATGTGTGCATGCCTAGTTAAGGCAACAATTAGTATGTCTTAGAGGCATTGATGCTCAAAGTAGGAGAGCTTGGTATGAAAAGATAATGCCTAATTGATAGCACATGTCTTTGGGAACATTCCAATTCATAACACCTTATATGTTAAGCATGTAGCCGATGTCGTCCGATTATTGTTGTATTTGATAATATGTTTCTCATTTGTCCTATCTAGAAGCATATTGTTGAATTTAAAGATAATTTGGATGCATCTTTTCAGATGTCAAATTTGGGGTATTTGCATCATTATTTGGGCATTGACACATTATTGCAATGTTTTGACCTTGAAGATTGCAAGCCTATTGTCATTCCCATGGAGACAGGTTTATGATTGAGCCTTCATGATGTCATCTGATGTTCTCTATCAGTAAATTTTTGGATGCTTAATTTAGTTATGCATAGATCATCTTGATATTCAATTTTCTATTTGTTAGATGGGTAGGTTTATGCATTGCTCAAGTTTCAAGAATTGATAGGAGATTAACTGCATCTTTTGATGCTTGAGTGCTACTCAGCTACTTGGATTGTTTTATCCCAAAAGGGAAATCGTTATTGCCAGATTTACATGCTTTTTCTAACTCAGATGGGGTTGGTTGCTCTGAAACTGGTTTCCACTAGTGGTTTTTCCTTCATGCTTGGTAGCTCATGCATATCATGTTTGAGCCAAAAGCAGCTTATGGTGGACACTTCTAGTTGTGAGGCTGAGTATAGGACAATTTTCACAGCAACGATTGAGTGTGTGTGGCTCATATGCCTTTTTTTCTAATTTGGGTGTTGGTCAATCTTCTACCACTACCATCTTTACTGATAGTCAGATCACATTGTGAGGAGCCCAATGTTCCATGCTTGCACAAAGAACATTGAGGTGCTATCATTATGTCAAGGAGAGACTATCTTCTTGAAAGATAAGTTTGGCTTATGTTCCTACACTAGATAATGCTGCACAACGTTTCACTAGATAATGTTTGGCTTATGTTCCTACACTAGATAATGTTTCACAGAGGCTCTGGCTAGGGAGAAGTTTGAACCTTTTTGCAAAGCTTTGGACTTATTTCCTTTTGTGGATTGATTTCTTCTCACATTTCTTGGCACTTCCTTATACAGGGGTGCCAACTCATTGTTCACCACATCACTCTGAGGGGGCCTTTATTTCTATATTTTAGTAATGATATGTGTGAATGCACTTGGGACTATGGGGGAACTTTTAAGGAGGTTTTTCCCCCGGCTTGTATATATGCCTATAACCCTAATGGGTCACTAATCTTTGTACATTCCTTGATAATAGAATTGTGCTCAGCCTAGAACGATCATTTTTCAATGTTATGATGTTCTTGAAGCTTCTTCTTCTTCTCTCCCTTGTGTTTTTCGTGTGTTTCTGTGTACCTCGAACTCCAATAACTTCTACCCCCTCCTTCTAGAGCAAGGCCTCTTGTTGAGCTAATTTCAACATTGGTTGATGGAAAAAAAACTTTTTTACTTTTTAATCTCTTTCTTCCCTTCTAGTGCATTATTTTCAATCTTAGGGAGCTAAACACACTTTAATATCACAAAAAACGCCTCTTGTAATTTTCAATTGCTATGCTAAAATGGATTTTTCGGCTTTTAGGGATTGCATTTTTTGCCTCTTAAACTCCTAGCCCTCTTTTACCCTATTCCTTATCCTTGGACTGAGATTTGATCACTTTGACGTTTGACTTTCTGGCTTTTTTTTAAGCGTTTGCCAACATCACCTATGGAAAATCTTTACACTGATTATCACATTCCAAATCTTGAGACATTGTAGGAAGAGAACCTTTGGAAGAAATTGTAGGAAGAAAAATGGAAAAAGATGAACTCAACAAAACTTCCCTTTGACGAATTTGAGATTCAAACACTGCACTTTCAAAGTGTCTTAGATGTAAAGAGTATTGGAAAAATCAGTGAGGACATTTTTCATTGTAAGAATCGAAGTATATATACTCTCTTGAGGTATTTATGGTCATATGAGGATGTTTCAAAATGCAAGAAAACCACATTGTTGTGATTCAAGTAGCATAAATGCGATGGCGCAACCATTACTATGGATGAAATCTGCTGAGTCTAAGTGAAATTCACTCTCATAGTAGAGGAACTCATCAAGCTCAAACATTACTATTTAGACCATATTGCCAAACAAGTAGGTGTGGATCCCAAAGCCACCAAGTTGGAGACACGTGTAAAACAAATCCGCCTAGGCAAAGTTGGTGAGTATAGTGAAGGTGATGAAGGAAATCATGTATTCCTATTACCTTCAATTATCACAGCACATGCATTTATTGATTTGGGGTTAGGTGTAGCTATTTCCACCAAGGCCTTATGGATCACGTGGGGTAAACTAGCATTAAGGCTATCAGCTAGTACATGTTCACATGGATAAACCCTTGGGATTTCTAGGGGTCATGTTGAAAACATGAAATGTGGAATTCAAACACACACTTACCATCTATGATTTTTGGAAGACTAGCAAATAAGAGATACTCTTAGGACAATTTTTTTGAGACAGCTTTGTTTTGTCCAAGAGTGGATTCCTAATATAGTACACCTACAAAACCAAGGTACAACTACTAGAATTTATTTGATTTCAAATTCTTATCATGATGTCCCACGATTCTGATGTAACACAATTTGCAATAGTGCTGACAAAGGGATGAGTGATGAATCCTCTAGTGATCAGGAATATGAAGAAGAAAATTGGTTGATTGTGCCCTTGTATGTGAAGTTCATCATCATCTTCAACTACCTCCATAACTAAGGTTAAAGTAAGCTTAGAATACAAAATTTTCACCCACATTTTCTTAGATATTAACACTATCCTCTTCCACATACTCACTTCTCCATACACTTCTATTTTTAACCTCTTTTTATCAATGACTTTTGATCTTATGATTTGATCACCTATGATCTTATGATTTTATCACCTACAATAGTTTGATATTTTGATCTCATTATTTGATCACCTATGATGTTTTGATGTGTTGATCTTATGATTTGATCACATATGGTCTTTGGATGTGTTAAACTTATGATTTGATCACATATTCTCTTATGATGTGTTGATCTTATGATTTGATCACCTACAAGATTTTGATGTGTTGATCTTATGATTTGATCAACTATGATTTTTCGATATGCTTAGCTTATGATTTGATTACCTAATATAATTTGATGTACTTAATTTATGATTTGATTGCCTATGATCTCATGATGTATTGATCTTATAGTTTGATAGATCACCTATGATCTTTTGATGTGTTGATCTTACGCTTTGATCACCTACAATCTTACAACGTGCTAGTCTTATGATTCGATCACCTATGATCTTTTGATATCTTGATCTTATGATGTGACCACTTGAAATTTCATGATGTGCTGATCTTATGATTTTATCAACTACAATCTTTTGATGTGCTTTATGCTTTGATATTCATGATCTTATGCATTAATCTCCACAATCAAGATATTATGCTTAAATATCCACAATCTTATGATCTTGCACTAACTCATGATCTCACTAACCAATACTTCAACCATATTTTTGTTGATATATTTTGGTGGTGATGTGTGTGAACACACTAGGACTGTCGAGGAACTTTTTTCCCTCTTTAAGAGGTTTTTTCCCCCAGCTTGTATATATGCCTATAACCCTAATGGATTACTTATCTTTGTACATTCTCTTGGTAAAACATTACGTATTGTGTATTTTTGCTCCAAGCTTCTTCTTCTTCTTCCTTATATTGTTTGCATGATCCCACAAACCTAAAACTCCAACAATTGGTATCAGAGCAGGTTTCCACTTCATCAAGGGTGTCTTTGACACCCCTCTGGTCATAGTCTCGAAATCGCACGAAAATTGATGAGCATACTCAGGGTGTCAAAATTGTGATATGAGCTCGTTTTTTACCTCCAAACGCACTATCATAGTGCTCGTGTAGGCAATTTCATCTTTTTATGCCAAAGATATATATACGTTTTGGTTCACCAGCCCCGAAGTCTGCTATAGGTTTAGCAAGATTCAACGTTTTGAGTTATGGTCATTTTCTACATTGGAGTATTTTAGTCAGTGGCCATGGTTGAAAGCAGTGATGTATTCAGTATGTTTGATATTGAGGATAAGTTGGATGGTACCAATTATCCATTATGGGCTTATATGATGCATCATGTATTGGTTGCAAAAGGACTATGGAATATTGTGCAGGGTGTTGGAAAACATCCTATTACACCCACAAACACAGTTGCTAAAGGTGATGCAGATGGCATTGAAGATGGTGATATTCTTCAGGTTCTTGTTCATGCTACAGTTCCTACTACACCTACTATAGAGCAACTTCATTGGGATGGCAAAGATGCTCAGACAGATGCATTTATGGCCTTGCCTATCAAACGTGCCCTTATTCCTCACATTCGCTCTTGCAGAATGGCAAAAGATGCTTGGGATACACTTGCCACTTTACACCAGAAAGGAATGAGGCTCCTGTTGCTTACCTCCAAAAATAGTTAGAGAGTGAGCACATGAATGAAGAAGATTCCATGGGAAATTTTCAACAAAGATCAAACATTTCAAGGAGGAGTTGATTTCTCTTGATGAAGTCTTATTGATAGTTCACTTATGCAGACTGTTCTAAATGGTCTTCTAGATTCATATCAGAGTTTTGCTTCTACTCTTTGATTGATGATGAAAGGCAATCCAAATACCTTAACATTTGAGCAGTTACTCTTTGTTCTATTGCAGGAAGATTAGTCTAGGTAGAACATGTCCATTATGCATGTTGTAGATCAAGCTTTCCTCGCTAGTGAGAAAGGCAAAGGTAAATGGAGCTCATCTAATAGTAAGCGAAAATCTGCTAATTCACACAATCAAAGAAGGATGACAGAGACAAGAAGAAAACAAAAAAGCATAAATGTTTTGAAAATACTATAAAGCAAATGATCATGTCATAAAGATTTGTCCAAAACAATGTTTTTGCCTTGAAGACTGCAAACCTATTGCCACTCCTATGGAAATAGGTTTATGATTGAGTCTTCATGATGTTGGAGATGAATTTGATGTTGTTATCTATCAGCAGGCTATTGGACACTTGATTTAATTATGCATTACTTGGTCACATATTCAGTTTGTTGTTTCATAGGTGAGCACATTTATGCATTGCCAATTGTCAAGCATTAGCAGGCAGTTAAGTGCATCTTCGCCACTTGAGTAGTACCCGACTACTTGGATCGTTTTATCCCAAGGGGGGATCATTAGTGCTAGATTTACATGTTTTTTTTTACTCTAACTGGGTTGGTTGCTATGACACGCATGTGTCCACTATTGGTTTTTACTTCATGCTTGGTAGTGTTATAACTTATGAAATATGTTGAACAATGCATTGTTGGAGTGTCAAAGGGCGGACATCAATAATTCGAATAATAATTTATTTAGTTTGTAAATAAAACCGCGTAGAAGGTTCTATTGTTAGAAACAGTTAGAAAAGTAATGGTTAAAATAAGGATCATTGTAGACCACGATTTCGATTATTGAAAGCAATGGCTTTCTGTAAAAGTTACCAACTTTTAGTTTCACGCTTGCTTTTTGAAGCCGCTCTCATGTAACCACTCTTTTCGACGTAATCAAAAATTCCTATAAATACATGCACTCTGTTGACTGTCGAAACAAAGTGCATGGGGGGAGATTGCACCCAATACTATGTTCGGACTCGTCTCCTGGCGTCTCTATTTTTTTGTGTGTTTTCTACATTCTTAACCTCTGTGTGTGGGTGAGTTAAGATCCTGTCAACAGTGGTCTCAGAGCTCTGCACGCGTCAATACGGAGGGACGTGTTTCGTTGTTCACTGTTCGCGTCCGATTCCGATTCCGATTCCTGTTCTAGTTTCAATTTCTGGTTTCTGTTTCTATTCCAATTCCAGAACCAGAACCTACGTTTGCTCCTTTGGATTGCTCAAAGGCGTCGACTAAGGCATAGAACTTAGGCATAACTTACGGCATAACTAAGGCATTACTTTGGCATCTTTGGCACCCAAGGCTCCCTTGGAGACCGTTGGCTACGTGTGAGCCAATTTTAATGTATGAGTGGCAATAAGGACTTTTAGATTCACCAAGGTGGGAGGATTTGAACCCACAACCTCATCTGTATAAGGGAAGTGCTTTACCACTACACTCTCTCTTAGTGTTGACACTCAAGTTCTCTCCTCTTATATTTAACATAACTTGTAGTTTTTTGTTACTTTTTCAAGGAGGCATGGTGCGACGCGACACAGCGCGTCTTAGGGTACATCTTGTCAGGGTACACTTCTCAGGCTACACCAGGGTACATCCTGTCAAGGTACATCAGGGTACATCCAGACAGGGTACATTCTACTAGGGTACATTTCTTGAGGGTACATCCCAAGAGGGAAGCACTAATTTGAGGGTCCAAGAGCACCATGGAGGATTACAGTAATTCACCTCTACCTGAGACCACACTCGAACAACAACTAGAGCTTTTGTGGCATGAGCTTTGAGGAGCTCAGAACGAGATCGGACAACGTGATGAAATCCTCCAAAATATACAAATTGATGAAGACAACCTTACGAGAGTAGTAAAAGCTATTGTTTCTGCCCAATCTGATGTTACTCATTTCAAGGTTGGTGCTAGAAACTACCAGTTTCTACGATTTGATGGCCAAACGGATGGGCCTTTAGTCCTTTCCTCGCTGTCACAGTTTGATGATTTTTATAGTGATGGAATGTATGCTGAAAGCCACTAACTATTTAGTAGGAAAAGCTGAACTCTGGTGGAATGTCCTATGGCACAGTACAGAGCGTCCAACAACATGGAAGGCTTTCCAAGATAAAGTGAAAGATTCTTTTCTTCCTCCTTAATACCATTTACATGTTCGACGTGCATGGATGACCCTTACATGGAAGGAGGATGATACGGTTACTACCTACACTGAGCGGTTCTCGCAAAATTTACTATTTGTTCGAATGCTTGAAGATGTATCAGAGGATATCTTGCAGCAAAAATATGAAGATGGTTTGGAGTTGGGAATCCAAGATAAGCTTCACACCCTACGACCTACAACCCTCAATGAGGCTATATCTTTTGCCTATGATGCAGAAAAAGAATTCCAGCCCATAACCAAGTCAATCCATCTACAACAACCGCGCCAACGACCACTTTATGTTAAACCTACATTTCCTATGAAGCGTACTTTTAATGCCCCATCTTACCCTAGTTTTCCTCGTCCTCCACAATCCAATTACTCAACTGCACCTGTTGCTTCATCTCTCCAACATACCAAACCACCTACCCTCCAAACTTTAGTGGTGGATGCCCAACAGAAGCGACCACGTATCACCTGCTGGAATTGTGGTAAACTTGGACATAAAAAAATAAGGTGCCGATTGCGACCTCTACACATGAAACTGGCTGCAGCTCAATTGCATAACATGGAGGTCCATAATGAAGAAACTCCTCCTATTTGGAAAAAGGAATCATTGGAGAAGGACTTAAGTACCTTGGGTAACGATATCTCTCTTCACTCTACTTTGCATGCAAGGTACAATAAATAACAAGCTAGTTAAAATTCTACATGACGATGGTAGTTCACATGACTTCCTTTCACATTTATTAGTACAAGAACTTAAATTACAAACATTTCCTTCCTTGTATAAAGTGAAAGCTGCATTTCAAGGTAGTCATTATAATGTAACACGAGAAGTGCAAGATGTTACGATTAGCATAGGCCCATATGTTGATTCACGAACATTTTTAATTGCACCTTTGCAATCTTACGATGTTATACTTGGTATGCCTTTTCGTCAACATTATAACCCATGCATTGGCTACCATACACATACCTTTAACTTTGAATTTAAAGGTCAAATCATTACTTTGTCTACCCGACATGATTTCCAGCCATTTCCATTGATTAGTCACACTCAACTGAAATGTTCATTTAGGAAAGGATTCAATTAATGCATTGCTTTTGTCAATGTCATCAATAATTATATTCATACACTTCCTAATGCATGTGAACCTTTCATGAGTACTTATAAGGATTGTTTTATGTCTGAGTATCCCTTTGAACTACCGCCATCTCGAGGATCTTTTGACCATAGCATAGACTTAGTCCCTGGTAGTTCTCCTCCTCATAAAGCACCTTATAGACATGGTGCACTACACCAAAAGGAAATAGAAAACCAAGTAAAAGACCTACTACAGAAAGGACTTATAAGGCCTAGTTCTTCCCCATTTGGAGCACCAGTTCTCTTAATAGAGAAGAAGAATAAAACTTATCAAATGTGCACTGATTATAGAGCCCTTAACAAGATCATAATTAAGAATAGATACCCTATTCCTTGAATAGATTATCTCTTAGATAAGTTATGAGGAGCTCGTATCTTTAGTAAAATTGATCTTAAATCGGGCTACCATCAGATTCGTATGGCACAAAGTGATATTTTTAAGACTACACTTAGAACTCAAACTAGCCATTATGAATTTATGGTAATGCCCTTTGGACTTACTAATGCCCCTGCTACATTTGCAGGAATGATGAACAAAATTTTTCTTGATTATCAAGCTTTTGTTCTTGTATTCTTTGATGATATACTTGTTTACAATAAGAATGATAGTGAGCATGAAAAGCATCATGAAACAATTTTTCATTTCTTAAGAGAGAACACACTTTATGCCAGTCTTGAAAAGAGTTACTTCTTTCAACGTAAGCTAGAATATCTGGGACATATTATTTCAAGCGAAGGTGTGCATGTGGACCCGAAAAAGATCGAAGTTATATTAGAATGGCCTACACCACAATCAGTCAATGATGTTTGTTCTTTTCTTGGGTTGGCTAGTTTCTATAGGAAGTTTGTTCGAAATTTTTCTTATTTATCATTGCCTCTTACCTTGTTATTGAAAAAGAAAATAAAATTTGCATGGGGAACTACCCAACAACAATCCTTTGAAAAACTTAAACATGCACTTTCACATGCACCTGTTTTACAGTTACCTGATTTTTCACAACCCTTTCATGTCGTTACTGATGCTAGTGGTTTAGGAATAGGTGATGTTTTAATGCAAAATGACCATCCCATTGCATTTGAGAGTAGGAAGCTTAAGCCCTCAGAACAGAATTATAGTACCTATGATAAAGAACTATTAGCAGTCATGCTCTGCGAATTTGGAAACACTATCTTATGGGCTCTGAGGTCTTAATAAAACCGATCAACAGGCTATTAAGAATTTATTAAATCAGCCCTTAATCTCTGATAAGCATCTTAAATGGGCATCATTCATTCAATTTCCAACCCATGATCCAATATCAGCTTGGTAAATCTAATGTTAGCTGATGCTCTTAGCCATTTTCCTTCACATTCTGTTGTTTTGCATATTATTTCTGCCATCCAAATACATTCTTTTCAAGAAATGGTTTCCACTTATGCATCTGATTTGTATTTTTCACGTGCATGGCATGACTTCAACAATGGTTCATCTTTATCTGATGAACATTATACATTTCATAATGGTTTTCTTTATTTTCAACATAGATTGTGCATAACCCAGAACTTTAAAGATTTTTTCACCAAAGAATGCATGCACCATCTTACATGGGTCATAGAGGCATACAGAGCACCATTTCTGCCCGCAAAGATTTCTTATTTTGGCCACACATGGAAAAAGATATTGCACATTATGTTTCTCAATGCATTGTTTGTTAGCGTGTAAAACGTCATCATGGTAAACCATTTGGATTATTAATGCCACTTTCCATTCCAAACAAACCATGGGAACAAATTTCTATGGATTTTATCATAGATCTTCCCATCACTTCATCACATAATGATATGATTTGGACAATAGTTGATAGGTTTAGTAAATATGCATATTTCATTCCATGTAGAAAAACTTTGACTGCACCTCAAGCTGCAAAATTATTCATTAAATGCATTTTCCCACATCATGGATTTCCTAAAGTAATGTTATCTGATCATGATGTTAGATTTTGTAATCATTTTTGGGTTGCCTTATTTCAACATTTTGATTCTAAAATAGATTTTAGTTCTGCATTTCATCCAGAAAGTAATGGACATAGTGAGGCTACAAATAGTACTATTCTTGATTTATTGCATTGTTATTCCTTAGATAATCCCACTAATGAAAAGTTGCCATTGCTTCAATTTGCTTACAATAACACTACACACACCACTAGTGGTCATGCACCTTTTGAAATTGTTTTTGGTAAAAATCTTCCCACTCCCATGTCCCTCACCCAAACTGACATTCTGATGGCTGATTCTATTGCTCAAGGGCACATTTCTATAGTTCATGATGTTCATGAGCACATTTGGAAAATCCAAGAGCGATATACACATAATATCAATACTAAATGATTAACCAAGGAATTCAAGGAAAATGATTTTGTATGGTTGCGTATCATTAAACGACATCTCAAAAATATTTTGTAGCATCCTAAAATTAAACTTGCACCATGCTATTATGGACCATTTCGCATTGTACAAAAAATTAATGATAATTCCTTTAGATTAGATATTCCATCTCATTGGACTATACATACGTATTTTCATATTAGTTTACTTAAACCATCTAAAGGAACCTTACCACTCACTCCACTTCCTGATGACCCTCCTTTAATTGAAGAACAGTCTGAAATCTTAGTTCCTAAGAAAATCATTGATCATGATGTCACTACTACACGCACAAGTACTCAATATCATCGATATTTAGTTAAGTACAAAAGTCACTTTATTGAAGAATGTCAGTGGATTCATAAAACACAATTAACACCCCATTATGACGGCTTAATTTCTACATATCATACACAAACACATTAATGTAACACCTCCATGAACATTTCCATGCATGTGT
This sequence comes from Ceratopteris richardii, assembly GCA_020310875.1. Taxonomy (NCBI): domain Eukaryota; kingdom Viridiplantae; phylum Streptophyta; class Polypodiopsida; order Polypodiales; family Pteridaceae; genus Ceratopteris; species Ceratopteris richardii. The sequence goes on from CM035427.1 coordinate 113,378,299, forward strand.
TTTTACATGGAACATGCTTATTTTTTGTTCAGTGATGAAACATGTGACTGGCCATCCATGTTTATTATTTTTATCAACTGAGGTCAGTTGCTTTTTCAACTGAGGGGCATGTTATAACTTATGGAATATGTTGAACAATGCATTGTTGGAGTGTTAAATTATTAATGTATTAATGTGTTTTTGATATAGCAACTGAAGGTTCGTGAGGAGCGTGCAAGGCGTGAAAGGGTGGACATCAATAATCCAAATAATAATTTATTTAGTTTGTAAATAAACCCACGTAGAAGGTTCTATTGTTAGAAACAGTTAGAAAAGCAATGGTTAAAATAAGGCTCGCTCTAGACCGCAATTTCGATTATTGAAAGCAATGGCTTTCTGTAAAAGTTACCAACTTTTAGTTTCACGCTTGCTTTTCAAAACAAAGCGCATGTGGGGAGATTGCACCCAATACTGTGTTCCGTCTCATCTCTTGGTGTCTCTATTTTTCTGTGCATTTTTTGCATTCGTAACCTCTATGTGCGCGTGAGTTAAGATCCTGTCAACAGGTAGCTCATGCATATCTTGGTTGAGAAAGAAGCAGCCTACTGTGGCCACATCTAGTTGTGAGGCTGATTATAGAGCGGCTTTCACAGAGACTGTTGAGTGTGTGTGGCTGAGACACCTTATGGCAGATTTGGGTGTTGGTCAGTCTTTTTCCACCACCATCTTTACTGATAGTCAGAGCACATTGGCAATTGTGAGGAACCCTATGTTCCATGCTCACACTAAGCACATTGAAGTGCTCTATCATTATGTCAGGGAGAGGTTCTCTGCTAAAGATACCAGTTTGGCATATGTGCCCACACAAGAGAATGTTGCAGACCTTTTCACAAAGGCTTTGCCTAGGGAGAGGCCTGAATATTTCCACAAAGCTTTGGGCTTGCTTCTTTTTGTGGATTGATTACACATACCTTGACACTTCCTTATACATGAGTGCCAGCTCCTTGTTCACCGCATCACTCCTAGGGGGGATTTGTTGACATATTTCAATAGTGATGTGAATTAACACACTAGGACCATCAGGGAACTTTTTTCCCTCTTTAGGAGGTTTTCTCCCTCGGATTGTATATATGCCTATAACCCTAATGGGTTACTTATCTTTTTACATTCTCTTGGTAATACATTCAATATTTTGTGTTGTGCTCCAAGCTTCTTATTCTTCTTCCTTGTGTTATTTGCGTGCTTTTGTAGACCTAAAACTCCAACAATTTTTATATGCACCCACAAACTCTTTTGCATAGAATTCCACCCACGATCATATGTGCATCAACTAACTTCACTTGTGAACTCAAAAACCTAATCTATAGCTAACCTACAACCTTGCAAATTATCACTCATGGCCCCACACTTTCCCAACACAGAAACTCACCCTCCCTCCACATGTAAATGTATTCTCAAGTACCACTCAATAACTCACTCTCCACCTACTCATGATCTCATATTGAACCTCCATATGACCTTATCAATTAACCTTTCATGATCTCACCTACTACATGCATACAATCTCACTCAAAAAACCATAGGATCTTACCATTGAACTCCACCAAACTTCATTAGTCTGTCATGTGGCCTTATCAATAGAAACACAAACTTAGATCACCTATGGATTCAGTCGATAAGCTCCTAAAAACTCACTATACATACCCTATGGGCTCACCCAAACTTCCATATGACATCATCACTAACCTAACCTAACAACCTCTATAGTACCTCTAGCAACTCATTAGTACCCCTAATGACCTCATCAAATCTCTTCCCTCCATGACCTCACAATCCATTTTTCCAAATGACCATTCCAACCCTAACACAACCTCGCCTTGAACCTACTCCATGATCTCGTAAGTTGCCACACACAACATTATCATTTCTCCCCTACAATCTCATTATTTCACTATACCTACACTACTCACAATCTTATATTATCTATCCACATGCACTGACATCATTATCTATAAAAACCTCACTATCCAATCCATGTGACATCATTCACACTACCCCATGAAATGACATGATTTCACACATAGAACCTCTATATACTACTTGAAAACCAAAAGCCTACGAAATTAAAGCTAAACTACAAAATTCTCACAGCCTCACAAACAAAAATCATAGAATATCACAAGTTACCCTCAACGTATCCACATGTGACCTCACAAACTCTCCATCTATCCTAATCTAAACCCATTAACCTATCCAATCATACACACATGAAAGGAAAAACTCTTCATGAATGAGATCAAGGTGTTCAATGCAACAAATATAAAGATAATCTATCAGGTGGCATCATATTCCGTGACCTTAATAGGGCCATATCAAGCCGTAGTAAAATCACAACCCCACCTTACTCCATAATTAATTATATCTTGTAGTCCACTACACTTGGAAAGATACCCGAAAACATGCACTACAAGAAATCTGAGAGCCACTCAAAATCTACCCACTTATTCCTACAAAGACATCTACAAGTACTAGATTCATCCACAAGCAATGGGAATACATCCAAGGAATAATGTCATAATAGAGTGAGCTCCAACATGACAAACACCTCACCTTTCATTCCCTTTGGTGATTGGACTCTCTCAATGCTTATGAAACCCAATGACTTGTCTACTTCATTGAATCACTAGGGTCTTATAGTCATTGTATTTTTGTTGCTTCCAAAATATCTTCTAGGTCATTTAGTGAGTGGTGACTTGGCGAGTGACATTGTTAGCAAAACCACTAGAAATGAAGAAAAGATGCAAAATCAGCCCACCAAATTTCTTTTTGGACCATGGACGATATGCCAAATCCCTTGGAGTTAGCTAAGGAATAATGAAGCTTTATTGGAAGGAGCATCAGACACAAGAGGCATCAAATTCTGAACATTTGCTTATATTTTATGAGTTTTCATGTGATTTGCATCATAAAAAATCCCATTTCTGTAATTCCTTTGAAATGTTATTTGAAATTCCGAGGATTTTTAAGGATTTTTTAGAGTTTTAATTGGATGCTTAATGAGCTCTAGGGACAATTTGTAAGTATTTTTAGGTCGAAAAAAATGTGAAAAGGGCTAGTATTTTATCTATAAAGGACAAAAAATAGCTTGTACTCACTTTTCAAAGTAATTTCAACGAGATTTTGTGCATCTCTCTTTGAGGTTTCATGACGTCTCCTACCTCATGTGGAGCTTCCATGGTGTCTTTGATGTATCCCAAGCCCATACCTATCAAATTGGAGTTCATTTGCATGTGAATGTTGCTTATTGCTCTCTATTTGTGGGTGTGTGTTGTCATTTTGTCTTCCTTATGTGCTTCTTTTGAGCTCCACACCATTTTGGAGGCTTTTCATCATAGAAATCGAACGTGTTACATAGTTGGATTGACATTTAAGTTGATCCACATCACTTGAATCCAGCAAGGTTCTTCATTTGTAGTCCTAAAATAACTTTTGGCTTTGTCATTGTGGATGTTGTTGTTGTTCGAGGTCTCTTATGGATGATAGAAGGGGAGAAGGTGGTAAGAGCCTTGATTGGGGTTTTGGTGATAATTCAAGCTATTTCTTGCAATGTTTTTATTTTTATTTTTTTGATTTCTACACCACCATCTCTAGGCTTTAGTAGTAGGACAATAGGTAGAGTGTATTTAGTAAGTGTAATTGTTGTTAGGAGCAAGATAGAATTTTGTGTGAAACATTTCTTTTTGTTTGTGCATTGTATGCACCATTGAACAACTGTTAAAACTATAAACAAAAAAATTAGAAACATTTTTCATACATTAAGGTCAAACGTTCAGCTTTATTATGCCTTATGGGTGTTCCCAATAGGGAAATTGCTCACTTGGTTTACCTTTGAGTGTTGCTATAAAAAGGGAGGCCAAAAGACATGAAATCAAAGGTAAATATTTCTCTCTTGGGTACATCCATACGTATTAGAGACATTTTTTATCTCTCAAAGGTATATGTTTTATGATGAAGAGATAGAAGAGAAGAACACGCATTAAATAGGAACTTTGAGAAAGTAAAACAATGATTAGACTTCAATTTCAAGAGATATTCACTCAATGATTTCCTTGCCTATCATAGGGCAAAGAAATTGTTTGATAATCAAAGGATCTAACTGTCTCTAAAAACCAATAAAAATGAAAGAAAAAGACGTTAGGAGGATAAATCCAAGATTCAAGTGTCAAAATATCAAGTGGGATTCATCAAGTGACCAAAAGGTTGGAGAAAAATTTCCCCGACTATTGACATGCAAAAGAAATTGTTCATTGGTGAATGCTCACATTTCTTGATGCTTTTGGGGATCAAAGGTCAAGAGAGACTTGTACAAACTCCAAATAAGAGTCATAAGAATTAGGAAATGATAATCCATTGATAGCCACATCTTTGCAAGCTCAATGATTTCCCTACAAGATCAAGTATAGAGAAAGTGTTCCCTACGCTAAGAATGGAAAATGGGAAGGGTTTTGAGTCCATATTAAGTGTGCAAGAAGTAAAGAGTGGAGAACAAGCTCCCAAAAAAGTGTTCATCCCCCCAAAAAAATTCCAAGGAAACAAGAAGTTGTGTATCTAATGATTTCCCAATATAACCTAATGTAGAGAAATCCTTTGGCCATTAAAACTTTGTTTGCATTACTTCATGTCCATTCCTTGGATTCATGTGATGATTTGGACCATGTGTGAGCATCGGTGCCATCATTTAGCCCAAGAGGAACTTACTTCCATATTTAAACTATAAGTGTCTCAAAGCGCATCTCCTATTCCAGTTGGAGGTTCTCCATGAGTCATTCTAGCAAGATGGTTGACACATATGTGTGTATGGACTTTCTTCATTACTATCTTGAAATCAAATTCCAATAGAAGTAGGAACCATCTAACTAACCTCCTTGTATTACAAGGTTTGTTGACATAGTAGAGAAGTACTTGATGTTCTACAAAGAACTTGAACGTGTTCGTTGATAGATAATGTCAAAAAGTTTTGAAAACATAGACCATCCCAAACCCTACTCTCTCCAATATTGTGTAATTCCTTTTTTCTTGATTCAATTGTCTGCGTGCATAAGCAATTGGCTTATCAAGTTTTCCTTCATCCACTAGTTGGGCAAGGATATAGTCAATTGCGAAATGGAAGCATCTACATGAATGTGGAATGGTTTAGGCATTCTAAGTATGGAAGTTGAGCTTAGCCTTTTCTCTGGTTCCTTGAATTCCCATTTGCAATCATTAGTCCACTTGAAGTGGGCTAATATTTCATATAATGTTTAGTAATAATGGCATACATAATCGACAATAATATCCACAGTGACCTATAATGGCTTCCACGTCCTTGTTGTTCTTTGGTATTGGTAGATCTAAGATAACCTTGATTTGTTCTTCATCACTTGAGATTCCATTTTTGGAGACTATGTAGCCTAGAATCATCCTTTGCCTTACCATGAAGAAATTTTCCTCAAATTAACCACACTCTTCATCGCTTATGTTTATCAAATATGTGTTTGAGTTCTTTAAGATGAGTACACACATAGGTTATCCACATAGACTTCCATGGTTCTCCTAAAAAACTCCTTATATACATGGCACATACACACATAGGTTATCCACATAGACTTCCATGCTCTTCTTCAAAAGCTCATTCAATACATGGCACATGAATATTTGGAAAATGGCTGGCGCATTGATGAAGACAAATATAAAACTTTAAAGGCATAAATGCCCCACTCAATAGAAAAGGCTATTTTATGCTCATCTTAAAGAGTAATACCCACCTGATTATAACCTAAAATGCTATCAAGAAAGCTATACACTTGCTTAAACTGCTACTTTTTCCAAAAGTTGACCTATAGTTAGGAGTGGATGACTATCTTGAATAGTGGCTAAATTAACTTTCTTCAAGTTGATGCAAAACCTAAGCTTTCCAATTCTTGTTTTGTACTACCACTATGGGAGATACCCATTCAGTGTGCTCCATCTCATATATGAATCTTGTTGACTAACAACTTGCCTATTTCCTTTTTATCTTGGTTAAATATAAGTCATCATATGTATAGGGTCTTGGAAGGTATAGCTTTAGGAGTCATAGGTGTCCTATGTGAGCACATCTCTAGATCATATCCCTTTAGATCCTTGTAAGTCCATGCAAGAAAATCCCTATACTCTCACAATAATTCAATCAGTTGGTGCTCTTCTTCTAGTAAAACATCCTTTCCATCAAGGTACATCCATCCTCATTATCCTCTTTGGTCACTAGAGCATTTTTGGGTTTTTTTTTTTATTTTCATAAGCCACTCTATCTTGTGCCTCTCTTTTAGTCATCTAAATGGCTATCCTTCTTACCTCTACTTCATATATGTTAAAGTATTCAAGAGCTTCAAAATATTTTTTGGTTTACTTCTCTTCTTCCATCAATCCTATATCTTGGCTGTGATCCATAGGGCATTCCTCTATAGTTAATACATTAGAGTATTCACTAGAGAGGCCTGCACCTACTTCTTCTAGGTAAGCCTCTTCCAACTCGCAATCTAGCTCCATTATGATACTTTCACTCTCACAAAATTCATAAGATTTCTCTTCATCCAACTCTTCTTTCCAGATCATCACCATGAACATACTTAGTCCAAATCCATCTTCATCTACACACTCCATCATTGTGATAACTTGCTCGTTCACATACACATCTAATGTGGTTAATATTTCCATACATCCATGAGCTTCAAAGGCTTCATCTAGGAGTATTTGAGGTGTATATGTTGGATCCTCAATTGGCCTTTCTTCTTTTGGAATAGGCATCAAACTCCGAAGTCTCTTTTCCTCTCTCTTGGCCTCCTTGCAAATCCACAAGTGTGTATCCTCATGCATCCAAGATTAATCACTATACCGCATTTCGAATGGAAATTTCATCTTACTCTTTGGGGATTGGATTCTAGTAGAGAGGTGAATGTCTCCATAAGAGAAGTTATGGGAATCTATTTAGGTTCTATTCCCTTAGCACTAGCAATGTAACAAATCTCTTCCCCAATCATGCATCAACTTCAACTGATACATGAGGGTATCCCTAGAATCATCTCATAGTTTCTTCCCTTACCAATTTTACATATAAGCTGTTAATCTTATAGACTCATGGATTGCTTATTTGAAGCTATGGATCAAAGAGGAGATGTTATGTCTAACTCCCATCTTTGCAAACTTGCTAATTAATTCATCCATTAATTGGTCAATAATTATGAATCCATTTTTGTTCAATGGTTGAACCATGCCAGATTTGTTCCTATCAAAGGCAATCCAAAAGTTTAATATTTGGAAAAAGAAGTAACCAACTTGTTCTACCCTCAGACCTACTTGAATTCAACCATATGATCATAAGGATCACCTGATCTGTCATAGTGTTTTTTCATACATTTAGCTACTTGAGAGGGAGAGTCGTTTGCCCATGTCTAGTGGTCTAGGCACTCCTTGAATATTAGGATGCATACCTTGGCCTTAACCTACATGAGGTCTCTAGGGAAAGGGTCGTTTGTTTTATGTTTTGCCTCTCAATATTGGGTTAGGCATAGTTTGTAGTACCTAGAATGGTGAACTACACATACGATTGAGGATGGACATTATTCCAATTGAACTATCCAAAATTGGGGTTTCCTAGATTCCCTTCATTCCCATTGGGATTGCCTAATGATTATGCCCATTTCTTGAGTGGAAACATTGGCAAGCCCATGTATTCAAATTTTGCCTTTTCTATCTCTAGCAAGTCCCTTTATCTCCTCGTAGACTGATCCAAATAGGTAAACCTAGTTGAATCTATTGGAGTTAGACATCTGTGTAAGCACGCTAACAGCACAAGGAAGAAGGAGAAGCTTGGAGCACAACACACAATACTGAATGTATTACTAGAGAATGTACAAAGATAAGTAGCCCATTAGGGCAATAGGCGTATATACAAGCTGGGGGAAAAAAACCTCCTAAAGAGGGAAAAAAGTGCCCCAGCGGTCCTAGTGTGTTCACACACATCACTACCTAAATATATCAACGAATCCCCCCTGGGAGTGATGCGGTGAACAAGGAGTTGGCACTCATGTATAAGGAAGTGCCAAGCTACGTGGAAATCACTCCACAAAAGGAAGTAAGCCTGAAGCTTTGCGGAAAGCTTCAAACTTCTCCCTAGGCAGAGCCTTTGTGAAAAGGTCTGCAATGTTCTCCTGTGTGGGCACATATGCCAAGCTGATATCCCCAACAGAGAACCTCTCCCTGACATAGTGATAATGCACCTCAATGTGCTTAGTGTGAGCATGGAACACAAGGTTCCTCGCAACTGCCAATGCGCTCTGACTGTCAGTGAAGATGGTGGTGGCAGAAGTCTGACCAACACCCAAATCAGCCATAAGGCGTCTGAGCCACACACACTCAACAGTCGCTGTGAAAGATGCCCTATACTCAGCCTCACAATTGGAAGTGGCCACAATAGGATGCTTCTTGCTCAACCAAGATATACATGAGCTACCAAGCATGAAGCAAAAGCCACTAGTGGACACACGAGTGTCATAGCAACCGGCCCAATCAGAGTCAGAAAAAGCATGCAAATCTGGCGGTAGTGATCCCCCCTTGGGATAAAACAACCCAAGTACCCGAGTACCACTCAAGTAGTGAAAGATGCACTTAACCGCCTTCCAATGCTTGACTCCTAGGCAATGCATAAACCTGCTCATCTGTGAGACAGCAAACTGAATATTTGGCCAAGTAATGCATAAGTAAATCAAGCATCCAACAGCCTGCTGATAGAGAACAGCATCAAATGCATCTCCAGCATCATGAAGACTCAATCGTAAACCTATCTCCATAGGAGTGGCAATAGGCTTACAGTCTTCAAGGCCAAAATGCTACAATAATGTGTCAATATATTTCGTTTGACACAATGCCATTCCACCATCAACTTTCATAAATTGAATGCCCAAATAGTGATGGAAATGCCCCAAATCAGATATCTCAAATGAGGCATGCAAATCAGCCTTAAAATCAGCAATATGCTTCTCAATAGGTCCAGTGAGTAGCATGTCATCAACGTAGACAACAATGATCAAAAGCACATCATTAGCACGCTTAACATATAAGGTGCTTTTAGTTGGACTGTTCTCAAAACCATGTGCAATCACATAGGCATGTATCTTCTCATACCAAGCACGTGGTGCTTGCTTTAAACCATATAATGCCTTCTTTTACCTGCACACCTAGTTTTCATGCCCTTTCTGCACAAAGCCACGGGCTGAAAAACATACACTTCTTCATGCAAGTCACCATTAAAAAATGTTGTTTTAATGTCCGAATGATGTACATTCCAACCATGATGAGCTGCAAGTGCACAGATGCTCCGAACAGTAGTCATAAGACATGTAGGTGCAAAGGTCTCATCAAAATCAATGCCTCTTTCATGTGCATAACCCTTTGCAACAAGCCTAGCCTTATACCTGTCAATTGTACCATCCGATTTACGCTTCAGCTTGTATACCCACTTAGTGCCAATGGCCTTGTTGCCAGGAGGCAAGTCACATAAAGACCAAGTACCATTCTTCATTATAGCATCATATTCAGATTGCATAGCAGCCATCCAATTTTCTGAATTTGGTGCTTCATCAAACGAAAGAGGCTCATTCTCATCAGAGAGACTAGATGCAGCCATTGCATAGCAATCTGATGCAAAAGAGGCACTATGAGAGCCTAAACGAGTATGGTATGACAGAGGTGCATCTAATTTGCTGTCACGCAGAGTCTGCACCAGCCATTTTGGCATAGTTTTTGCCTGCTCAATATCAACTCTCTCATCAACTAGTGCATCATGTAAATCTGCATCAGAAATGGAATGATCTACATCATCACATAAAACCTACAAAGGCTGAGAAGTTGCCTCATTGGGAGCAGCACTAGACTGTTCACCTGTAAAAAGAGGCAGCAAAGTATCATACATCTCTTTGGAGCTAACAAATGTCTCCTTAGTACATGAAAGCAATGGCTGAATAGCATCTTCCACAAAAACAACATCACGGCTAACCAGAATGCGTTTAGTTTGTGGATGATACAAACGATAGCCTTTACTTTCAAAAATTGTACCCAACAAAAATATATTTTACTGCTTTATCATCCAATTTTCTGCGATGTTGTTCAGGCACTAATGCATATGCCAAACAACCAAAAACACGCAGATGAGCAACAGATGGCTTGTGATCATACCAAGCCTCATATGGACTGATAGACTGCAGCCCTTTAGTGGGACACCTGTTCAGTACATATGTTGCACACATGAGAGCCTCAAGCCAGAAACTATGTGGTAAAGCCTGACTCTTGACCATACACCTCGCCATCTCCATGAGTGACCTATTCTTTCGTTCAGCAACTCCATTCTATTGAGGTGTATATGGCACTATACACTGGTATTTTATCCCACGTTCAGCCAGAAATGCATTAAAATCAGAAGACATATATCCCCCACCCCCTCGATCGAAATGGAGGGTGCCCATTTTACATGCTGACAGATTATCAGCCAAAACCAAAAACTATTTGAAGCACATGAACACTTTGGACTTTGCCTTCAATGGATATACCCATGCATGCCTGGAAAAATCATCAATGAAAGTCACGAAGTGAAGATAATTTCCAAAAGAAGGTGTCTGCATAAGACCACAGACATCACTATGTACAAGCTGAAATTTCTGAGTAGCCTGAACTGAACCATCTTTTGGAAATGAGGAATGCTGCATTTTGCCCAAAATACAGCCTTCACAAACATGTTTTCCAGGTGCCTCAAGTTTCGGCAAAGAGGACACCATTTCAGATTTCTGCAGGCGTAGCAAACTAGCAAAATTCAGATGACCAAAGCATGCATGCCAAAGCTTTGCATCTAACATAGCCTAAGAATCATTTACTGCACATGCCAAATCATTTACAGATCTTTCATAGTCTATGAGCTTATACAGCCCACAACATAAAATGCCAGAAGCAATAATCACATCCCCATTTGACATATCATGAACTGTACACCTATCATCAACAAATTTCACAACCAAGCCAATCTTGGCTAATGCAGAAACTGATAACAGGTTCTTCTTGATCCCTGGCACAAATAAAGCATCTGACAAAGTGAAAGAACTACCATCAGTAGTAGTCAAAATGATCTTACCAACTCCCATAACAAGATAAGAGGAGTTGTTGACACATGTAACAGTATTCCCTGTAGGGGAAGGCTCGAGTGAAGAGAAGAAACTATGCTACGAGGTAATATGTTTGGTCGCCCCACTATCAAAGTACCAAACATTTGAGTCTACTGCAGACATGCACTGCTCATGAGAAGATGGGTCAAAACTACGAACAGTAGTAAATGCCCATTCTTCTTCCTGCACAAGATTAGGAGACTCCGTTTTTGCTGTAGAGGCTTCTGCAACAACCACTCCAGCCTCTTTCTTCTTTGCCTCTTTTGCAGCCAGTTTGGGATAGTTCTTTATGATATGATCATTCCCTTTACAGTACTTACAAAACAATTTCTGCTTTTCTGATTTTTCTCATCTTTGTCTTGGTTCTTCGAATGTGTAGCATTTGCAGATTTCTGCTTACTAGTAGAAGAGCTCCATTTTCCTTTGCCCTTCTGACTAGCCAAGAAAGCTTGATCTGCAACATGCATAATGGACCTTTTCTGCCTGGACTAATCTTCCTGCAATAGAACAGAGACGAACTCCTCAAATGACAAGGCATTTGGATTTCCTTTCATCATCAACCAAAGAGCAGAAGCAAAACTCTGATATGAATCAAGAAGACCATTCAGAACGGTCTGCACAAGTGAGCTATCTGGTATAACCTCATCAGCAGAAATCAATTGTTCCTTCAAGTCTTTGATCTTTGTTAGGAAACTCTCCATAGAATCACCTTCATTCATGCCTTACTCTCCAACTGTTTTCGGAGGTAAGTAACACGATCCTCACTCGTAGCTTGGTACAATGTGGTAAATGTATCCCAATCATCCTTAGCTGTTCTACAAGAGTGATATGAGGAATAATGGCATGTTTGACAGACAAAGCTATCAATGCATGTGCCTAGGCATCTCTGCCATCCCAACAAATCTGCTCTGCACGAGGTGCAGCAAAAACTGCAGCACGAACAGGAATATGCAGAATATCACCATCTTCGACACCTTCTACATCAGCTTCTGTACCTGTAGTTGTAACAGTTGCAAGTGTGATAGGACGTTTTTCGACACCCTGCACAATGTTCCACAGTCCTTTTGCAACCAACACATGTCGCACCATATAAGCCCATAACGCGTTGTTGGTACCATCCAACTTATCCTCAACAGCCAACATACGGAATACATCATTGCTTTCAGCCATGGCCAGTGACTAAAATACCTTGATGCAGAAAATTGACTATATCTCAAAAAGTTGAACAGAGCTACTGAGATGAATTCCGCTAGACATGTAGCAGACTTCGAGATGCTTATACTAGTGAACAAAAACTGGTATATACCTTTGGCACAAAAAGACGAAATAGCCTGCACAAGCACTATGATAGTGCGTTCGGAGGCCGAAACGAGTGATTCTGAGACAACAAACGGAGGAGTGTCGATGGCGCCCTAGATGAAGCGATGACCTACTCTGATACCAATTGTTGGAGTTAGACGTTTGCGATAGCACGTGAACAACCCAAGGAAGAAGGAGAAGCTTGGAGCACAACACACAATACGGAATGTATTACTAGAGAATGTACAAAGATAAGTAGCCCATTAGGGCAATAGGCGTATATACAAGCCGGGGGAAAAAAACCTCCTAAAGAGGGAAAAAAGTGTCCCGGCGGTCCTAGTGTGTTCACACGCATCACTACCTAAATATATCAACAGAATCCTCATGATCATGTAGCTCATAGATAGTAGCTATATTTGAACACATTCCCATGACTAGAGGGGATGCATGCATCACCCTATCCATGCCCTCAATCAAGTAAATATCTATTAGTTCATCATCTTCAGGAATTCGGTCTCCTCTCAAGACATTAACTGCCATTGGCTTCCCCTAGCAGTGGTTACCATCTCTTGACCACTAGGGTTGGTTGTCTCACAAATATCTTCAATTATACCCATGTCATTGGTCCTATGAGGCTAGTTTGTGACCATATATAGGAAGCTATTATCCATGCAGAAGGCTTCTTCAAACTTGAAAACTAGCCTATGAATTATCTCTCTGACTCTAGAGTCTTTTAGCTTAACCACTGACCTATTGAGTCCATCCAGTTATATAGCGATTCCAATAAAATTTGTGGATACAGATTGCAATGGGCTCATATATTATATAGCCTCAATAATTATGTTGAAGTGTACATATCCTCAGAGACTTCCATACTCTCACAATCAGAATTACTCAATGATGTAGAGTAGATTGAGTGTACACTTCTATTGGTAGTACTCTCTACTTATGGGACTATACTCTTATAACTATCTAGGACTCCTTGATCTCAAGTTCATTAATAGTCAAATAACCCCTTAAGCCATATTTTTTTGCCAAAACTTGTGTTATTCTTCAAGGTTTTGTGTTCCTAAGGCACTCTATTGTACCTATCTTTTTTTTAAGCAAGCTAGTTAGAACTCAAATTAGGGTTTCAAGGCCTCCATGAGTAACTATTCTTATTAATCTCTTTCACTTTGATATTTTCTCTCTTGGTCTTATTTTTACCTATGAACTACATCAAGAAAGGTCAAATTAGTATTTTTTCTTCATCTGACCTATTACCCCACTTTTCAAAGAATCTAATCCTTATTTACCCAACGTCTCACTATAAACATAGTTCGAGAATCCTTAGAAAAATATAGAACTAATTTTCCTCTTCTTGCCTTCTTATTAACTTATCAAGTCCATTTTTTTGTGGCTCTAATTGTCTCCAAATAAGGTAAAAAAACCCAAACCCTAAGTTTTTCTCTGAATTTTCACTAAGAGTTGGTGACCCACAACACATATGTTGGTGGCATCACCTCTTATCAAGTATCATGTCACCTTTCAAGTGTCAGTGGAATCACCTAGGTGTCATGAAACTCATCAAGTATCAGTGGCACCTTTTAGATGACACACGACAACAAGCAAGACAACACATTATGGATGAACAATAACACACAACACTTGATACTAGGCTAGGAAATAAATGATACATGACACTCGACACATGACACATAATACTTGGTCACATGACACTTAAATGTTGGTGAAACTTGGTGAGTGTTGGTGATACCACGAAACTATGGTGCCGTGATACCTCTCGGGTGTCGGAGACACAAGGAGTTGTCGATGATATTTAAGTGTCGAGTAGAAAAATGGGAGGGAATAGGAGGCGAGAGCCTGCGTTGGGCTCTGAAGTCATATATATATATATATATATATATATATATATATATATATATATATATATATATATATATATATATATATATATATATATATATATATATATATATATATATATATATATATATAGCATATTTCAAGTATGTTGTCGATTGAAGCAATGGAAAGGGCAACATATTTTGAGCCTTAGTTCCAAGTCATGCCTCATAAGGTGGTTCTTTTGCCTGATCAAGATCCTTGCTATTGTAGAAGTTGAGCTCGAAATGCAAAAGTAGTAGCACTATTGCCTCTTCCCAAGGCATCCTTTATGCAAGCATTCCAAGTTACCGACTACCACACAGAGTTGGACTGATAGCACAATGAGTGCATTAAAAGTTTCAACTAAGAAGTTCCATCACAGATTCATAGGTAAATTCCAAAGAGAGTGCACCGACTACTTTGAGGAGTTTTTGCATAGTTACCTCGGTGCCCATCCACAGCCATGGCATTACAACTACAACAAGAAGCATGCACGCATCTACAACCTTATCCATCATAAATGTTTGTTGTAGAGGAAAAAGAAATCAGCAAGGGGAGCGGGTGTATGATCGTTGGTACTGCCTCGAGCCAATGAGACATACAAAGAGTGTATGCCTTCAACCATGGGTGAGCACTTCATTCGGAGAAGATGAAATATGTTCGTTTCATCGGAGATGCTTTCACAGTAGTGCCAATATTCTATAATGTTCTAAGATTACTTAATTGTCATCGAGTTATCACGTGAGTCTTGCACTAATTTCGACTCATGGTTGCAACATAATCAATGATGTCATCTTGAGTTCATCTAAATGCCAAAGATGTTATCCATCTATGGAAAGCGGGACTTTCATCTAAATTCCAAAGATGTTATCCATCTATGGAAAGCGCACACACCCAACCTCATAACGTAGATGCACCCATCAACTTGGGGATTCTTGTAGATATGTCCAACCAGCCAGATTCTAGCCCGAGACTTCCTTTCATTGAGTTAAAACCATTAGGCCACTCCCACTGGACGTTTTGTGGGTTGTCAAAGCAGAACGCACATATTATTACCATTCATTATTATGCACGTCTATCCACTTTCAATTTATATCAACGAGTGAGTTGTAGGAGTCACCCACATGCCATATGCATCATTCAAAACTCATGAATTTTTCTCTCATTTCCTAAGTACTTAAGGTTCCAATATTTATGTATTGTCTTGTAATTATGACTCTTTGTAAGGAACTAGACACTTCCATTCAGATGGAATGGTAAGACCTTCCCTATGGTCTCTATTGATACTCTTTTTTCACATTATGGACTCTCTCAAGGACATGCCACACAAAACCCCCCTATAAGGCAATGTTGCTAAAGAATGAAAGATGCACATCAAAAGGCTAGAGAGTCCAAAACAAAGCTCAAGATATGGATAGGAGAACCAAAGCTTCTACAACAACCAAAGGCAATAAGTGGACAAGACAAAAACAAAGGCTATGAGGAGCAAAGGACTAAATCTTCAAGGATCTCAATAATGGATCACAACAACAAGGCAAGAGGACAACACGACAAGAATATGAAAATGAATCAAAGCACTACCTACCCCATGTTTTAAACCCTTGATATGTCTAAGGGATCCCATATGTCAATAGACCCCCACAAAACCACTTAGATCCCAAATGTCCAAGTATATGTTTTGGGATCCCATATGTCCCAAGATCCCATGGATGCTATATGTCCCACCATCACGAACCCCATACGTCCATGGAATCAAAAACTACATGGGACCCATGTTTCCATGAAAACCAAGGTATGTCATATGTCTTAAAATCGGATTCCATATGTCCAAGTTATCTCCAAGGATCTGATATGTCTCTAAATCCTAAAACCCAATGAATGAAGTGATCCCATATGTCACATTTAAAACAAAAGGGTCATTGCATAGAGGGGAGGTGTTGAGAGTTCCATGATCCACCCTTTTGTTCAAGTATACATTCATTCTCATGCAAGCTCACTTATCCCACATGCAAGGAAATTTGCCCTCAACTCCGTATAAGGAGGGCCCCACTTCACTCTTCACAAGCTCATTCACTCAAGCTCTTAGGCAAAGTACCCTCACTCTCCTCATGGAATCGAAATGCTCATAGAGCATCCTATGTAAGTTCTTTCCATTTTAATTTACTCATCATGTTTTTATATCTTTTTCTCTTTCCTCTATAGTTAGTTTATTTTGTAATTGATTATAGAGTAGTAATCCTTTGTCATTTCAACATTAGTGGCACCCGAAAGGTGTTAATGATATGTGGGAGTTTGGTATCATTGACACTTGACTCAACCATGTGTCATGATACTTTGAATTTTTTATATCCAAATCAAATTCTAACTAGACACTTTACTCCTTGTGATTCCCTCAATCCCTCTATGTGCTTCTACTTAAAGAATAATGCTTCGATACCTAAAAATGAGTCATGATACTCTGGTCATGTTGTTTTTCCATGTTTGGTGTTGTATTGTCAAAAAAAAAACTTTATAATCTTGAAACGCATAGGTGCATCTCAATTTTCATGTCAAATAGTGTATTGTGTAGCCCACACCAAGCATCCCTCTCCAAATTCTCTCTGTGCAAAAGATTCCAAGTGTAGACTGGGGCATATGAATCCTAGTGATGCCAAGTCAAAAAGTTTTTATGTGTTTTTTTTATGTTTCTAGCTAACCCTAACTTCTCTAGCTCTCACGAAGTGCTAACCCTAATTCCTAGATGCCCTAACTTTTTCTAAACCTATGAACTTGCTTCCACTCAACCACCGGTGGTAAAATGTGATGAGAGTGCAAAAATGTGACTCTGCCTTCAATCCAACTTCTTATTCACACACATATACTCCACAACTATCCTATTACTATCACATACACTCCTTGACATAGGCTCTCGTCCCCAATAACAATGGAAAAAGATGCACAATCATATAGAGTCATGAAAAATCCTAGCTAGCAACCACATGTCCTATGAGCACACTCAAGTGATAGCTTGAATAAATATGTCAAATTGTCCAACAAAGAGGTGACTCGATCAAGTGCATAGAAGCATGTCCACATACACAATGGTTTATGCATCCAATGGCCAAATAAACATGTAATCAATGTGAATAACCTCAAACAACCACCTTCGACATTCAAACATATACCATGATACTTATAACAATATAGACAAAAGAATGAGGTTTTCTCTTAGCTCCTATATGCATATATAGTCAATAGTAGGTTCTTTTCAAAGCTCTTGATGATACACATCTATTAGGATTCTCTAGAATCATCTTGATTTTCTAACACAAAGTTATGGCCAAAAAACCAGATGTGAAGAATCACTTGCCTACACCTTGAGACTCCCTACAATTCAGACAAGCAAGAAATCAATGAAAAAAATGTCACGAACAGCTAGAGAACACTTATTAGCACACATTAAAATCCATAGACATGCATAAATGCGCATGAGAAAAGAGAAAAGAGGTGAAGAAGAAAAACTACACGACTTACCTTCTTCAAGTTATTGCTTCTATTCAAAATGGAAAAAGTCTTTACAGATGAGTCAAAAATTATGTATATACATGTGCCCATATGCATGTCCTTTCACATTTTCGATGGGCATTGAGACATGACATGTATATACATGTGCTAATATGCATGTCCTTTCACATTTTGGATGGGCATTGAGACATGACTCATCTTCTTAGGAGTAAGTTAAATGATTTACAAAGTTGGGAGTGTGACACTTGAGGACTCTTCTAAGTGCACAATTACAAGGATTGAATTATACATGAGTGTCATTACATTATCAAGGACTCTAAAATGAAATTTTTGAGGCTAATTTTTTCTATCTTGTCCATTTCATCCTCTATCATTGCTTCACCTTCTCTTTCATTGCAACACTAGCAAAGGAAAGTACATGGAAATGTTTGACCAAGATTTGATTCTTTCGAGATTGGATTGAGGACTTCACTCACTAGAAACATTACGAATAAGTTATTTAAGGCTTTCCCACCAAAGTTGGAACCTAGAATCCAAGAACACCCAAACTCACTCAATGCTTTCCCTGGAAAGCTAGAGAAATATCTTATTTGAATACATTATTTTTTGTGTGTATTTAAAGAGATTGGTTGTCCTACCACTATCTCCATTCATCTAAGCTGAAGAAGGATCCATGCTAACCCTTAGACATTCAAAAGACTTAATATTTGATCATAAAACCCAAGCATCTCTTAGACAAGTCAATGAGGGCGTCTATGTGCTTTTGAGGACTATAGAAGTGATTTGACCTAAGAAAGATACATGTGAAACAACCAAGGATAAGTATAGATGAAAGCCCCTATGGATAAAATCTCAAAAACCTTCACACTTTTAGGCAGCAATTTCCACAAGCCCTAGGGAAATCACCCTTATGGTTATCTCCATGTTCCGACTTTAGGGCCCATTTTAAGATAATTTGTGGTGCTATATGATCAAATGGAAGACATGCCGTAGGATTTGAAAGTGAAGATCATCTTAGTAGTGGGGAAAAATGCCCAACGATTTCCTAGCACGTAGGGAGATCCTTGAGCAATTCATTGGGATTTTTGAGCTAGCTTAAGACTTGAGGGGTCCTTAAAATCTAGGATAATCTTGAGGCAACACAATGCACTCTTACTTAGGGTTTTTAGTCACAAATAAGGCCATTTTTACTCGATGATTTTTCTAAGACAATTAGAACTGGGAGAGTCATTGAATGTGGACTTGTAGCACAACGGTGCTTAGAACAAACCATACATACATGTTTGAAGGGACTTCAAAAAGATCATATCATTGAATCAAGGTTATATGGGTATCTTGGCATGAGTTGCCCTAATTGGAAGTTGAATAAATATAAAGAAAATAAAGGGGGATCTTTCTTGGGAATCAATGAATACACATGTGATTAAGCTTTAGACATACACAATAAGGATTGTTCATATTAAGGAAAGGGGCTTCTTTTGTCCAAAGATTGATTGTGAATTGTGCATGCATCATATTTTTGGTGTGCAAATATTGTATATAAATTGAGTTGGTGCTAATCAAGTTGTTTTACGAGGATATTTATTTGGTTTATGTTGATGTCCTAAGAGCGAGGAAAAAAATTGCTTATAGGCAAATAAATCTTGCTCAATTTGTCATATCTTTGCAGGATTTTATTATCCTAATCTTGCCAATGTGCACAATTAGGCTTGCTTCTTTGATGGAATGTAAGATTGATTTGGATTTGGTTACTCGTGAGCTTAGCTTTCAACCCATTTTTAGCCTGACTTTCATCCACGTTCAAATGTTGTGTCCCAACTATAATTATAGCCAACTTTTGTTCAGTTCTTCAATGGAATTGATGCCACGAAATCTAACCTAGTTTTAATTGTGAATTATACCAATCTTTATTCTTCAATTTGAGTCCTTTTTCAACCGAATTCGAGTTAAATTCTCTCCAAGTTTTATCCTAAAATTCAGTTTTTTGTTGCTAGTCTACTTTCCTTAATAGTTCAGCTTGAATTCCCCTTATTTTCAACCACAAACTTTTCACTCTCTCACATGCATACTTACCTTCATTCAATCATTTCTTTCTTATGAACCGTGATCTCGTTTTCTTTTGCACTCTCTTTCTTTTAGTCACCCTGACTTTCTCTCTTCTTTCTCCCGCTTTCTCTCCGATCAACACACCAGCCACATACACACATACAGTCCCTCCTACAAATACCAACCCTTACACCTTCACATACTCACTTTCTCACATTCCAACCTATGCACATCCACAATCTCTTTTCTCACACCACACCTTCTTCTTCACTTACACACACAAGTTTTAACTTTCACACGCTCTTCGCCCCACATGCACTCCCATTCCAGCCTATTGCCCTTTCTTCCTTTCTCTCCTGATCTCGTTCCTCTCTTTTTCCTTTAGCCTCTTCTCTTTTCGTCTTCTTTTTGCATTTTCCCCTCTTCTTTCTACTCTCTTCCCCTTCTTTTCTCCTATTCGTTCTCCTTCTTTACTTTTCCCTTTTCTCAGCCCTTTGTCTCTCCACTTTGCATGTCAACCTCCTTCTCCCTCTTTTTTTCCTCTTTTCCATATATGCCACTTGCTTATATGTTGGAACAAATAACACATCAACCTTCTTTTACAAGAGTTTCACTCTAACAGAATGGTAATGAATCTCTATATGTTTGGTTCTTGCATGAGATACAGGGTTAGCTGCAAGATGCATTGAGCTTAAGTTGTCCCCAAAAAAGTCAGGTTTGAAGCTCACAAGTCCCAAATCTGAATATAACTCCTTCAATGATATAGCTTCCTCTGTGGCTATTTTCAAGACTTTGCAATCAACTTTTGTTGAGGATAGTACCACTATGGTTTTCTTCTTATAACTCCAAGAAAAAAGTTTTGATCCTAAATGCTAGAAATCTTGATGTACTTCTCATATCATCCCTGGATCCTATCCAATCTACATATGAATATAATTTGAGATCTTTATTAGATGTATAAGAGTAGAATATACCTTGATTGATTGTGACTTTAAGGTACTTGAGCACTCTTTTACCTGCATCCATATATGGCTTTCTTAGAGAGTGCACAAATTGACTAAGCACTCGAACACTATAGGATATATTTAACCTTACATGTGTAGCATACATTAGACTAATTATAAGATGTCGATATGCTCTCACATCTTCTATGTGTTTCTTTCACATCTTCTATGTGTTCTCCTTCATAAACACTAAGTTTATGGTTCACATCCATAGGTGTTCCTGCACATTTGGCATTCTCCATTGTGAACTTCAAAAGTAGGCCGTGAATTCAACTTTTTTGATTCAAGTGCATCCCTTGATTTGTATAGATAACCTGCATACCTAGGAAGAATGTAATTTATCTAAGATCACTCATCTTGAATTCCACTTGCATGTGTTTCTTGATTCTTATTGTCCCAATCACATCATCACCTATCATAATTATGTCATCTACATAAACACATAAATAGATAACTTCATCATGAATCCTTTTGATGAATAATGATGGGTCTGCATTACTTGCTTTGAAGCCTTGAGCCTACAATTATGCTACCAATCTATGGTTCCAAGCTCTAGGGGCATATTTTGGACCATACATTGTTTTCTTAAGATTACATATATAATTAGGATAAATAGGGTTTTCATAGATCCATCCATTTAGGAAAGCATTATTTACATGAAGTTGAAGTAGTTTCCATATCCTTGCAACTACAACACTAAGCAAGGTTCTAATGGTGGACATGTTGGCCACAAGTGAGAAAGTTTCTTCATATTCTATACCCTCTGTTTGAGCACATCCTTTGACAACCAATCTAGCTTTATAATTGAAAATAAAGCCATCTAAATTCCTTTTCATTTTCTACACCCATCTACAGCCTATAGCCTTTGTATTTGTTTGCATAGGAACAAACTCCAAAGTGTTCATTTCTTTTGAAGCTTGTATTTCTTCTTTTATTGCTTTCTCTCAATAAGGTTTACTTTGGCTTCTTCATAAGTAGAGGGTTATTTTGAAATTGATTATGTGGCCAAATAGATGGTATGTTTAGTTACGAATGTTGAATCATAACCATACCTTTCAGGTTGTCTTCTCTCTCTTATTGATCTTCTCGGACTATGTTTGGGGAATTCCCCACACTCCTGCATGTTGGCCTTCCCTCTAGGTTTCTAGAGTATGTAATATCTCTCTTTCTCGTTTTGTTCGAATTCTAATTCGCTTCATGTGTCCTTCACTTGTGCATCATGCTTATTGTCTAGTGGAGGAAAATTTGTATCAAGATCATAGGGTAGCTTTCCCTTCTGTTTGTCCTCTTCATACCATGACCTCTATTCTTCAAATCCAATATCCTTCCTTGTACTGAACTGATTTGTGGTTGGATTATAAAATGTGTAGCCCATTTGTGTTGAGTCATGTCCACTGAACACTTCCTTGGATGCTCTCTCATCCAATTTCCCTCTGATTTTTGAAGGTATATGCGCATATGCTAAACAACCAAAGACTTTGCAATGACCTAGTTGGATTTTTTCCATTCCAAGCTTCATAGGGAGTCATACCACGGAGTGATTTGGGTGGTATTCGTTTGACAAGATATAGCGCAATAGATATTGCTTTTGCCCATATGTAATGTGGTAGCTTCTTTTCTTCAAGCATAGTCCTAGCTGTCCCAACAAGGGTTTTGTTCCTCCTTTCAACAACACCATTCTATTGAGGAGAGTACTTAGTAGTAATCTCTCTCTTCATATCTTTATCTTGAAAATATTCATAAAAATGTTTTGAGAAATATTCTTCCCCTCCATCAAATCTAAGCTTCTTCAATGACCTCCCAATGTAGATCTCTACATGAGTTAAATATCTTTTGAAGCAATCAAACACTTCACTTTTGTTTTTTATAAAGTATAAGGTTGTCCATCTACTCTGATCATCAACAAAAGATACATAATACCTTGAACCTTCCAATGATGCTTATTGACTTTGTCCCCACATATTTGTGTGTACTAAGTCCAATAGATTGTTAAGAATGTACCCTTTGTTGTGGTAAGTTTGTCTTTGTAACTTTGAAATCTCTAAAATGCATTAGATATGTTGATCATATGCTTCTTTGAGATGGTTGGCAGCCCTAGAACACTTTGATCCCCACATATATCATTTAGTGTTATTTCATTCACATGAGCAATCCTCTTATGCCACACTTCGAGCACACTTAGGGTTTCAAAGACCCCCCATGTCCAATGCTTCTAAAAATATTTGACATATTGAAAACTTTTTTTTTTAATAAAGGAAGTTCGGCCTTAGCCTACTCTCCCGGACTTGAATTAATTAAAAGAAAAAAACAAGAGAAGGGGACTAGTGCCCATGGGATCCCCTGAATCCCATAGAGCGGGGGTAGCTTTTATAGAGTTTAGATGGCATTACAAAGAAGGTTAATCACCCTCTCATCCCCCTCATGTGGGGGCCCACATGGGTTTAATCTTGTTGTACATCAAAAGGAGCACTTGATAATGCCTAAAGGGGGGGGGGGGGGGATTTCTTACAATTAGCGATCCTTTTTCCAAGGAGGAAGAGTGATTTCTCAATCGAACACTCTATGGGGGAGTCACCAAAGTTACAAGCACATCTTTCTCACCAGATCTTCCATAGGGCCTCCCCTCTGAAGTCGTTCTTGAGAGTCATGGAGCAACCGATCGCTTCTCTCAACAGAGCTTGCTTCCAACTTATATGTTTCTGAAGTCTAATTTTCTTTCCGACAATCTGCTAGAGCCTTCGTGGTAGACCTTAAAAATCTTACATGAGGTTATAGAGGAGGTTGATAAACCTCGCATTCCCATCATGCGGAGCCCACTTGGTTTTAAGCTTATTGTTGACATACTATAGCTCTTTGTGATGTCTGAAGGGGGGGTTTCTTACAGTTAGCAATTCTTTTGCCGAGAAGGAATAGGGACATCTCGATCGACCACTCCTTGGGGGTATTGCCAAAGTTGTGAGTGCATCTTTCCCACCAAATATTCCAAAGGATCTCTCCCTTGATCGCATTCCACAACGCCGCTGAGCAACCAATCACTTCACTGACGAGGTCTTGCTTCCAATTGATTTGTTCTTGGAGTCCTAGAGAACAACCAAGGACCCTCCATAACTGAAGGGATTTAGGGCAAGCAAAGAATAGGTGACCAATATCCTCTCTGCTACCACAACATCGCTTGCACCAGGGTAGAACACCACAGATCTTGTTAGCTTTTGCATTGGTCCATATTCCACGGTGAAACATTTTCCATAGGAGGACCAACTTTTTTTTTCAATGAGAGGGTGCGAGATAGACATAAATTTCATATCCCATCAAAGTCGCGTCCAGTTGAGACACCATTTCTTGTTGAGACTGATGTGAATGTCATTGCGAGCTTCGATATAAGGAAGCTTGGAGAGTCGATGACCATTATACCATTTAAGGCCCGGAGCATCCTATCCCATAAGTAGTCAGATTTAGAGCGGTCCCACGCATGGCATCTGCTCAATAAAACATTCCATTCCTCGTACGTGACCGCAGCACTAGGGTCAAGGTCCTCAAAGTCCACCCATCTATTCATGTCCTATTTCCAGAGGTGCTTCCATTGTTTGAATCCCTTATTCCAAAGTCTCTTGGCACTTAAGACATTCCAAGGCTCCATGTCTCATGCCTTGGATCGCGAACCAAATAGAGTCATTTTGTCTTATACCCGCAACCCACTTCCAATCTTCATTGATTCTGATGTGAGGTTTGAATCTGTTCCAACTCAACCCGGATCTTACCAGGATCGATCCTTTGGGTGAGACTGGAATCAAAGAGAATAAGAGGGTGAGGATGTCGAGGTTTTTCCATCCAAGGTAGCCCACCATAGTAATCGCGTTCATGTTTCTGAAAATTAATGTGGCCCAAGAGGAATCTCTGTTGCACCAGGCCTTAATCATCCACTTTGCCGCAAGTTTATTGGCCATGCTCCCAATGTCCATAATACCTAGACCTCCACTCTCCTTTCGGCTAGTGCATATGGACCATTTGATTTTAGAAACTACCCTCCTGCTATGGTCCCCAGTCCAGAGAAAGTTCCTACAAGTACTTTCCAATTTGGCTAATTCTTGATCCTTCGGTCTCCAGCAAGAAAGAAAGTATATGATTGAGGATATGAGGAACGTGTTGATCACCATGGCCCGGCCAGCAAGGTTAATTTGCAAACCCCTCCAATCGTTAAGTTTATTATTAAGTGTGGCGAGGACCCAAGCCCACCTTTGTTCTAGAGTAACACCGAATCCCATGGGGATACCAAGAATCTGAACAACCTGACTCGATTGAATGCTTTGGCATCCGTGCACAGTGAGGAGATTGGGTTGATTCCCTTTGATAGCCCTAAACGCAGTCTTGGAATGGTTAATTCTAGACCTAGAGGCCTCACAAAAAGTGTTGAGGCACCACCAAAAGGTTTCCAGGCTGGTATCACCATTGTGAACAAAGGGATTTGTGTCATCCGCAAATAGCCTCATGGTCATTTGCTCAGAGTTATGTGGAAAAGTGATGCCTCTTATGCAACCAAGCTCCATCTGTCACTCCACAAGTCGGCCAAATCCTTCTGTGGCGATGGCGAAGAGCAGTGGGGCCAACGAGCAACCTTGCCTGATGGATCATTTTAGTTTGATTGCCTTTGAAAGTTGCCCATTGACATTGACTTTGGTTGAAGCATTACCAAGGAGAGTGGAGATCATCCTGAGGAATCTCTGACTACACTGAGGTCTTTCAGCGATTGTAAAATATAGTCCCATTCCAATCTGTCATAGGCTTTGTAAAAGTCAATCTTGAGGAAGAAAATGTCTTGATTAGATTCTTTAGTGAAGTCCAAAACTTCCTAGATATCAATGATGGCTTCAAATATTGACCTTCCCTTAATGAAGCCTTTTTGGTCTTTGCTAAGCCTTTGGTCTAAATGGCAGGATATCCTGTTGGCAATGACTTTAGCAAGAATCTTATATCCGATTTGAAGCATTGTGATAGGTCTCCAGTTCTCAATTTTGTTCCTCTCCCCTTTTTTATGAATAAGTTTGATGATGTCGTTGTTGAGACAAGCGGGAAGGGCACCAAACTCGAGTGCCTCAAGCCAAACAAGATGCAAGGGGGTGGCCACCACATATTTGAATGGTTTAAAGAACTCATTAGTGAGCCCATTAGGCCCTGGGCTCTTTCCATTCAAAAGTGAATCAATAACTTCAAGGATCTCTTGTTCATAAATGGTGGCATCAAGCAGAGCACTCAAGTTGCATGGGATTCTATGCAAGGAGGTTCGAGAGATGGATGCCATGCAATCCTGCCTATGGGGGGAGAGGGGACAAGCACCACCCAAGAGACTCGTGAAGTGTGCTTCTATAATGCCAATCTTCTCTTCCTCTGGCTTACATTCCACCCCATTCTTGTCAAGCAGTGGACGGATCTCGTCTCTAATTTGTTTTCTTTTGAGAATATTTCACATCTCGTTGGAAGGTCTATTTTCCTTACCAGCCCACCATTCCTTAAAATAAATTTGAAGATTTTTCCTTTTGATCTCCTCCTTGTATCTTAATCTTCCTTTGAGATTGAATCTTCCCTTTAATAACTTCTTCTTCGAGTCTTCAGAGCCGGCGGTATAGGTTTTCTCTACGTCTTCAGCGGATGGTTTTGAGAACCTTCATGGTCCTAATCATGATCTAATGAGACTTTTCCACCGTGATTTTCCAACACTTGGATGGAGAGGTGCAGATGATGAAGGCCGGAAGCCACGTGTTAGTAATTTCTTGATGGATAGAGGGGAGTGAGAAGACAAACGGACTGGCTTGAAACCAAGGTGCCTTGCGACTTTTAGATAGAGGGGGGAAGGTGAGCACCATTGGGTAATGTTCTGAGACGGTGAGGTCGATACATTGCATTAGGGTGGGAGGACCCCATTGATGGATGAGATTCTACGAAATGTAGCTTCTATCAAGTCTCGCTTTCCTCAAGTCCTCACCCAATTGAAGATTGGACCAAGAAAAATCATTTGGGTCCTTGACTTCGACCAGATCCAAAAACAGTTTGGTTTGGTCCCATGTGTCTTTCTCCTGGCCATCAAAGATGCAGCCCTTTTGTTCCACCTATCAGAGGGGTCTTCCACCATATTGAAGTCAGTAAAAATCATGACATTATGAGAAAACAAGTCCAAGGAGGACCAACTATCGATCCTCGCAGCATCCTCATTTGGAGCATACATAGAGATGAGGGAGAATTAAAAGGGGGTGTTGAATGTAACTGCCATCCACCTATGGTTTTTGTTTTTGCTGGTGTAGTCAAGCTTATTAGCCCAAAAGTGATTGATACCAATGGAAGTTCCACCAGAACCATGCTGATGGGTTGTGGAAAACCACACATCGGACTGAGAGACGCCCTTAAGTCTTTTTTGAAGGTCTTCTCCTTCAATTTTAATCTCCTGAAGACAAATGAAATCCGGGTTTAAGCTTATGTCGCGGAGCCATTGACCAATAATGGTGGATCTTGTGGGATTAGTTAGCCCCCTAGTGTTTAGTGAAGTGATGATCATTTTCTTGCACTTCCCTCATTCTGAGGTGGGACTTCTCTTTTTTCCTCATGGAGTCTTCTTTCTTTCTTGAGGGCTGTTGAGGCATAGAAGACGTGGAAGCATGTGAAGATAGAGCATAATGAAGAAGCAAGGAGTCAGTCGAATCAATTTTTCAAAGAATTATGTTTTATAAATACTTGTCAAAACCTCCAACAGTGATTTTCATCACTTTTGTACTATATGTAACATAGAAAAACCCCTTTTTGTAATCATATGCTCCATTTTGTGCAAGCCGAGGAGTCCTCGAGCTTGAGGAGCTTAGGAAGAATGAGCGTACCAATTTTGGTTATTTTTAGACACTGTTTACCCTTTCAAATAGCACCGAGAACCTATTTTTTAACTATGCTAGTCACTAGATGTGGAACCAGTCAAAACTAGTCTAGAATCTATAAAAATTGCTAGAGAGCTCATTTTTTAGGTTAGCTTGTTTGAGTAGAGAAGAGCTTAGAGCTATTTTGAGCTTGTAAGAGTGTTCTTGAGTAATAGAGTTGATTTCTCACCTTCCATTGTGTCTTGCTTGTCTCTTCATTGTGTGTGTATGTGTGTATGCATATCTATGCTTCTCACCTTCATTCTCACTTCATCTCATATTCACAATCTTCATATCACTCCTATCTCTTCCGCAGATTGACATTAATGAGGTGGAGCTTCTTAACGTGGTTCTCACCATTGTGCTAGAGCAACACCAAATTTGGCGCCGTTGCCGGGGATCGAGTCTAGGACGAATGTCTGATGGTAAGAGTATAGCAAGAAGTGGCGTTGGAAGGTAAAATATCAGTTTTTGTTGTTGTTTTTAGTTAGTTTTTGGTGTTTCTCACCTCCCCCACACTCCATCTTCATCACCCCATCATCATCTTCCACTCCAAAAAAATCAGAAAATTCACCATATCCACCCATTCTCCTCATTTTCCCTCATTTGTGCCATGATCTCGTCGACCCCACACCATCATGATTGGCTCATGCCATCGCGCCGATGCTGCCACGTGGCAATCTAGACCATCACAACGATACCTTCAGACCATCGTGACGCCTCGACATTTGAACCATCGCGATTGGCTCACGCCATCGTGCTTTGTGACCATCGCGACGGGCTCACACCATCGCGATTGTCCCATTGACCGTTGACCGATGCCATCACAATTGCTTGCTGATTAGGCCATCGCGATGCTCCATTCACACCATCGCGATTGCTCACATTTACGCCATCACGACAGTTCGCTCCTTCGGACCATCGCGATTGTGCCACGCCATCGCGATGGTTCAACTGAGCCATCGCGATAGTCCCAGACCATCGTGATTATCTCAGACCATCGCGATTGTCCACCCCAAACGCAAATTTTAGGGTTTCAATTTTTGACCAAATTTGGTGCTATTTTGTGAAAATTTTTGGATCATTAAGCTCATTAGAGACCCCTTAGCTCAAATTGAAGAAAAACATGTTTGTCAATTTTTACCCCCGAGGGCCGGAATGGTCATATCTTTTTCATCGGAAGTCCGTTTTTTGAGCTTTATAGCTCTTTAGAAAGCTCGTCCATTGTCTTTTAGATAAGCTAATTTGAGGTAACATTGTTGGGACTAGAAGCCTGGGGGCATTAAAATTTGACCAAGAGGGAAAGGACCTTTAAAGGTGTATATACTCAAGTGCTTGATCATCCATTTGAGAATTGATCTAATAGTGAATTTTACAGGTCTAGCAAAAAAAATCAAGGGCAATCAAAGCAAGGCAGTGAAGAATGCAGGGCTTGGGAAGCACGGCTTCTTCGGCAACAGGGCAATCAACAAAGCTGACTCGAGATTGGAAGATTACTCAACCCCCTCAGTCAATTATTAGCTTAGGCTAAACGTTAGCATTGTGGATTAACGAAAATAGGAACACATCAAGTTCAAGAGATTTAACTTTTAAAGTACAAGACTAAAGTAAAGGTGTGTGAGACGAAAACCTAAAGGAAAGAACTTAAGTCTGACGGAATGAGAACTCAAAAGTACCACGAAAAGTCGATTCCTAATGCATACAGTTAGACAAGAGAAGAACTTAAAAGCATTTAAAAAGAAACAAGCAATTAAGAACAAAGAACCATTAATGATCAGAAGTACTAGGAAGTAAATTCATGAACCTTAGATCGGGCAAGCATATAGGTAAGTCAGACTGACGAAGCCTTAGATCATCAGAAGCAAGTGTAGGAACTACTGCACGTTCGTGGGCACAACAATTGAATAATAGTTATCCCTACGAGTTGAGCTCAGATACGAGTGAATCAGAAATGGCTTTTAGCACGGAAAGACCAGAAGGAGGGTAAAACGTAGTGTATTTGGAAAGACCCGAAGGACCCTATAGGACTCAATTAGAATTTCTCCGAACCAACCACTTAGGTGCTCGCATCTATGAGGATGGTTTGCGAAGACAAGTGGTGAAAATGCACAACCCTGATCAACCCATTGGCTTGGAATGTCCAGTGGTGAAATTCGAGAGAGACGCTTACATAGACAAAGAAGGAACGATGTACATCATAAGTACCCAGCCAAACAATACCAATGAGTTCGGCATAATTCAGTTAGAGACAGAAGCGAGAGCCCAAGGAAAAGAACCATTAGAAGAACCTAGAAATCCTAGAGGGAAATCTGTACTCACAAAAGTACTAATCCCAGATTGGACCCCTCAGGATAACAAAAGCATAGAGTTATTCGTAAACAAAGAGATAGACAAAGCATTTTGGAGATACAGAACAAAACAACCTAGTGAGGTAGGCATCATCACAATTTATCAATTCAAGGACCCAGATACACCTGGAAAGGTGGTATACCTGGATGAAACTTCAGAACGAGTATTTGTGGTACCTGACCACGCAAGAAATACCTATACATGGAGAGGTGATTTAGTATTCCCTCCATCGCGAACAAACGTAAACGCAAGCCATCAAGGGGCAAGAACATCCTCAGCCCATGGCACTCAAAGAGACAAGAACAAAGAGAAACCGGAAGTAAGTTTCAATCATCCCATAGGGAGAGATAGAACCACCATGGACATGGACAGAGTGGATAGACAAAGAGAACCTAGAATACCAGGTGGTAGAGATGATTTTCCTCTACCTAGATCACATGAACACGCAAGAACATTAAGACCCACTCAGTTAGTAAAATCCATGAAAAAGTATTTTGATGGGACAGGAGATCCCTATGATCATGTCGCGGAATCTAAGCAAGTGCTAAGGACAGAACAAGTAGAAGATATGTTCACGCAATATAATGAATTTGGACTAACGTTAAAGAACACATCTTTAACTTGGTTCCAACCATTGCAACAAAGGCAATTTAGAGACATCCATCACTTTTTAGAGTCATTCATCACTGAATTCTCTAAAAGTGGGATCAGACATGACACGTCTTCATTGATTCATAGTTTTAAACAGACCCCTCAGGAAACAGTTAGACTTGCAGCACGTAGGTTTAGACAATATGTTGAGAGATGTCCAATGCAAGAGCTACCCTCACAGGCCAAGCAAGTGTCATTGTTTTTAGATGGCCTATTGAGCTCTAAACTACGTGCCTATGTATACTTGAAGGAACCCAGAACGCTAGAGCAATGCGTAAGAATTTGCATAGACATTGAAGACAACTTAGGAGATGAGTTGGAACTCTCAAAAGTCTATAAGGACTCACACTGTTCATATCTAGCATCTTCAAAACTGTCTAGCTCGATAGAAGATCTAGCTTGTAAGAGTGTTCTTGAGTAATAGAGTTGATTTCTCACCTTCCATTGTGTTTTGCTTGTCTCTTCATTGTGTGTGTATGTGTGTGTGCATATCTATGCATCTCACCTTCACTCTCACTTCATCTCATATTCACGATCTTCATATCACTCCTATCTCTTCCACAGATTGACATCAAGGAGGTGGAGCTTCTTAACGTGGTTCTCACCATTGTGCTAGAGCAACACCAAATTTGGCGTCGTTGCCGGGATCGAGTTTAGGACGAATGTGTGATGGTAAGAGTATAGCAAGAAGTGGCATTGGAATGTAAAATTTCAGTTTTTGTTGTTGTTTTTAGTTAGTTTTTGGTGTTTTTCACTTCCCCCACACTCCATCTTCATCACCGCATCTCTTCATCTTCCACTCCAAAAAAATCAAAAAATTCACCATATCCACCCATTCTCCTCATTTTCCCTCATTTGTGCATGCGAGAGAGAGAGAGAGCTTTTGTGCTTGTGTGTACTTTTGTGTTTTTGAGTTTTCTTGCAGGTACAGAGTTCCAGAGCATCAGGAAAGCTTCCAAAAGGTAAAAATGTACTTTCTGTCAGATTTCTGCCGAGTGTGTCAGACCATCGCGATGGTTTGTCAACTTCGACATTTTTGGTAAGCGAGTTCACCATAAGGTAGGCGACACAAGCGCACATACGAATCTAAAGTTGCATTTCAAAAATTCATAGTTTGGTGGACCATCGTGATTGGCTCACGCCATCGGGATTGTGTCACACCATCACGATTGGCTCACGCCATCGCGACGACTCAGCCGGACCATCGCGACGGTCTCACGCCATCGCGACAGTTCACTTGAACCATCGCGACGGTCCTTGACCATCGCGATGATCTCGTCGACCCCACACCATCGCGATTGGCTCATGCCATCATGCCGATGCTGCCACGTGGCAAGCTAGACCATCACGACGATACCTTCAGACCATCGTGATGCCTCGACATTTGAACCATCGCGATTGGCTCATGCCATCGTGCTTTGTGACCATCGCGACGGGCTCACACCATCGCGATTGTCCCATTGACCGTTGATCGACGCCATCGCAATTGCTCGCTGATTAGACCATCGCGACGGTTCATTCACACCATCGCGATTGCTCACATTTACGCCATCACAACAGTTCGCTCCTTCGGACCATCGCGATTGTGCCACGCCATCGCAACGGTTCAACTGAGCCATCGCGACAGTCCCAAACCATCGCGATTATCTCAGACCATCGCGATTGTCCACCCCAAACGCAAATTTTAGGGTTTCAATTTTGCCAAATTTGCGGCTATTTTGTGAAAATTTTTGGATCATTAAGCTCATTAGAGACCCCTTAGCTCATAATTGAAGAAAAACATGTTTGTCAATTTTTACCCCCGAGGGCCGGAATGGTCATATCTTTTTCATCCGAAGTCCGTTTTTTGAGCTTTATAGCTCGTTAGAAAGCTCTTATGAGTACTATGTGACCTTGATTGTTTTTTTCAAAAAGAATACGTTGTTTTTTAGATAAGCTAATTTGAGGTAACATTGTTGGGACTAGAAGCCTGGGGGCATTAAAATTTGACCAAGAGGGAAAGGACCTTTAAAGGTGTATATACTCAAGTGCTTGATCATCCATTTGAGAATTGATCTAATAGTGAGTTTTACAGGTCTAGCAAAAAAAATCAAGGGCAATCCAAGCAAGGCAATGAAGAACGCAGGGCTTGGGAAGCGCGGCTTCTTGGGCAACAGGGCAACCAACAAAGCTGACTCGAAGTTGGAAGATTACTCAACCCCCTCAGTCAATTATTAGCTTAGGCTAAACGTTAGCATTGTGGATTAACGACGATAGGAACACATCAAGTTCAAGAGATTTAACTTTTAAAGTACAAGACTAAAGTAAACGTGTGTGAGACGAAAACCTAAAGGAAAGAACTTAAGTCTGACGGAACGAGAACTCAAAAGTACCACGGAAAGTCGACTCCTAATGCATACAGTTAGACAAGACAAGAACTTAAAAGCATTTAAAAAGAAACAAGCAATTAAGAACAAAGAACCATTAACGATCAGAAGTACTAGGAAGTAAATTCATGAACCTTAGATCGGGCAAGCATATAGGTAAGTCAGACCGACGAAGCCTTAGATCATCAGAAGCAAGTGTAGGAACTAATGCACGTTCGTGGGCACAACAATTGAATAATAGTTATCCCTACGAGTTGAGCTCAGATACGAGTGAATCAGAAATGGCTTTTAGCACGAAAAGACCAGAAGGAGGGTCAAACGTAGTGTATTTGGAAAGACCCGAAGGACCCTATAGGACTCAATTAGAATTACTCCGAACCAACCACTTAGGTGCTCGCATCTATGAGGATGGTTTGCGAAGACAAGTGGTGCAAATGCACAACCCTGATCAACCCATTGGCTTGGAACGTCCCCTGGTGGAATTTGAGAGAGACACTTACATAGACAAAGAAGGAATGATGTACATCATAAGTACCCAGCCAAATAATACCAATGAGTTCAGCGTAATTCAGTTAAAGATGAAAGCGAGAGCCAAAGGAAAATAACCATTAGAAGAACCTAGAAATCTTAGAGGGAAATCTGTACTGACAAGAGTACTAATCCCAGATTGGACCCCTCAGGATAAGAGAAGCACGGAGTTATTCGTAAACAAAGAGACAGGCGAACCATTTTGGAGATACAGAACAGAACAACCTAGTGAGGTAGGCATCATCACAATTTATGAATTCAAGAACCCAGATACACCTGGAAAGGTGGTGTACCTCGATGAAACTTCAAAACGAGTATTTGTGGTACCTGACCACGCAAGAAATACCTATACATGGAGAGGTGATTTAGTATTCCCTCCATCGCGAACAAACGCAAACGCAAGCCATCAAGGGGCAAGAACATCCTCAGCCCATGGCACTCAAAGAGACAAGAACAAAGAGAAACCGGAAGTAAGTTTCAATCATCCCATAGGGAGAGATAAAACCACCATGGACATGGATAGAGTGGATAGACAAAGAGAACATAGAATACCAGGTGGTAGAGATGATTTTCCTCTACCTAGACCACGTGAACACGTAAGAACATTAAGACCCACTCAGTTAGTAAAATCCATGAAAAACTTCTTTGATGGGACAAGAGATCCCTATGATCATGTCGCGGAATCTAAGCAAGTGCTAAGGGCAGAACAAGTAGAAGATATGTTCACGCAATATAATGCATTTGGACTAACGTTAAAGAACATAGCTTTAACTCGGTTCCAACCATTGCAACAAAGGCAACTTAGAGACATCCATCACTTTTTAGAGTCATTCATCACTGAATTCTCTAAAAGTGGGATCAAACATGACACGTCTTCATTGATTCATAGTTTTGAATAGACCCCTCAGGAAACAGTTAGACTCGCAGGACGTAGGTTTAGACAATATGTTGAGAGATGTCCAATGCAAGAGCTACCCTCACAGGCCAAGCAAGTTTCATTGTTTTTAGATGGCCAGTTGAGCTCTTAACTACGGTCCTATGTATACTTGAAGGAACCCAGAACGCTAGAGCAATGCGTAAGAATTTGCATAGACATTGAAGACAACTTAGGAGATGAGTTGGAACTCTCAAAAGTCTATAAGGACTCACACTGTTCATCTCTAGCATCTTCAAAACTATCTAGCTCGATAGAAGACCTAGCAAAAAAAGTGGCCCAGAAACTAGGAGTTTTTAGTAAACAGATGCCTAGGTTAGCAACAAACAAGCGTTGTTACACCTGTGGTGGTGATCATATGGCAAATGTGTGTCCCAATGCAACACAACCACAAGCCAACCCTACTGGCGAGTATTGTACAATTGAGAGAAGATACACGAATCATACGGCTCAAGATTGCCCTTACAACAAACAGGCAGTGAGACAGAACTACCCGCAAGCATGCCCACAGCCACGTAGTTATCAAGGCCAATACAATGCTCAGCCTCATTACTATAGGCCTCCTGAGAACTATCCTTATCAGGCTCAACAAAGACCTCAACTTGTCTTAGCACAGCAGCCATCCCCGCCAACTAATGTCATATCAGTTAAATATGCTGCTGTAGAAGAAAACCTCAATAGGGCTCTAGAGCCTTCTTCACCATTGATCACAGAAGCGACCCGAACTCAAATAGTTTTGACTCTAATCATGTAGATAGTCCACCCGCGTACTATACGGAGTCACGAGAACATGTGGAAACATATCAGTATGATAGTCCACAATTGGAACCTAGTTGGGAGCCCGACTATGCTAATGTGATGTACACAAACCCAAACCCGCGGCCTCAATTAAGACAGCAAAGACCACAGGGCCCTAGAGGACCATGCTTTAGGTGCCAAGGAGATCATTTCATAAAGGATTTTCCACATCCTCCTATAGCAAGACAATCACAATACTATAACATACAAGGATTTTGTGCCGACTGTGGTAAAGAGCATATCATCAAAGAGTGTCCTAAGAACCCTGCTAATGCTTCAAATGTGACACCCATCAATGTGATAGGTATTGTGAACAACACCGATGGATCCAATCCTATATACGTGCCTATCCAAGCTATAACAAGAGCCCAGGTGCTCTTATAGAATCAACAGCTTAATCAGGAGAAAATAGTCGGAACTAGTGAAGTTGGAGAGTCTAACAGTAAAAAGACGAAATCTTAGAAAGATTCTAGAGAAAGAATTAAGCGAAAGTGGAGTAAAAGGATAATAGAGTTGAAAGGAGGTCTCAAGGAATCTGGAGCCAAAATCCTAGAATTGACTTCACAAGAATTGAATCAAGAGAACCTAGCTCTGAAATCAGGATCAGTTCTAGCAGAACCCATACCAGAAAACCTAGACATGATGTTTCGCGCGTATCAAGCAAGATTAAAAGAAGGACCTCAGATAGCAGAAATGAGTAAGAATTACCCTCGAGCAAACTTAGAAATTGAGAGAACTAAACTTTGCATGAAGATGGTAGAATTAGCCCAAGCTATGTTTGAGGCCTCTAGATATCTTAATTGGAACAACATGGCGAAACCGGAATTACACTTTCAAGGACTAATGGAGAGGCTAGAATACTTGATTGATAGCAAAGAAAAAAGGATCAGTATAGGAATCTTATTGCCTCAGAGACACAGGAAAGGAATGCACCATCCCTCTCTCAAGTACCCAACACAGAGAGACAAGACAACCTGTCTTCCATACATAGGTATTCACATGAATTTTTGAAAGAAATACAAGAAGAGAAGTGGAGAAAAGAAGAAGGAACCCATCCTCCTATTCAAGAAATAGATGACTTGCAAGAGCAATTTCCCCAAGACATCCCCTCTATCTAGGATGATGTAGAGGAAGAGCAACTGAGTGAACACACAGGTTTCGAATCTAATTCTTTGCAAGAATTACCTCAGTTCATAGGACCTTGGGAAGCTTAGTCTATTAGCATGAGAGCACCCATGATAATAGTGAGGAATGAAGAATCGGTGATACCTAGAAATACGGAAGTCATCAAGAATATCAAAGTACAATGTAATCTCACTCTAGAGGAATTGTTGAAGGTTAAACCAGAATTGTGGAAACATGTAGCAAATCAATTTCCTAAGCTTGCTACTACTTCCTCACAGATAGGATCACACAAAAAGGTACCATAGATACCTGTAGAAAAGATCGGAGATGTAAGCAAAGGAGAGGAAGGCAACACTTATCTTCCCATAACCCATCAGGGCTACACCACGAAGGCCATCTTAGATTCAAGAGCCGGAGTAGCCATCACTACCACCGCTTTATGGAAACGTTGGGGTAAGCCAGCACTAAGACCTACCAAGATGAAGCTACAAATGGCTGACGGACATATAGAGAAACCATTAGGCTTACTCGAAGGCATATCTCTCACCACTTGTGGTGTGGAATTTGAGCACACTTTCGCCATTTGTGTTTTTAGTAAAAATCATGCATACGAGATTATTTTAGGACGACCATTCATGCGTTAGTTGCAAATTGTACAAGATTGGGGAACTAATTCTTTGTACTTGCAACATTTAGGAGTGACTACTAAAGTCAATCTTAAAGACTATTCCCATAGAGACATACCCCCAATACAATGGAATACCATCCATAGGACACAAGAAGAAATAGAATCCGTACACTCATTGGAGTCAGACCCCTCATGGTTGCACAAGGATACTCATCTATGGATGTGTAAAGTAGCAAAACAAGAGGAAGAACGGTTAGAAGCCAGAACCTTAGGTGCAGAACAACCTCCATGAACCCTTCAAGACCCAGCTTACGCACCTGTAGTATTTCCAGATGAAGAATTCGAGCCTCATGGTTGGGCAGAGATCCTGGCAACCATGGATGTAGCCATCAATGAAGAACAATGGACACCCCACTGTGAGGAGGATGGCTATGACATCTCAGTTTTCACAATAGAGCCAATCATGTGTGATTCAGTTATAGAAGAATGTGAACCTAGCACTGATGCATTTTAGGATGCAAGTGACTTTGATCTAGAGTCAATTATTATGGACCCTCCATTTGCATCAGAGGAAGAATACTTCTATGAAGTAGAAACTCACCCTCAGAAACATGAAGAAATTATGAATGAGGTGAGATTAGCCACACAAGCGACCACCAAAAGCGAAGGAAAGAAAAGAAAGAATAAAGAAACCATGTCAGAAGAAGAAGAATCCTTGTTTGAGGTTCCTGAGAACTTCAAGAAGTATGAAATAGAAGATAGACAAATCATTGTACGAATGCCTAACAGAAAAGCTGACGTTGGAGAAGTATATGATAATCGAGAGAAAAACAAAAAAATCATAGTTTCCATAGAAGGAGAAGAAGAGAAATGTATTTACATAGGGCATGACTTGACGAATGAAGAAGAAGAAGAAGAATTAGTTGCCCTATTGCGCGAATATAGAGATGTGTTTGCGTGGAGTTACAAAGACTTGAAAGGAGTAGACCTAGATATATGTTCTCATAGAATCCCTATGACTCCAGATGCAAAACCTACGAAACAAAAACCATACACGTACAAAGATTAACTACGCTGCAAAGACTACGCTGCCCAAGAAGAATGGAAAATTGTGTGTGTGTGTGTGTGTGTGTGTGTGTGTATTAACCTTAAAAAAGTTAATGCTGCCACGATTAGAGACAGTTATCCTCTTCCTATCACGGAACACTTATTGGAAAGAGTTGCGGGCAAGGAAGTTTACAGCTTTCTTGATGGTTTCTCAGGCTATAATCAAGTAGCCATTGCTCAAGAAGATCAACACAAGACGGCTTTTGCCACAGAATGGGGCATATTTGCATTTCGTGTGATGCCATTTGGGCTGACAAATGCACCCGCCACTTTCCAGCGACTCATGTGTCACATTTTTAAGGAATTCTTACGCAAGAATTTGGAAGTTTATGTCGATGATTTATGTGCACACTCGAATCTAAGATAGACTCATATCCCAGAGTTAAGACAAGTATTTGACAAATGTCGAGAATATCAGGTTTGTCTGAACCCAAAAAAGTGTGTTTTCATGGTCAGACAAGGAAAAATTCTAGGACACATTGTGTCAAAGAACGGAAACTCTACGGATGAAGAAAAAGTGAAGGTGATTTCAGATCTACCTAGACCAAATAACGTAAAAGAAGTACAGGCCTTTATGGGTTCATTGCAGTTATTACAGACGATTCAT
This sequence comes from Ceratopteris richardii, assembly GCA_020310875.1. Lineage (NCBI taxonomy): Eukaryota > Viridiplantae > Streptophyta > Polypodiopsida > Polypodiales > Pteridaceae > Ceratopteris > Ceratopteris richardii. The sequence goes on from CM035427.1 coordinate 113,417,232, forward strand.
ACACATGTATGCAATCATAGCCAAGCCTCTGTACTCTCTTTTGACCAAGTTTGAATGGACAGATGAATGTGAGAATTCATTCAATGAACTTAAACGACGTTTGTGCTCAGCACCTATATTGACAACCCTAGATTGGAGTAAGCCATTCCATGTACATGTGGATGCATCCAATTATGCCATAGGATGTGTGTTAGCACAACCCACGAAGGAAGGTAATATAGATCTCCCCATAGCTTATGCAAGCAGACAATTGAATGCAGCAGAAAGAAATTACACCACGACGGAACGAGAAGGATTAGGAATGATTTACGCAGTAAAGAAATTTAGGCATTATTTGTTGGCAAACAAGTTCAAATTCTTTACACATCATCAAGCATTGTTGTACTTAGTCAATAAGCCATGTAACACGGGATGATTAATACGTTGGTTTCTATTACTCATGGAGTATGATTTCGAAGTAATTGTCAGGAAAGGAAAGACACATCTTAGAGCTGACCACCTTTCAAGATTAACCACACGAGACGCTCCTCAAGGGATAGCGGATGAATTACCATATGCATATTTGTTTAACCTTGAGATAGTACCAGAATGGGCTAAGCCATTATAGTCGCGACAGATTATCTTACCAAATGGGTAGAGGCAAAAGCCACAAAAAAGAATGATGCACACGCGACTGCAAAATTCTTATTTGAAAATGTCTTTGCAAGATATGGATTGCCTATAGAGTTAGTGAGCAATCAAGGAACTCACTTTCTAAACCAAGTCATTGAATATTTGCTACAAGATTTTATGGTGATTCACAAGAAATCTGCACCATATCATCCTCAGGCCAATGGTCAGGCTGAAAGCACTAACAAGATCCTTTGTAACGTACTGACGAAACTCGTGAACAACAAACGTTCAGATTGGGACAAATAGTTACACCACGTTGTTTGGGCATATGGAGTGGCCTACAAGACCGTACTCAATGCAACTCCCTTTCAGATGGTTTTTGGTCAGAATGTTGTGCTTCCTTTGGACTTCTTGATACCGACCCTTAAGGTTGCACAAGAACATCAGTGGACCGGCCATGAATTATCAACAAGAATAATGGACTTGGAACGATTAGGAGAAACCAGGCTGAAAGCAGCAGCAGGAATATATGCAGCAAACAAGCGATAAAAAGCATATTTTGATGCACATGTGAAGGATAAAGGCTTAAAAGAAGGAGATTTAGTCCTAGTATATACGTTAAAACAACACGCATGGAAGTTAGAAAAGCGAGGTTATGGACCTATTATCATTAACAGACTCTCGACAAGTGGAGCAGTACAATTAGCCACCCTTGAAGGAGACATAATGCCTAATTACATTAGTGGTTGTAGAGTCAGGCTATACCAGGAACCTCTTACTGAGGATATGCTTAGATGACTCACGTTGGCAAAGAAGCATAAGGAGGAAGAAAATAGAATACGAGCTGAAGCTCAGGTAGAAGCCATAGAACGCATTAAGTGCATGAAGTTAAGAAGTCAAGGACTAGGGAGAGAACACTATAACCATCTGGAAACAACACCCAGATACCCCATGGCCATGTGTCAAGCAAAGTCAAGCACTCAGCCTATCATAGTGGACAGGAGACCATTCATTACAGCCAGGCTAGAGCACGGAAACCCTTGCCAAGAGCTCAAGGCTTTAATTGACTCAGGTGCTGCGACTAGTGCGATAAGATGGTCCCACTATAAGGACTCAAGAATAGAAATGTGGCCAATTGAGGCATACCTCATAGGGCTAGGAGGCATGGAAACCCCTTGCATGGGTGAGGTGGACCTTCCTATCCTCATACACGATGTGACCATGATAGCGAAACTACTAGTGTGCCATGATGACGACCTGATAGAACCCCTAATCCTTGGCCAAGATTGGCTATATGATCACTCAGTGGACCTAAATCTTAGACAAGGCTCCTTGCAGATTGGAACCTTAGATCAGAAGCGAGTGATACCGCTTGACTTTCCTAACGGCAATCCGCCTGAAGTACGCAACCCTAGACCCTATGTAACGCTTGCGACGGAGGACCGAAAGATATTTGGGCAAATCCCTCGGCTAAGAACGCTCCTTCCAAAGTCAACCCATGAGAGCTTGCCGATGGATAGGGGCCAGACAAAAGAACATCAACAGATTTTCCCCTGGTCTTCCAGCAGCGCACAAATGGGGACGATTGCAGCTCAGGTGGACTGCATCAGCAGCCACATGGGCAAAACACTCTGCAGTGCCCATCCTTCCACACTTACTACAGACTGGCCTAGATCTGTGGTACAGAATGCCTCACTTCCTAATGGCCAGGTTTCACAAGCGTTGGACCTCCCTTCTTTTCCAAAGCAGAGTGTCCATCCAACCTCTCAACCTCAACCACAAAGGAGTCATCCACAATGGAGGAACCCAAACCGACAACAATATCAGATGATGCAAGGAAGAAAGAAGGAGTATCAGTATCAGAAAGCAAGAGGCACGCGACAGATATGGGTGCCAAAAGGACAGAAACCATCGATAGATTTCAACAATGCAGACAACAATAAGAGGAAGTCAAGGCAAACGCAGAGTCAATATTCAACATCTCCTCGACCTTCTTCTACGAGTATGAACATTCGACAGATTTGGATCGCCAAGAAGTACCTTACAAATCGACCCACACCCATGCAGATTTGGGTACCCAAACAGTGTATTATAGTTGAACCCCCAAGCCATGTGATATATACCCCTTAGAAATCTCTTCACCCCTCAATACCACCACATCCGATATCAACTTTTGTCCCTCAGAAGAAACATATCACCCACTAAAAAACTCTTAGGAAATGGATACCGAAACGTATCCAGAAGCCTTCTTTGACCCCCTTTTTTAACATCACTCCCACCCCGACTAATCTAAAACCTTGTAATAACTCATTTACGATTGAACCTTGTACAAATCCACACACTATAACCCAACAACACTTGCAATAACATCTCATCAAGAAATGTATGCATCATCTGAAGAATGTAGGTGTCTAGAGAACTGCATTAGTTTTGCACAAATCATTCCATAAACCACATCACAACACGCGGCTACACACGTTACACATCGTTAATGGAAAGGGATTGTGGTCTCACCTTAATGGGATCATGATTAATTTCCATATGTGTTAATCTTTTGTAGCAGATTTGCTACACACTCGCATCACTTATCATGCAGGCAGAAGGACCATCACAAGCTGGCACCAGCATATCTATGGCCAATATTGGTGAACTACTGGCAGAGCCACATCCTACGGCTCAACCGCCAGAATTTCAGGAATTTCCAGGACCTATGCCAATTGACGATCCTCCTAGGGGATATATTGAAAAAAATTCATCGCAACTCTCATTGGTTCCAAGGATTAGCAGGCCCATTAGCAGATGCAAATTTCATTTTTGAGGCCAATTTGACTTTTGATACCCGCACATGGCACAAGTACTAGTTTTTCTCAAGAGAGTTTGAAGCATTACAGAACACAGAAGACTTGAAGCATGTTTGGGCAAGAGCTGGCTTCACAGAATACTTCAGTGATCCGTTGCCTAAACCAGATTTCTACCCATGTTATTATCTAGTAACCACTTTGACGGCTTCGGAGAACAAGGATCTACTAGGCAAATTCATTTTGCCGTCCTTGGTGAATGACCCCCCATTCAAAAGTTTTTATTTGACAAAAGATTTGATTAGAGTTGCTATTAAGATACATGGAACGCATACTCCTATAGAGCGAGAGAGGTTGATCCCAGAGCCAATGAAACGTGGAGATGTCATTAAGTGGGAAGATATTTCAGCGATCACATCTGAGCTCTCTAAACCATTAAGGATATGTATGCAACACTTCACTTTCCCCGCTCAGGATCAATTCACTATGCCCCACAAACGCATTTGTTTTGGCTTATACTTAGCTTGTACTAGGCCACAAACAGTTGATTTGGCCAGCTGGATCATTGATAAGCTATACTTAGCACAACACAGATGGGAAAGAAAAAAAGTAGTCCATGGATGTTGCGCTCTCACGCGCATTGTATATATGTGTTTGGCCTACAACTTACCAATAGAGCATGCAATGACAAGTGAGGAGTTGAAAGCATTTACAGGGACAGCAAAGAACGCTAGGAAATCCAGAAAGGGACGAGCAGGAAAGCACATGAGAGGAACCATTCCATGCCTACAAGTTCCAGAATCATCGTCATCGTAACCCTCTCTAGAACAGTCTCCGATGGAAGCCCCTGTAACTGTACAACCTATTCGCATACGATTATCTCGACCTATTGTTACAGAAGGCACTACCAGTGCAGTTACCTCAGAGGCAACATCAGTACAAGAACCTACCACCACTGTCGCAGAAGTTCCCACCACTTTTGGTGCGGAAGCATTTTCTTTCCCGATACCCAACTTGGAAGCAAAACCCATAGATACAACATTTGATTTTGAAATGCCAGATGCCTTTTCAAATGAATTTCAGTTTTTTGAAGGCCAGATTTTCTCTCAAGAATATGAATATCCAAGCTACCTGACCACTCCCCCGGATCACCAACAAGGACAAGTAGTATCCAGCTCGGATGGAGAAAGAACAAAAACAGATGATGATGAGGGCGATGATGAAGCCAGCCAGGGCACTCACGAATCCCAAGAAAATGTACAGACAGATGAGCAAGAACAGCACACGGACACCTAGGGTGATACCAGTACGCATGAAGATGAAACCTTTGAAGCAGCAGCTTACACCTTGGCCATCAGAAAGTTATATCGCACTATGGAAAAAGTTTGGGCGCGTAAGAAGTTAACTGAGGAAGAGAGCCAAGCACTTATAGAACAGGAACTCGTCACAGGCGGTTTCGAAGAAGTATACATCAAAGGCTTCAGGGAACTTGTTAAATCCGTGGGATCTAATGAAGCATTAAGATATTTGCAGAGGAAGCCGTTACTGCAGTTTGACCCCCGATGAGTATGACTATTATCAAAACCTGGTGAATACATTCGTGTACCGATAGGTGCCCAATCTTCAGAACAAGCCAAGGAAGTGCGTCTCATCCCCGAAGGCTCATTGGCAGAAGACACCATTGTCATCGACTCCCCATCCCACACTACTACTGTACATACCACCACTGTAACCGAAGTACCCGCCACCCCAACCGCTCCTCTTTCACCTACTATCTCTCCAAACTCCCCTGTGCACCCTACTTCTCCCCGACCATCCACATCTTTGGATAGCAAGGTAGTAGAAGCCTTTGTGGCCTCCATTCCTCCCACTCTTCCCGCACCCACCCAACCTGGTTTTCCTCCTCGAATATCCACCTTTCCATTCAATCCAATTCTCCCTCCATCCTTCCTGTCCTTCCCCACACCTCCAAGACCCCTTTTCCCATTCCCACCTCTATTAACCTTCTCCCCAATTTCACCTCCCCGACCCACCGTAATTCCTCTTTCCTCTTTCCCCTTTCCACCAAGCAGTCCAAGAGAACCCCTCTCTAAATTACTCTTCAACTTTTGTAAATCCGATATTTACACCCACGCACGCACCCACTAACACTCCATTATTCACAGTCACCGCACTCGATACCACATCCAATGACATGGATATATCACCACCCACCACACCACCACTCACATCTTCCATTATACCACCATATTTAGGCACATCACAATTTTCCACAATCACCACTGCATCCACATTCCCATCCCTATTCCCCCTTCACATTGCATCAACACCCACACACACCGCAACTGCATTCACTCCGTCACTAATTTTATCGTCCACCATCGACACTGCATTTCGACAAATGTTCACATGCATGACTCAGGTGAGAGATGAATTTGCATCTCTTGGAACTAATTAACAGACGCTGCAAAAAACCACGAACGATTTACAGTCGCAGCTCAATTCACTATCCATCGAGAATGCCTCACTAAACACCCGCTACCAAGAGCTACGAGAGGCATACCATAAATTGGAACTAGAAATTGAAGAAAAAACGAAAGACGTCGTCACAGACATAGATAACTTGTTAAGGGCACAGACTATTCACAATGCAATGTTAACGAGAAACATGGGCTTACTCAGACGACACTTGGCAGCAGCGAAAGAAGAGAACCAGCGTTTACAAGAACAGAACAGAGAGAATTTAGAAGCTTCCCTAGACCAACCCGACCAACCGTTGAGCCCCAGTCGCTTCAAGGTCGTGCCCTCAGAATCTATGCAAATGTTGCTAGATGATCATGTCAGATTGCTAGAAGCTCAAAGATGAACACAAGATATTGCAGTTAAGAGCACCTGTACCACAAGGACTACCAGCTCCTACGGACCCATCTCCTGACATCCTATAGGAACTCAACGAGGAGTTCCAGAAGCTCAAAGATGAACACAAGATATTGTAGTTAAGAGCACCTGTACCACAAGGACTACCAGCTCCTACGAACCCATCTCCTGACATCCTATAGGAACTCAACGCATTACGGGCCCAGGTATCAACTCTTCAATCACGGATAGCAGTATATGAAGCACCCCCTAGGCCAGACTCCCCACTGGAACTACTAGCAGAGGAAGAAACAATCACTTTTCCGGTGGAGGAAAATTTTGAAGAAGCATATGAACCCCAACCCATCCCAAGCGGAGGAGTCACGGCCAAAGGCCAGACGAATTTCGAACTTCCAACTCCCGCATGGATGAAGACGATTGAAGAACTGGGAAGAACTCACTCAGCATGGGTAGAGGTGCAGTTACACGCAATGGCAATGATTGAAGAACGCATTTTACAGTCCCCCTAATTTGCTCATTTGGCCCCTCGCAGATACATATCTGGGCATGAGCTACAATACAAGCCTTATTTTATGTTAATGGTGGAATATCAGTTGGCCATAGAGAAAGAAACACGCAAGAAACCCTCTCACGCTTCTCAGTTTGAGCCTGACGATTTGCCACTAGATGCGTAGCGAGGAGAAATCTATCAACCAGATTGGCGCAAAGATTTATTACAGAAATATCCAGAGATGATGAGTATTTGGGTCAAGGCCCCTCTCCACTTGAAGTACAACCCATGCTGGGGACCCATGCCATGTCGTCGCTCCTCGAAGGCATTTGCGATTAAAGTAGAGAACAACAAGCAATGCCAGGATTGGCTCAATTACCCATACTTCACTCAACCTACAGGACCACCAACATTTGGATATATGATGGCAACGATTCGCCACTGGCTCCCTCGCTTAAAACATGTGGACGCTATTGTAGCGCATATGACTGTCAAGATATTTGACATGATGCAGATGGTATTCAAAGTCTTCCATCACATCAAGGCACCACATGTGAACACCCCGAGTTTTGAGCATGGAAATCTAGATTTATCTTATGACATGAGTACAACACCATCGCTCCGAGTGTGTTATGTCTGGCACTGTCGAATTAAATACTTACCGGCATACTATAAGCAGACCTTCGAAGAAATGTTCACAACCGGTTTCTGGGAATACCATTCAGAGGTGTTCATCAGCAGGCCTACACACCTCTTATAGTTATTTGCCTGTGAACAGATGGTATATTCCACGCATTATCGACTCCCGCCATCAGATGAACCGCAGCCAATTGATTGGGAGAAACTCGAGGCAGATCTGGCCCAAGGCATTCGAATATCAGAGCACACCCTCGCTCAAGACCTCCTACAAAATTACATCCGACAGATCCCGCAACCAGGTTCTGTTGAGGACGATAGAAGCGAGAGGGAGGGGGGTGTTGAGGCATAGAAGACGCGGAAGCATGTGAAGATAGAGCATAACGAAGAAGCAAGGAGTCAGTCGAATCAATTTTTCAAAGAATTATGTTTTATAAATACTTGTCAAAACCTCCAATAGTGATTTTCATCACTTTTGTACTATATGTAACATAGAAAAATCCCTTTTTGTAATCATATGCTCCATTTTGTGCAAGCCGAGGAGTTCTCGAGCTTGAGGAGCTTAGGAAGAATGAGTGTACCAATTTTGGTTATTTTTAGACACTGTTTACCCTTTAAAATAGCGCCAAGAACCTATTTTTAACTATGCCGGTCACTAGATGTGAAACCGGTCAAAACTAGTCTAGAATCTATAAAAAGAGCTAGAGAGCTCATTTTTGAGGTTAGCTTCACTACAACATATGAGGCGCTTACCGACGCTTCATATACCGATGGTCACAGTCGGCGTCGGTAAAGGCCTCGGAAAATCTCACTAAGAGATACCGACGATCAAGTGAATGTCGGTATGACCGTTTTAAACGGATCGTCAGTGTGGCCCACAGCCGCCGGTATGAGCGTTGGTATATGTGTTGGTATAGGCGTCGGTATGGGCGTCGGTAATTTACTGGGAACTACCGGTGCATATACCGACGCCCATATCGGCGCCTATACTGGCGGCGAGTTTTAAACATACCGCGAACCCGAGAGCAAAACTTCACATTTTTGCACGTGTTTGAGTACTGTTGTTCTTCTGTCGGACTTGCGCGCGCGAACCGAATTGCGACCTGCATTGTTTTGTGCACACGCACACACACACGGATCTCTCTCTCTACACACACACACTCTCTCTCAGCTTAGATCTCACATCTTGGTAAGTGCTGCGCGTACTGTTAGCATTTGTGTTTCTCTATGCTTTAGGGTTTGTAATTTCTCTTTTCTTTGATTTTGCAGAAGTTCTTTGGCATCGATTGTTTGGAATTGGACGATAGACGACCTACATTACGCTTTGACGACAACGATTCAAAAGAGGGACATACTTGTAAGTGATTCTTTTATTTTCTATTGAGAGAGAGAGAGAAAGAAAGAGAGAGAGAGAGAGAGAGAGAGAGAAAGAAAGAGAGAGAGAAGAGAAAGGAAGATAGAGAGAAGAGAAAGGAAGATAGAGATAGGAAAATAGAGCATACATACACACACATTTACACATTTACACATGCATACATACACACATAAATGTACACATATGCATACATACACACATACATGTACACACATGCATGCTTACATACACACACCTATACACACATGCATGCTTACATACACACACACACATATACACACATGCATGCATACGCACACACATAAATTTACACACATGCATACATACACACACATGCATACACACATACATACACACACATATATACACATATGCATACATACACATACACACACATATACACACATACATACACACATGCATATATACACACATATACACAAATGCATGCATACATACACACACATATACACACATGCATGCATACACACATATATACACACATGCATACATACACACATATACACACATGCATGTATACATACACACACATGTATACACATGCATACACATACACACACATACACATACATGCATGCATACATACACACACGTACACACACATGCACACACATGCATGCCTACATACACATACATACACATACACACACATGTATACACATGCATACATACACACACACACATGTACACATGCATACATACACACACATATATACACACATGCATACATACACACATATAATCCTATTTTTATTTTGAAGTTTTTTTTTTTACATCAAATATATAAAAATAGGATTAGGGTTTTTACGCTATTCACACATACATACACATACACATAATATATATACATACATGTATATACACATGTATACAGAAATATACATATTTTAGGTATAGATATTTAAGATTAGGGTTTTACGGTTTAGTATTTCAGATTTAAGTCTAAGTCTTTCTGATTAGGGTGTTAGGGTTTTAATACATAGATAACATATATACACAAACACACATATACATATAATACATACATACATGTAGATACACATGCATACAAAAATATACATATTTTAGATTCAAATCTTTAAGATTAGGGTTTTAGGGTTTTAACACCTACATAACATATATGCACACATACACATGCACATATTATACATATATACATGCATATACACATGTATACAGAAATATACGTATTTTAGGTCTAGATATTTAAGATTAGGGTTTTGGGGTTGAGTATTTCAGATTTAAGTCTAAGTCTTTCTGATTAGGGTTTTAGGGTTTTAATACGTAGATAACATATATACACAAACACACATATACATATAATACATACATACATGTAGATACACATGCATACAAAAATATACATATTTTAGATTTAAATCTTTAAGATTAGGGTTTTAGGGTTTTAACACCTACATAACATATATGCACACATACACATGCACATATAATACATATATACATGTATATACACATGTATACAGAAATATACATAATTTAGCTCTAGATATTTAAGATTAGGGTTTTAGGGTTTAGTATTTCAGATCTAGAATTTTAAGATTAGGGTTTTAATTAAATATATAAAAATAGGATTACGTAAGGAAAAAAAATCTGAATATATAAATAAATATATATATATAATAAGATAATTATATACATAAATAAATATAAAAAGAACTAGTGTTTTAAATAATTTAATTAAATATTTATAATTAAATATATAAAAATAGGATTACGTAAGGAAAAAAAATCTGAATATATAAATAAATATATATATAAAATAAGATAATTATATACATAAATAAATATAAAAAAGAACTAGTGTTTTAAATAATTTAATTAAATATATATAATTAAATTTATAAAATTAAATATATAAAAATAGGATTACCTAAGGAAAAAAATCTGAATATATAAATAAATATATTAAAAAAATAAGATAATTATATATCTAAATAAATATAAAAAGAACTAGTGTTTTAAATAATTTAATTAAATATTTATAATTAAATATATAAAATTAAATATATAAAAATAGGATTACATAAGAGAAAAAATCTGAATATATAAATAAATATATATATAAAATAAGATAATTATATACATAAATAAATATAAAAAGAACTAGTGTATTAAATTATTTAATTAAATATATATTATTAAATATAATTAAGTAAGGAAAAAATCTGAATATATAAATAAATATATATATATAAGGTAGGATAATTATATAGATAATAAAATATGATAAGAACTAGTATTTTAAATAAATAAATGAAATATATGATTAAATATATAAAAATAGGTTTAAATTTAATCATTTTAAATAGAGTGAATATATATACAATACACAAACACACATACTTATATACCTATCTATATTCACATATATATACATATACACATATATATACACATGCATACATATATATACATGTTTAGCTCTAGGTCATTTGGATTAGGGTTTTAGGGTTTTAACACCTACATAACATATATACACACATACACATATAATACATATCTACATGTATATACACATGTGTATAGAAATATACATAATCTAGGTCTAGATCTTTAAAATTAGGGTTTTAGGATTTAGGCATATATATAACTTAATTAAGAGGAAAAAAATCTGAATAAATAAATATATATATATATAAAATAGGATCAATCAAGAAAAAATCTGAATATATAGATAAAATAGGATAGCTATATAGATTAGGGTTTTAAAACTAGGGTTTTAAGTTTTTTTAGGTATTTAAGTATTTAGGTCTTTAAGAGTTAGATTTTTAGGTTTAATAAAAAAACAAATGTTCTAAAATGTCCATATTGTAGCAGATGGCTTCTTTGGATCCTGAAGAGAGAATGGCATGTCCTTGCACATAGTGCAAGTATCAAATTTATCGAAAACGACGGATTTGTACTGCACATGTTAGAGAGTATGGATCCTTTGATAGGAGTCGACGGGAAAACCTACGCTATCATTCGCATGGTCCCCGAGGTGAGCAGATGAACCCAAACAACATTGCACCGGTAACCTCTCGTGGACAAAAGAGAGCAAAAAAGGACTTAGACGTAGAAGCAAGCACTAATAATATTACACAGAATGAACATATGGAAGAGATGCTTGAAGCATTTTATGAGATGGACGAAGATCATGATGGTGAAGAAGCTGTCGAGAGTTTCATGGACACAACAGAAATTCCACGATCAGAAGTTGATGAAGAATATGAAAACATGCGAAGATTAGCTCGTTTACATTTGTACTTACCGAACACTGTGAGCAAGTTGTTTTTATACCAGATTCAAAAGACCTAGAGTGGCTATTTGTTTTACAAGTCACTCCACGTAGTAGACAAATTTTTGAAAACATAGATGTAGAAGAAATTCCTGGACTGAGAGATTCATTCGATAGTTGAGGAGGAAGAGATCATTGTTCAAGAAGAAGAGGTCATTGAAGAAGAGGTCATTGTTCAAGAATACGAAGCAATAGACAATGATCAAGAGGAAACCAGCATAGCAAGCGATTTAGAAGCCATCAATATAGAGATAGATATTCTTGGTGCATCGGATTTTCAAGAGGATGCTAGAATAGAGGACTTTTGAATAAAACACTTGTACGTACTAATTATTGGTTTTTTTTTTGTTTATTCCCTATATTATTTTTCTTATCGCATGCTAATTATTTGAGTTTTGCAGAGCACAATGGGAGACAGTCCTCCAGTCACTCCACATTCCATGACAGAGGAGCAGTTTTTGGAGTTCATCTCTCAGGTTCCTCCTGCGTATATGGCCGCTGCATCACAGCGTGGTAGCACTCCTCCTAGCCTCACTCCTGGCGGCCTTACTCCTGCCGGCCTCACTCCCGCTGGCCTCACTCCCGCCGGTGTCACTCCCACCGGTGTCACTCCTTCCAGTGTCACTCCTGCGGGTGGTGCTACTCCCGTAGGAGGTATGTCTCCTAGCTTTGTGACTCCACCACGACCATCTTTGCAGCCATCTCCTACTGGTTCTACTAGTAGACATGTGTGTTCGACACCTCAGCGTGTTACAGGGTCTAGCCCGTCTCGTAGATCGAGGTCACGCTCTGGAGCAGGAGGTTCTAGGAGTGGATCTACAGGTAGGTCTGGAGGCGGAGGAGGCGGTTGTTGTGGAGGCAATGCGACGGACATTGTGTCTCCCGCTTCTACTCCTAGGACGAGTACCTCAGATGTAGGTACGCCATGCAGTACACCACGCAGTACACCACGCAGTACACCACGTACACCTTGGGGTGCTCATGACCATGATGACTCCAAGGTGTATAGTATCTGAGATGGAGCTCCAGTGATGGATGAGGCTGGCAAAGCAATGCGTGCACGCATACGACAGCTTTGCTCCATCCAGTTTGGACACTCCATCATGCTGAAATGGAGTGAACAGGATAAAGATCGAAAGAATTATATCACACAGACGATTTACCAGGAGTTCCGACCAGCCGATGGACAGTCGATTGTCAGTTCAGAGTGGATTCTGCACACCGCACGTGAGGTCATGTCACATCGACGATCCGAGGCTCGTGATGCATTCAGAGAAGGCTTACCAAAGCCTGTGTGGTTAGATGCTGAGGAGTGGGACATGATTCGTGATGAGAAGCAACAGACTCCTGATCGATATCGCCAGCAGCGAAATGCCGCAGCCACACGTCTAGACACGATTGGACCGTCACATTTGGGCAGCGGCGGATATGACACGATGCGTCATGAGTTTGTAAGTACCATTTCATTTATTGAATTTATTTGTGTTAAATTTCTCATATGTGTTTCTCTAATCTTTTTATATTTGTTTCAGGAGCTGGCAATGGGTCGTCCTCCAACACGAACGGAGGAGTCTTACAGATATAGTCATGGGTTGACTGCACTATTGCAGGACTTGGAGGGACGTGGTGCGGTAGTTTCATGGGAGCATTTGCGATGAGGTAATTAATTTATAAACTTGGTTTTTACTTGTTTGTAATTTTCATGTGAATTTATCTCATTCCATTAATGTTCTTTGTTGCAGGACTGTTGATATGGAACGTTCTTTGCATGTGTATGGCAGTGGAAGACCAATATTTTGTATTTGATTTCCATATGGCAATACATTGCTTTGCCACATTTTGTAAAAGCGTCATATATGACAGTGGTTTGCCACACTCTTGTACATGCTTCATTATTGAAATATATAACTTCTTTTGTACATGGTTCATTGTTCATTCTGATTATCTCTTTTGTGTACAATAATACTCTGTTTCATGAAATCATATTTTGGTTGTCATTAGAGTACACACCACATGTACTCGGTTTTTTTTTTGGCAGAGTGTATTGTCTTTTGTTAAGCAACATCATGGTAATGTTTCTGTAGCAAAAGACAAAACACTCTGCCCAAAAAAAAATTTGCAGGTATTGTCATCGGTATACGCGACGGTACTCCCAGTAGTGTCATCGGAATAACCGTCGGTACACCAAGGAGGCAACGCAGCAGAAGCCGATTACCGACGCATATACCGACGTTTATACCGACGCATATACCGATGCCTATACCGACGCATATACCGACGCCTATACTGACTCTTTGGTACTGACGTGCAAACCGACCTTTACATCGGCGTCGCGGCAAATAAAGCCGCGTTCATTTTCCTCGGTAAAAACCTTGGTATACCATCGATCTGTTGTAGTGCTTGTTTGAGTAGAGAAGAGCTTAGAGCTATTTTGAACTTGTAAGAGTGTTCTTGAGTAATAGAGTTGATTTCTCACCTTCCATTGTGTCTTGCTTGTCTCTTCATTGTGTGTGTGTATGTGTATGTGTGTGTGCATATCTATGCTTCTCACCTTCACTCTCACTTCATCTCATATTCACGATCTTCATATCACTCCTATCTCTTCCGCGGATTGATATTAAGGAGGTGGAGCTTCTTAACGTGGTTCTCACCATTGTGCTAGAGCAACAAGGGGGGATGGTGCCCACCATGTGCCTTCGGTTTAAGGGGGATTTTCCAAGGCATATGTGCCAACTGTTTCCCCTTGCGAGAAGCCTCCTGAGGGGGGGATGGAGAGGCCATTTCTGGTATTGTTGTTCCAATGAGGGAACTTTCATTGTCCATATTGTCCTCATTAGTTGTGGTGAATCCATCTTCTTTGCAAGTTATGTAGTCCTCTTGATTGACCTCATTAGAGGCGGGCCACTCCAAGGGTAAGTTAATTGCACCCGCAAAGTCCCGGATCCCTCCCAGATAATCAAGCTCGTTAACCTCCTTCTCGAGGTTGTAGTATAAGTTATTGAGTGACTTTTCTGGTGCACAGGTCTTCTCTAAAAGTATCCTTGGGCTTGAGCTTCTCCTAGGGCTAGCTTTCCTTCTTCTTCTAATCTCTGTAAACCCTTCTAAGTCGGATTTTGGGATTTGGTCATGCTTGTCTTTCTCTTCAAAGGTTGGGCCGACCTGCAACCCCTTGAGTGTTTGGGCTTTGCTAGCTGTTTCTTGCTTATTCTTCTGCTTTAGGGGGCAATCTTTAAATCTATGGCCTTGTTTGGCAGTCTTGACATATTGAAAAGTTGTTTGGTAGTCTTGACTGCATCTTAAAACTTGTCTTGCTTCGTTCCCCTACTTCTCAAACTCAGTAATACCATAGGGAAGAAAAAACAATAAGCCTATTCTGATCGACTCAAATTCCTCTCTCCTCTGCACAAGCAAAATTTTGAAGAAGCATTTGACACCAGCTTCTTTGAGACCTGGATACTATTAGGCACCACATGCTGCGAACTTAACCCAAGCCTAAGCGTCTCTTAGTCTTCTTCGCATCTCTTTTCTTAGCATCCAACTTTGCTTTAGAGATTACAAAAAAAAGAGGGGGGGGGGGGGGGGGGGGGGGGGGGGGGTAATGATTTAAAATCATTGCTCATGTCGTTGGTCCTTAGAGGTTATGGCATCATAGCTTAGGTAATCCTGTATCATTCTGCTTTAGTGCAAAGCTATGTATGTCTTCTTTCATTTGTACTTTTGTTGAGCTTGTTACTTTGATGATCAGAGTCATCGGAGTTTCTCTCTCTCTCTCTCTCTCTCTCTCTCTCTCTCTCTCTCTCTCTCTCTCTCTCTCTCTCTGCGAGTACTGAAGCTATGGTGTCAGCAGAACACGGGAGCTACTCCATCTTCTAAGCTTTTTGAATGTAGCACGACACTCCATCTTCTAAGCTCTTTGAATGTAGCACGACGCTCCAATATGTGGTGTCAGAGCATATGCCTCGGCTGTTGAGCTACATATTCTATCAACTCACTTCAAATGCGCCATGAGATATTATGAGAAAAGCCACTGAACTATCGTATTCTAATGCAAATTTGTTTCATTTTCTGAGAGCTCACATAGTCTCTAGCCCTCGCAGGAGTAGGGAAAAGGACCCTCAATTTCATATGAATGATGGCATCCTCAACATGCCTTGCTCTCTTCATCAGAGACTTCAACCAATCTTCTCTTGGCGTTGTTGCACCACTACAAGACTCATTAGAGACCCGCATAAAATGATAGGTCGATAGATTCTAGTCCAAGACTAGATACCTCTCACATACACAACATGCATGTAGTCGTATAGGTAGAGGACGCATTCAAGACTTCTCTGCGCATGAATGATTTGCAACGCGGGTGCGGGTGGGCATAGGATGTCAAAAGGAGGATATACCTTTTGAGAAAAGACGATTGAGAAAAGCATCAAATTCTTTTTTAGGAGGATAGAATCAAAGATAAATGGGAAGTTGCTGGGAAAGGTTAGCATGGAGCGCAACTCAATGTGATTTGATGTCTTCTCCCGATAATGCTACATCAAAGTTATTTCAAGGTTCCACGGACCAATCAGATTTCCTTTCCAACAAAATTGCATGTTTCTTGGCTTCTATCTCATGATACTTAACAAGCAGCATGACAATCTCTCAACACTTCATATGCTCAAAATTATTGATCTTGTGTCTACATTATTTTTTTTTATCATAGATGACTTCTCGGGGTTACCACTCATTGAGTGAACATAAAAAAGGCTGTCGCATTCAGTTTACATGATATGTATTGACTTGCTAGGTATAGAAGACCACTCATATTACATGTTTGAAGGAACTTCAAAACGTTCATTCATTGAATCAAGGTTATTCGGGTATCTTGCCATCAGTGGACCTAATGGGAAGCTGACTAAATATAGAGAAAATAAAGAGGGATCTTTCTTGGGAATCAATGAATACACATGTGATTAAGTTTGTAGACATACACAATAAGGATTATTATATTAAGGGAAGGGGCTTCCTTTTGTCCAAAGATTGATTGTGAATCGTGCATGCATCATAAACTGGTGTGCAAATATTGTATGTAAATTGAGTTGATGCTAATCAAGTTGTTTTACGAGGATATTTAAATGGTTTATGTTGAGAAAAGAAATGTTTATAGGACAATAAATCTTGCTCAATATTTCATATCTTTGCAAGCTTTTATTATCCTAATCTTGCCAATGTGCACAATTACGGTTGCTTTTTTTATCGAATGTAAGATTTATATGGATTTAGTTGCCCGTGGCTTCAGCTTTCAACCCATTTTTAGCCCGAATTTCATCCAAGTTCAAATGTTTTGTCCCAACTCTAATTATAGCCAAGTTTTGTTCAGTTCTTCAATGGAATTGATGCCACGAAATCTAGCCTAGATTTTATTGTGAATTCAACCAATCTTTATTCTTTAATTTTAGTCCTTTTTCAACCGAATTTGAGTTAAATTGTCTCCAAGTTTCATCCTAAAATTATTTTTTTTGTTGCTAGTCTACTTCCCTCAATAGTTTAGCTTGAATTCCCATTATTTTAAACCACAAACTTTTCACTCTCTCACTTGCATACTTGAGGCTGCTAGCTCAGTTGCTCACACTCTCGCTTTTGTTCTCCCTTTTACTTAATGCACAGTTAAATTTATTCAATCATTTCTTTTTTGTGAACCCTGATCTCGTTTTCTTTTGCACTCTCTTTCTTTTAACTCACCCTGACTTTCTCTCTTCGTTCTCGCCCTTTGTCTCTGAATAACACGCCAGCGCCATACACACTTACAATCCCTCCTACACATACGAACCCTTACACCTTCACATACTCACTTTCTCACAATCCAACCTATGCACATCCACAATCTCTTTTCTCACACCACACCTTCTTCTTCACTTACACACACAAGTTTTAAATTTCACACGCTCTTGACCCCACATGCACTCCCATTCCAGCCTATTGCCCTTTCTCCCTTTCTCTCCTTCCTCTCTTTCTCCTTTAGCCTCTTCTCTTTTCCTCTTCTTTTGCATTTTCCCCTCTTCTTTCTACTCTCTTACCCTTCTTTTCTCCTATTTGTTCTTTTCCCTTTTCTCATCCCTTTGTCTCTCCACTTTGCATGTCAACCTTCTTCTCCCTCTTTTTTCTTGTTTCTCCCCTTGTTTTCCTTTTTCCTCTTCTTCATATATGCCACTTGCTTATATGTTGGGACAAATAACACATCAATCTTCCTTGATAGGAGTTTCTCTTTAACAAAATGATATTGAACCTCTATATGTTTGGTTCTTGCATGATATACAGGGTTAGTTGTTAGATGCATTGAGCTTAAGTTGTCTCCAAAAATGTGAGGTTTGGAGCTCGCAAGTCCCAAATATGAATATAACTCATTCAACCATATAGCTTCCTATGCAAATATTTTCAAGAATTTGCAATCAACTTTAGTTAAGGATAGTACTACTGTGGTTTGCTTCTTAGAACTCCAAGAAACAAGTTTTGATCCTGCAAATGCTAGAGATCTTGATGGACTTTTCATATCATCCATGCATCCCATCCAATCTGCATATGAATATAATTTGAGATCTAAGTTAGATGTATAAGAGTAGAATATACCTTGA
This sequence comes from Ceratopteris richardii, assembly GCA_020310875.1. Classification (NCBI taxonomy): domain Eukaryota; kingdom Viridiplantae; phylum Streptophyta; class Polypodiopsida; order Polypodiales; family Pteridaceae; genus Ceratopteris; species Ceratopteris richardii. The sequence continues at coordinate 113,435,947 of CM035427.1, forward strand.
TTGATTGTGACTTTAAGGTACTTGAGCACTCTTTTAGCTGCATCCATATATGGCTTTCTTAGAGAGTGCATAAATTGACTAAGCACTCAAACACTATAGGATATATTTTTCCTTATATGTGTAGCATAAATTAGACTTCCTATAAGACTTTGATATTCTTTCACATCTTCTATGTGTTCTCCTTCATAAACACTAAGTTTATGGTTGATCTCCATAGGTGTTCCTCCACATTTGGCGTTGTCCATTTTGAACTTCAAAAGTAGGTTGTGAATATAACATCTTTGAGTCAAGCACATCCCTTGATCTATATAAATAACTTGCATACCAGGAATGTAAGCTTTCTAAGATCACTCATCTTGAATTCTACTTGCATGTGTTTCTTGATTATTGTTGTCCCAATCACATCATCACCTATCATAATTATGTCATCTACATAAACACATAAATAGATGACTTCATCGTGAATCCTTTTGATGAATAATGATGGTTCTGCATTACTTGCTTTAAAACCATGATCCTACAAGTATGCTACCAATCTATAGTTCCAAGCTCTAAGGATATATTTTGGACCATATAATGTTTTCTTAAGCTTACATACATAATTAGGATAAGTAGGGTTTTCATACCTTGGGGGTTGTGACATATGTACCTCTTCACTGATCCATCCATTGAGGAAAGCATTCCTTACATCAACTTGAAGTAGTTTTCATATCCTTTCAACTACAACACCAAGCGAGGTTCTGATGGTGGACATCTTCGCCACGAGTGAGAAAGTTTCTTCATAGTTTATATCCTGTGTTTGAGGACATCCTTTACTAACCAATCTGGCTTTATACCTACTTGAAGTAGTTTTCATATCCTTTCAACTACAACACCAAGCGAGGTTCTGATGGTGGACATCTTCGCCACGAGTGAGAAAGTTTCTTCATAGTTTATATCCTGTGTTTGAGGACATCCTTTACTAACCAATCTGGCTTTATACCTACAAATCGACCATCTAAATTCCTTTTCACTTTCTACACCAATCTACAGCGTATAACTTTTGTATTTGTTTGCATAGGAACCAACTTCGAAGTGTTCATTTCTTTCAAAGCTTCTATTTCCTCTTTTATTACTTTCTCTCGATTAAAAATGTTGAATCATAACCATACCTTTAATGTTGTCTTCTCTCGCTTGTTGATCTTCTCAGAGTATGTTTGGTGCATTCTCCACACTCTTGCATTTAGCCTTCCCTCTAGGTTCCTAGAGTATGTAATCTCTCTCTTTCTCATCTTGTTCGAATTCTCATTCACTTCATGAGTCCTTCACTTGTGCATCATGCGTATTGTTTAGTGGAAGAAAAATTGTATCAAGATCATAGGGTAGCTTTACCTTCTCCTTTTGTTCTTCATACCATGACCTTTGTTCTTCAAATACGACATCCTTGGTTGTAGTGAATTGATTTGTGGTTGGATTATAAAATGTGTAGCCCATTTGTGTTGAGTCATATCCAAAGAACACTTCGTTGGTTGCTCTATCATCCAATTTCCCTTTGATTTCTGAAAGTATATGCACATATGCTAAGCAACCAAAGACTTTGCAATCACCTAGATGGCTTTTTCCATTCCAAGCTTCATAGGGAGTCATATCGTGGAGTGATTTGGATGATAGTCTATTCACAAGATATAGGGCAATAGATATTGATTTTGCCCGTAGGTAATGTGGTAGCTTCTTTTCTTCAAGCATAGTGCTAGTTGTCCCAACTAGGGTTTTGTTCCTTCTTTCAACAACACCATTCTATTGAGGAGAGTACTTAGTAGTGACCTCTCTCTTCATACCTTTATCTTGAAAATATTCATAAAAATCTTTGAAGAAATAATCTTTCCCTCCATCAAATCTAAGCTTCTTCAATGACCTGCTAACGTAGATCTTCACATGCGTTAAATATATTTTGAAGCAATCAAACACTTCACTTTTGTTTTTGATAAAGTATAAGGTTGTCGATCTACTCTGATCATCAACTAAAGATACATAATACCTTGAACCTTCCAATGATGGTTCTTGACTTTGTCACCACACACTTGTGTGTACTAAGTCCAATAAATTGTTAAGCATGTACCCTTTGTTGTTTTAAGGTTCTCTTTGTAACTTTGCAATCTGACATGCATTAGATATGTTGATCATATGCTTCTTTGAGATGTTTGGAAGCCCTAGAACACTTTGATCCCTACATATATCCTTCAATATTCTTTCATTCACATGAGAAATCCTCTTATGCCACACTTTGAGCACACTTAGTGTTTCGAAGAAACTCAAGACCCCCCGTGTCCAATGCTTCTCAAAATATTTGACATATTGAAAACTTGTTTGACAGTCTTGACTGCATCTTAAAACTTGTCTAGCTTCGCTCCCCTACTTCTCAAACTCAATAAGACCATAGGGAAGAAAAAACAACAAGCCTATTCTGATCGACTCAAGTTCCTCTCTCCTCTTCACATGCAAGCTTTTGAAGAAGCATTTGACACCAGCTTCTTTGAGACCTAGATACTTTGAGACCTAGATACTATTAGGCACCACATGTTGGGAAGTTGACCCAAGCCTTAGTGACTCTTAGTCTTCGTCGCATCTTTTTTCTTAGCATCCAACTTTGCTTTAGAGATTACAAAAAAAAAAGGGGGGGGGGGGCAGGGGGGGGGCTAATGATTTTAAATCATTGCTCATGTCGTTGGTCCTTAGAGGTTATGGCATCATAGCTTAAGTAATCCTATTTTTTTCCACATTAGTGCAAAGTTATGTATGTCTGCTTTCATTTGTATTTTTGTTGAACTTGCTACTTCACATTAGTGCAAAGTTATGTATGTCTGCTTTCATTTGTATTTTTGTTGAACTTGCTACTTTGACGATGAAAGTCATGAGAGTTGCCTCTCTCTCTCTCTCTCTCTCTCTCTCTCTCTCTCTCTCTATATATATATATATATATATATATATATATATATATATATATGCGAGTACTGACGCTATGGTGTCATCCAAAACACGGGAGCTACTCCATCTTCTAAGCTCTTTGAATGTAGCACGAACTCCAATATGTGGTGTCACAGCGTGCTTACCTATCCAGGTGCCTCGACTGTTGAGCTACACATTCTATCAACTCACTTCAAATGCGTCATGAGATATTATGAGAAAAGCTGCTGAACTATAGTATTCTAATGCAAATTCGTTTCATTTCTAGAGAGCTAGGGAAAAGGACCCTCAAGCTTTTTTTTTTTATAAAAGGAAGTTCGCCGTAGCCTACTCGCTCAGATTTGTATTAAGTAAAAAAAAAGAAAAGTACAAGTGAAGGGGACTAGTGTCCACAGGACCTCCCAAGTCTCACACAGTGGGCGAAAGATGTGTTTATAACTTTGGAGACTCAAGTAAGGACCCTCAAGCTTGCTACTTTACAATTTCATATGAATGATGGCATCCCCAACATGCCTTGCTCTCTTCATGAGAGACTTAAATCAAACTTCTCATGGCATTGTTGCACCACTACGAGGTCATGCGCTCATTAGAGACCTGCACAAAATGATAGGTCGATAGATTCTACTCCAAGCCTAGATACCTCTCACATACACAACATGCATGTAGTCGTATAGGCAGAGGACGCATTCAAGACTTCTCTACGCATGAATGCGTTGCAACGCGGATGCAGGTGGGCATACGATGTCAAAAGGAGGATATGCCTTTTGACAAAAGATGATTGAGAAAAGCATCAAATTCTTTTGTAGGAGGACAATGCGATTTCATGTCTCCTCCAGATAATGCTACATCAAAGCTAGCTCAAGGTTCCATGAACCAATCAGATTTCCTTTCCAACAAAAGCGCATGTTTTTTGGCTTCATATGCTCAAAATTATGATCTTGTGCCTACATCATTCTTTTATCATAGATGACTTCTCGGGGTTACCACTCAATGTGTGAACATAAACAAGGCTGTCGGGTTCAGCTTCCATGATATTAATTGACTTGTTAGGTATAGAAGGCCACTCATATTACATGTTGGAAGGGGCTTCAAAAAGTTCGTTCATTGAGTCAAGGTTATTTGGGTATCTTGGCATGACTCGACCTAATTGGAAGCTGACTAAATATAAAGAAAATAAAGAGGGATCTTTTTTCGGAATCAATGAATACACATGGATTAAGCTTGTAGACATACACGATAAGGATTATTATATTAAGGGAAGGGGCTTCCTTTTGTCCAAAGATTGACTGTGAATTGTGCATGCATCATAAATTGGTATGCAAATATTGTATGTAAATTGAGTTGGTGCTAATCAAGTTGTTTTACTAGAATATTTAAATGGTTTATGTTGAAGTCCTAAGACTGAGAAAAAAAATGCTTATAGACAAATAAATCTTGCTCAATTTGTCATATTTTTGCAAGCTTTTATTATCCTTATCTTGCGTATGTGCACAGTTAGGCTTTCTTTTTTTATCGAATGTAAGATTGATTTGGATTTGATTACTTGTGAGTTCAGCTTGCAACCCATTTTTAGTCCGAATTTCATTCAAGTTCAAATGTTTTGTCCCAACTATAATTATAGCCAACTTTTGTTCAGTTCTTCAATGGAATTGATGCCACGAAATCTAGCCTAGTTTTTTTATTGTGAATTCAACCAATCTTTATTCTTCAATTTGAGTCCTATTTTCGAATTTTAATTGAATTCTTTCCAAGTTTTATTCTAAAATTCCGTTTTTTGTTGCTAGTCTACTTCCCTCAACAGTTTAGCTTGAATTCCCCTTATTTTCAACCACAAACTTTTCACTTTCTCACTTGCATACTTGAGGCTGCTAGCTCAGTTGCTCACCCTCTCACTTTTGCTCTCCCTTTTACTTGCATACTTACCTTCATTCAATAATTCTCGCATACTTACCTTCATTCAATCATTTCTTTTTTACGAACCCTGATCTCGTTTTCTTTTGCACTCTCTTTCTTTTACTCACCCTGACTTTCTCTCTTCTTTCTTGCCCTTTCTTTCCGATTAACACACTAGCCACATACACACTTACAATCCCTCCTAGACATACCAATCCTTACACCTTCACATACTCACTTTCTCACATTGCAACCTATGCATATCCACAATCTCCTTTCTACACCACACCTTCTTCCTCACTTACGCACACAAATTTTAGCTACATGCTCTTGACCCCACATGCACTCCGAGTGCAGCCTATTGCCCTTTCTCCCTTTCTCTCCTTCTCTCCTTCCTCTCTTTCTACTTAACATCTTCTCTTTTCCTTTTGTTTTGGATCTTCCCCTCTTCTTTCTAGCCTCTTCCCCTTCTTTTCTCCTATTCGTTCTCCTTCTTTACTTTTCCATTTTCTTAGCCCTTTGTCTCTCCATACATAAACACATAAATAGATAACTTCATTATGAATCCTTTTGATGAATCATGATGGGTCTGCATTACTTGGTATGAAACCTTGATCCTAAAAGTATGCTACCAATCTATAGTTGCAAGCTCTAGAGGCATATTTTGGACCATACAATGTTTCCTTAAGCTTACATACATAATTAGGATAATTCGGGTTTTGATACCATGGGGGTTGTGACATATGTACCTCCTTAGTGATCCATCCATTAAGGAAAGCATTCTTTACATCAAGTTGAAGTAGTTTCCATATTGTAGCAACTACAACACTACGCAAGGTTCTGATGGTGGACATCTTGGCCACAAGTGAAAAACTTTCTTCATATTATATACCTTGTGTTTGAGCACATCCTTTAGCAAACAATCTAGCTTTATACATGCAAATAGAGCCATCTAAATTCCTTTTCAGTTTCTACACCCATCTACACCCTATAACCTTTGTATTTATTTGCATAGGAACCAACTCCGAAGTGTTCATTTCTTTTAAAGCTTCTATTTCCTTTTTCATTGCTTTCTCTCAATAAGAATTGCTTTGGCTTCTTCATAAGTAGAGGGTTCTTTAAAAATTGAATATTTGGCCAAATAGATGGTATGTTTAGTTATAAATGTTGAATCATAACCATACCTTTCATCTTGTCTTCTCTCGCTTGTTGATCTTCTCAGAGTATGTTTGGAGAATTCTCCACACTCATGCATCTTGGCCTTCCCTCTAGGTTTCTAGAGTATGTAATCTCTCTCTTTCTCATCTTGTTCAAATTCTCCTTCACTTCATGAGTCCTTCACTTGTGCATCATGCTTATTGCCTAGTGGAAGAAAAATTGTATCAAGATCATAGGGTAGCTTTACCTTCTTCTTGTCTTCTTCATACCATGACCTCTGTTCTTCAAATGAAACATCCTTGCTTGTAGTGAATTGATTTGTTGTTGGATTATAAAATGTGTAGCCCATTTGTGTTGAGTCATATCCAAGAACATTGGCTTGTTGCTCTCGCATCCAATTTCCCTCTGATTTCTAAAGGTATATGCACATATGCTAATTAACGAAAGACTTTGCAATGACCTAGATGGATTTTTTCCATTTGAAGCTTCATAGGGAGTCATAATGTGGAGTGATTTGGATGGTAGTCTATTGAAAAGATATAGTGCAATAGATATTGCTTTTGCCCATAGGTAATGTGGTAGCTTCTTTCTTCAAGCATATTCCTAGTTGTCCCAACTAGCGTTTTGTTCCTCCTTTCAACAACACCATTCTATTGAGGAGATTACTTAGTAGTGACCTCTCTCTTCATACCTTTATCTTGAAAATAATTATTAAAATCTTTGGAGAAATATTTTTCCCCTCCATCAAATCTACCCTTCTTCAATGACATGTCAGTGTAGATCTCTACGTGTGTTATATATCTTTTGAAGCAATCAAACACTTCACTTTTGTTTTTGATAAAGTATAAGGTTTTCCATATACTCTGACCATCAACAAAAGATACATAATACCTTGAACCTTCCAATGATGGTTCTTGACTTTTTCCCCACACATTTGTGTGTACTAAGTCCAATAGATTGTTAAGGATGTACCCTTTGTTGTGGTAAGGTATTCTTTGTAACTTCGCAATCTCACATGCATTAGATATGTTGATCATATGCTTCTTTGAGATGTTTGGAAGTCCTAGAACACTTTGATCCCTACATATATCCTTTAATGTTCTTTCATTCACATGAGCAATCCTCTTATGCGACACTTCGAGCACATTTAGGGTATTAAAGAGACTCAAGACCCACCATGTCCAATGCTTCTCAAAATATTTGACATATTGAAAACTTGTTTGACAGTCTTGACTACATCTTAAAACTTGTCTGGCTTCGCTCCCCCTACTTCTCAATCTCAATAAGACCATAGGGAAGAAAAGAAAACAAGCCTATTCTGATCGACTCAAGTTCCTCTCTCCTCTGCACAAGCAAACTTTTGAAGAAGCATTTGACACCAGCTTCTTTGAGACCTGGATACTATTAGGCACCACATGTTGGGAAGTTAACCCAAGCCTTAGTGTCTCTTAGTTTTTTTCGTATCTTTTTTCTTAGCATCCAACTTTCCTTTAGAGATTACAAAAGAAAAAAAGAGGGGGGGGGGGGGGGGGGGGGGCTAATGATTAAAAATCATTGCTCATGTCGTTGGTCTTAGCGGTTATGGCATCATAGCTTAGGAAATCCTATTTTTTTCCGCTTTAGTGCAAAGTTATGTATGTCTCCTTTCATTTGTACTTTTGTTGAAAATGCTACTTTGATTATCAAAGTCTCTCTCTCTCTCTCTCTCTCTCTCTCTCTCTCTCTCTCTCTCTCTCTCTCTCTCTCTGCGAGTATTGAAGCTATGGTGTCACCAGAACACGGGAGCTACTCCATCTTCTAAGCTCTTTGAACGTAGCACGACACTCCAATATGTGGTGTCAGAGCGTAGGCTTACCTATCCAGGTGCCTCGGCTGTTGAGCTACACATTCTATCAACTCACTTCAAATGCGCCATAAGATATTATGAGAAAAGCTGCTCAAGTTTGAACTGTAGTATTCTAATGCAAATTCGTTTCATTTCCAGAGAGCTCACATAGTCTCTAGCCCTCGTAGGAGTAGGGAAAAGGACCCTCAAGCTTGCTACTTTACAATTTCATATGAATGATGGCATCCTCAACATGCCATGTTCTCTTCATCAGAGACTTAAATCAAAGTTCTCTTGGCGTTGTTGCACCACTACAAGGTCATGGGCTCATTAGAGACCTGCACAAAATGATAGGTCGATAGCTTCTACTCCAAGACTGGATACCTCTCGCATACACAACATGCATGTAGTCGTATAGGTAGAGGACGCATTCAAGACTTCTCTGCGCATGAATGCTTTGCAACGCGGATATGCCTTTTGACAAAAGACGATTGAGAAAAGCATCAAATTCTTTTTTAGGAGGATAGAATCAAAGCTAAATCTATCTGATGATACTTAACAAGAAGCATGACAATCTCTCAACACTTCATATGCTCAAAATTATGATCTTGTGTCTACATCATTCTTTTATCTCAGATGACGTCTTGGGGTTACCACTCATTGTGTGAACATAAAGAAGGCTGTCGGGTTCAGCTTACATGATATGTATTGACTTGTTAGGTATAGAAGACCACTCATTGTATGAACATAAAGAGTTCTACAAAGTTCACCTTACATGTTACGTATTGGCTTGTTAGGTATAGAAGACTAAGCTTCTCTTGGTTTTCTTTTTTAATCCTCCAAATTATTTCAAAGCGATATAGACCACCTACACAACCTCTAGGTATGACCTCCCTACTCTCTCCTACACCCATGCACGTTGTAGGAAAAATAGATTCATGTGGGGAAAAAATCCTTATCCAAGTTTGATGGAACGAGATTCCACACTTGGCATGTCAAGGTAAAAGGTTACCTTATTAAAAAGGGATTATGGAGTCTATTCAAACCAACTGGAAAGATGAGTGCTTCAACGAGCACTACCACGAGCAAAGCGAAGCGCTCATTTTCTTTCTCAAGAGATGAGAGGGCACTAGGAATTCTTATTTCGAGCCTAGATAATGACTTCATCCATCACATCTATGAAGTGTCATCAACGAGACGAGCTTGGGCGATATTGGAAGTGACCTTCGATGCAAAAACAAAGCATTGCAAAGTTTCACTTATAATGCAGCTCTATGGGGTTACTTGACATTGAGAAGATACTCTCCCTTGAATAGGAAAGTGAAGAAAGTGAAGGCGAAGATGATCAGGATAAGGTTGAGCAATCATAAGATGGAGATCTTCATCATGTTTATGATGATTAGTCATGGAGAAAGGGTAAACATATCTCAACAAATTCTAGCTTCACTTATGATGGAATTCTTTAAGAAGTAGTATTTCTCTTTTATTTATGCAAAGTTTTCAATAAAGACCTACATGGCAAAAAGAATCCCATTCAGCCTTTAGGGCTTATTAGAAGTTGTGAGAACCATCAATTGCATCCATAGATCTAGGAAGATTCCATGAGAACCCCATGATAACCTAGTGAGCCTTCGTGTGAGTCATGTAACCTTGGTTCTATCCAATGTTGTATCGTCAACGAGGAGATGCCCCAAGTCTTGGTTTAAGGGGGAGGGGGGGATTGTTGGAAACTTACCTCAAGCCTCATGGTCTCTTAAACTTCTTCGCATCTATTTTCTTAGTATCTACCTTCGCTTTTGACACTAACACTAAAACATATCGAGGGTATACCAAGGCTACTACTGAGGAAAATGAACATGTGTGATTTCTTCGCGACATCAGTGTTAGAGTCGGTATACGCGTCGAAAAGAAAGCGCCGGTATAGGCGCCGGTATAAGTGTCGGTATAAGCGTCGGTATAAGCATCGGTATAAGCATCGGTATTACCGACGCGTATATCTACACCCATACTGACGCCCATATTGGGTGTACCGATGCCTATACCGACGTCCATACTTGAGCTACTGACGATCGTATCCCCATAAATTTTTTTGGGCAGAGTGTGTTGTCTTTTGCTACAGCATGATGTTGTTTAGCAAAAGACAATACACTCTGCCCAACTGAATACATGTGTTATGTACTCTAATGGCAACCAAAACATAAACTTATATGAGCAAAAATGAACAATGAATCATGTACAGAAAGTTGTATATTCCATAAATGAAAAATGTACAAAAGTGTGGCAAAGCTCTTCTATATAGGAATCAAATACAAAATGTGACAAAGCACTTCCATATCGGAATCGAATACAAAATTATGGTACATCATTGCCACACAGGAGTGTAATACAAAATTGTGGCAATGTGACAAAACACTTCCATATAGGAATCGAATACAAAATTATGTTACATCATTGCCACATACGAGTGTAATACAAAATTGTGGCATTGATCAAAATATTTACACCTACAATCCTGCAACAAAACATATGTATAAAATAAGACCAATTGACATGACATTTATAAACAACAACTAAAAACACGAAACCAAGATATAACTTTACCTAATCAAGAATATTCTCCCATGAGACGATTGCACCGCGTCCCTCTAAGTCTTATAACAGTGCAATCATTCCATGTCGATATCCATATGATTCTTCAGTTCACGTCGGAGGACGCCCCACTGCCAACTCCTATAATAAATATGCAAAATGTTAGATGAACATACATAATGTGCTTAACACAAACAACTTCAATAATTAACATGATACTTACAAACTGGTAGCGCATACTGTCGTATCCGCCGCTACCTAAATGGGACATTCCAACCGTATCTAAACGTGTGGCCGCCCAATCTCTCTGTTGACAATATGGATCAGGAGTATGTTGCTGCTCATCCTGAATCAATTCCCATTCTTCGTCATCTAGCCATACAAGCTTCGGTAAGCCTGCTCTAAAAGCATCGCGAGCTTCCGATCATCGATGAGACATCACCTCGCGTGCCGTATGCTGAATCCAACTTGAACTCACAATAGGATTCCTAGGTGCTGGCCGGTACTCTTCATATATGGATTGTGTGATATGATTTTTAGAGTCCCTATCCTATTCGCTCCATTTTAACATTACTGAATGACTGAATTCTATGGAGCAAAGTTGTCAAATGCGCTGACGCATTGACTTTTCGGCCGCATCCATAACTCCAGCTCCATTATGGATATGATATATCTTGGAGTCGCCATGATCATGCACTCCCCAAGGTGTACGTGGAGATCCCATCTGATGCAATGTGAGGATCTCATCTCATCCAATGTATACATATGCATTCATGCTTGTATACATATGCATTCATGCTTGTATACATATGCATTCATGTATGCATATGCATGCTCGTATGCATATGCATGTGTATGCATATACATGTGTATGCACATGCATGCTTGTATGCATATGCATGCTTGTATGCATATGCATATGCATGCTCGTATGCATATGCATGTGTATGCATATACATGTGTATGCACATGCATGCTTGTATGCATATGCATGCTTGTATGCATATGCATGATTGTATGCATATGCATTCATGTATGCATATGCATTCATGTATGCATATGCATACATGAATGCATATGAATACAAGCATGCATATGCATACACATACATGCATATCACTACAACATATGAAGGGCATACCGACGTCCATACCAACGGTCATGCCTCGGCGTTGGTATGACAGTTGAAAATGCTTGAGAAACCACGAATGGAATACCGATGGTATGAACCTCGGTATAGGTGTCGGTAATTTACTGGGAATTATCGACGCTTATACCAACCCTTATATCGACGCTCATACCGACGCTTATACCGACGCAACATTTTAACCGGACCCGAGAGCAAAAATTTGACATTTGCTCGCGTTTTGAATGAAAGTCCGCTTCTGTCGAGTTTGCGTGCGCGAACTACATTCTGAGCATACTGTGTACACACATTCTCTTTCTCTCTCTCTATCCCTCTCCCTCTCTCTCTCTCTCTTTCTCTACACGCACCTCTCTATTTCTCTAGATCTGAAATTTTGGTAAGTATCGCACATACTGTAGCACCCTTTCTCTTTCGTTGTGTTTTCCCTTTTCTAATTTCTCTTGTCTTTAGTTTTGCAGGAGCTTTTTGGCGTGAGTTCTTTGGAATTCGACGAAGGACAACATTAAGTGGACTTTGACGACAACGCTCCAAACAATTACATCTAGGTAAGTGATTGTTTTGTTTTTTATTGATATAGAATAAGATAGAGAGAGAGAGAGAGATGAAAGAGAGAGAGTGAAAGAGAGAGAGATGAAAGAGAGAGAGAGATATGAAAT
>CM035427.1:113453157-113633157 GCA_020310875.1 Ceratopteris richardii
ATTTGATCCCAAAATCTCTTGCTACAATATGTGCGATCTACTTACCAAAACTTTAGATCTATAAAGATATAGGTCTGTTTAGAGAGAGAGAGAGGGAGGGAGGGAGAGTGAGAGAGAGGGAGGGAGAGAGAGAGAGTGAGGGAGGGAGGGAGAGAACATATTACTAAAGCCAAACAGAGAACATATTACTAAACCAAAAACATAAAGAAAGAAAAAAGAGTGCTACAATATGTGCGATCTACTTACCAAAACTTTAGATCTATAAAGATATAGGTCAGTTTAGAGAGAGAGAGAGAGGGAGGGAGAGAGAGTGAGAGAGAGGGAGGGAGAGAGAGAGAGAGTGAGAGAGAGGGAGGGAGAGAGAGAGAGAGAGAAAGAGTGACAAACAGAGATCTGCTATTGGTGCTTGCAAACCCGACAGCAGAAGATGTAGATTCAAAACGCTCAGAATGACGAATTTTTGTTTCGAGCCCGGTTAAAAAGACTGCGTCGGTATAAGCATCGGTAATTTACTGGAATTACCGACGCTTATATCGACGCAGTCTTTCCGAGGCAAAGCGGCTTTCCCAAATCGTCCGAGGGTCATACGGACGCCGACACCTGACTGTCGGTATGCTGACCGTCGGTATTCCCTCGATATGTTGTAGTGCAAAAGAAAGAAATATAATGCTTTTACATGATTGATCCTATCATTAGCCCTTGGGGATTATAACATCAAAGCTTACGTAATCCTATTTTGTCCTACTTTAGTGTAAACTTATTTATATCTCCTTTCACTTTTACTTTTGTTGAGCTAGATAATTTGATGATCAGAGTTTGCAGCTCTCTCTCTCTACACACACACACACATATATATATATATATATATGTGTGTGTGTGTGTGTGTGTGTGTGTGTATATCGTCTATATCCATGCATGAGTGTTGAAGCTATGGTGTCAAGAAAATGCAGGAGACACTCCATCTTCTAAGCTCTCTAAATGTAGAACCCACTCCAATATTGCAAGCACTACCAGATGATGAGAACTCAACAAGAGCAAGAAAAGAGAGCCATCAAATGGAAGAAACAGATAACTAAGTTAGATTTCATAGTTCAAAAAAGAGGGAGTGTACAGAATCTATTCAATTACAGGAAGGAATTGATACGGCGCTCAAATCATGAAGCCTCACACGTGCCTCCCTTCTATCAAGGAGGAAAGAAAGCGAGAGGGGGGAAGTGTGGAGAGACAAAGCTGAGAAACTTTTTTTTCCCTTTAATATGAGATCTACACTTCATTTTTACCCCATGAGCTTGGTTTAAGATCTTGAACTCAAGGACAACTTGGTTATGACATCTTTTCCTCAACAAACCCCCCCCCCCTTTTCTCATTAATGAGTTTGAAGAGACTATAAAAACTCAGCATAAATAGTTTTTGAGCACTTATAGAATAGAACAACAAAAATTTTTGCAGATTTTTTAAATATCATTTTGGACTATTTTAGGCCTACGAACATGGATAATTGCTCATCTATAAAAGAGAGCACCCAAGTCACCTGATTTTTTTTTCAGACCATCACTTCCAAATAGAAATTCTTGATGAGCTTTCTCCCTCGTTTTGAGTGTTCATTTCCATCCTTTTGTGAGTTTTGAGTGTGAGAGGTTTTCTCAAGGGGTTGGCTACATATGAAGATCTCTTTGCTTGTAGAAGCATGCACATCTAATAACCTAGGGCTGTCTATGCCATTATCCATATTCTCTCTTACTTCTCTCATGTTTTTCTCATAAGGTGGTCCTACATCTATGCAACCAAATCGAGTTTTGATTGATATCCTGCTGTTGGCCTTCACCACAAAATCTTCATGCTTTCGTTCTATCCTCCTTGCCATGATTATGGTCTCTTTTCTCTTGCTAACCTTCTTTGAGCTGTATTCCCAGCTTCTCATGCCATCCTTCCAACAAGTATGGTCCTTTTTGCATGCTTCCACCATAAGGCTTAAGTAAAAGTACACTGGAAACAGAATTGGTAATTTAAGTTTGATAAGGCTGGGCTTCTATTGATTGGAATATTTCACTAGTTAGCTTGAAATTTCCCCATAGGTATTTCTTTTTATCCACATGGTGCTTTTGTATTCATTATTTCACAAAATGTGTTTCTTGGAAATCTTAAGTTGATCCTATCATGCGCCATCTCTTTCATAGACTCTACGCATATGATCAGGTCATTAAAGTTGATAGGGACTATTTGTTCTTGACCATGATAATCCATGAGTGGATTCATCTGCATACTACTATGCTAAAAAAAGCTCAAAGAATAGTCCATTAAAGGTAGGAATTGGTATCATCTTTCAAGTTTTCAACTCACATAGTTTTGAAGTATATCTTCAATGATTTGGTTCAGTACATTTTTCTTCCTGTTTATTTAAGGGCACTAAGTCATGCGAAATGTTAATTAGATCCAAGGGCTTTGACCAAAATACATTGTTGTTTGACTATTTTACTTAAAGACTCGACGTCTAAATTAACTGTTCCTTGTCTATGTGTAATCTCAGAATCATACTCACAATTTTGTCCACCCTTTTTTTCCTCATGTCTCTAGTATGCTGAAAATACAACTCAAATTTCATGATATCTTATCGAAGTATTTTTTTCCCAAAAAAATAAATTTGCAATACCTTAAATGCATGGAATGTAAATACAAAACCTAAATCATGAGAGGTTGATTTAGCTCATCTTCCATATCGCTTATGAGATATAAAAGAAACTTGTACCTTCTCTTGACGTAAGATTGGAACAATGAGTGTTTGAGCAAGATTGGTGACTGCCTCAAAATCTTCCGGAAACTCAAAGGATTTTAAGCTCCATTGACTAGTAAGCTTAGCCTTTAAAATATCAAATGATTATTGATGTCAATGAGCCCATTTTCACTTGGAATCCTTGTGCTATGTGGTTACATGATCCTAGAATCTTGAACTGGCCTATATTATGAAAGTTTCCTTTGAAATCTACCTTGTTGTTTGGATTTCAGTAGTCAAAAATATAATTCATCCCAGTTGGATCCATACGAGTTCCTTGATTAGATACAACGAACCCTAATGTTCGATATTTTTTGAAAAAGGAATACTTGCTTTTTTCTAGCATATAGTTTACTTTTCTTTAGTACTTGTCCATCATGGTGTGTTTTTTGAGTAAACTGAACTATCATCAAAGAAATCGGACCTAAAAACATAAGGGTGCGAAAAGAATATAGCGTGTAGGAATTGATTGAAATTATTGGGGCATTGGTTATACTTAGGCTAATAAAAAGTGAATTTTCAATGTCCACATAAAATATTTTAAGTTTTCTGTATAATACGGTCCTTGATTTTAATCTAATCGTATGCAAACCTTGAATAAATATTGCTAAAGACTATTGGTAAAAGAGCTCATAAAGACTATTGGTCCAACCTTTGGTAAAAGAGTTCATAAATCCTTGGAAGAGGATATTTGTTCTTACTTGTGCATAGCCTTGAGGAAAACATACTTCTTCCTTTGAAAAAATATTAGTTCTCGCATGGTGAACTACTCGAGTGAATGTAACCCATTAGAGGAAAAAGTGCGCATGCACGGGCCTTGTAAGTATTCCTAATTTTTAGGGATCAAAAAGCTTAATCTAGGAGATTAAGGGTGCTTCAAAAACCACTAGTGATATTCTTGAATAAAAAAATATTTTGTGGAATTTTGTTTTCCAATTTTAAGAATCTTTTTTCTTGGCATTTGGATGCATCAATTTAATAGCTAAGATTAAAACCCTTGCCATTCGATAAGATACATATCCAATGCTGAAGCGCACTTGGGGTTGAGCAAAAATTCGTGGCTTTTCTCAACCATCCGATGAGCTTAACATATGATGGTCAAGGTTGAAAGGTGATTTTTCATTTTGTCAAGACATCCCAACCATTAGATCATCACGAGATCCAATGGCCTCATATTTTAGGCACCTAACTTGTCCAAGATTTGAATTGTAGCCATTGGAGTTAGGTATTCATCCAATGGGCTACATGAAAAGGCGCATTCCTTGGAGTAATTTCATCTCACCCATTGAATTTTCACATATCCAAGGGTCCATATTCAAAGTTCCCTTGACTTTTATTAGCCAACCTGAAACTTTGGATCAATCAGCCAATCCAAAGGCTCTAAATAATTTCTAGGCCTCTCAAAACCATTCATAGAACTAAAACCACTAGTTCTAAGTGGTTTTCTCCTCTTTGACCGCACGAAAACAATGGAAGCCTATGTGATTCAACGACTAGACTGTGTTCACCACCCTCTTCTCATTGGTCCATCACTAATTAGCCCTTAATCTAAAAGGCCCAAGGAGGTTTCATTTTTTCCCCTAATGCTTGGTCCAAAATATTCCATGATTTCTCCTTAAGTTCCTTATTTTTGGGGAAATATCGCTTATATATGCTTCTAGAAATTAGGTAATCCTTAATTTAAGTTAATCTCATGATCTATCTGTCTTTAAATCCATCTTGTCAATTCTTTATAGGAAACAACTTTAAATTACCTAAGGAATAAGGTTGATCCATAAGTTTATTGATCCATGAAATGTAAACCATGTTTTTTTTTTACTATGAGAAAGATATACTGAATTTTGAGTTCCACTTGTACTGTAAACTCTATATGAAAACCACATTCTTTGGAGTTCCAATGTTCATTTATTGAGATTTCCCTAGGTAGAAATCACCAAAAATACGTTTTAATATAGCTAGATGAACTACGCTTTTTTCAATTCCACCTGTTGCTATTCTTTTTTCTAATCCTTCATCTACCAAAATCTAGGATTCGATAGCTATTTTTAAGTAGTATACTCCCTTAAAATCAAAGTAATTGATGTCAAAGAATAGGGAAATTCTCCTTAGATTCCCCAATTTAGGAGTAAACTTAAAAAAATCCTCCAAATCCTTTTCAGACAATGAAGTATTTAAAGTCCAACTACCCTAGAGATCTTTCTTTTCTATAGAAAATGCATATTCCTTTTTTAGACTCAAAGTCTTTTTAGACACTCTTGCATGAAAGTGATGGTGTTGCATATTAAAAATAAAAATTTAAAAAAAAAAAGAGAAGGAAATGTATGTGATTTCTTAATGGTAATGAGGTTTTTCTATTCTAAGAAGATTTGCTCTCAAATAAGTTTAAATTCTTTACAAACCATCAAGCCCTACTCTATTTGGTGAAAAAAGCTTGCAATATATGAAAATTAGTAAGATGGTTCCTCTGACTAATGGAATACGATTTCGAAGTAGTTGTAAGGAAGGGTAAGACTTAACTTTAAGGTAGATCAACTTTCTAGAATTACCTCAAGAGAATTACCAAAAGGAGTATCAGATGAACCTCCTGATACCTATTTGTTCAACATGGAAGTAGTTCCTAATTGGGATAAAACACTTGTGTTTGTTCTTACACTTGGACCTAAGAATCCACTAGTTAAGACAAAAAACAAAGAGATTGTATGATCACAAAGATACCATATACTTGCAAGAAGTATATACAAGCAAAATGATTAAGGGATCTTAGATTGTTCGCCTTGAAAGTGATGGAAGCTCAATTAATTTGAAAGTGTGTTCAAAAAATTGAAGCTCAGTAAGGCATTTGTGGTATAGTGGTAAAACAGTATTCCTGACCCAAACTGTGAGATCCAAAGTTCAAACTGATGTGTGAGGTTCAAAATTCAAACAGAACTGGGACTTGATGGATAAACCCCATAAAAAGTGGAGGATCGCTACTGTGTGAATTGTTCCTTTAGTATATTTCAAGCATAACTGAAAGAGAGAAAGAAGATCCCCCATTGAGTACCTCATCATCAAAGAATTTTTTAGGTAAAAGTAAACGACTTAAGAGAACAAAAGATAAAAGAAAGTAGGTATATGCTGTATTGCTTTCTTCTCGTATATTAGCCTTCCACGAATCCGTAGAAGGAAGGAATTTTTCTTTATTGAAACCCAACACAAAATGCAACTGTAAACGCACCAAAACGGAAAACCATGACGTCAAGTGCTGAAGGCATAGTTGGTGTAAGATTATCACACAAAAACGTTGAAGAAAAAATAACAATTTGATCGTGACCTGTGAGCTGGCTTTTAGCCAGCTTATGACTTCCAATGGAAGTTCGGCAGAGGTCTATACCTTCAGGCTTTAACTTTGAAATTGCAACTGTTCAAGGAAAGACATAGTACCCATGGGACCCTCTTTATTCCACAAGAACAGGGGTTTACATAGCTAAGTTAAACTACAATCACAACTACCTATACCTTCAGGCTTTAACTTTGAAATTGCAACTGTACAAGGAAAGACATAGTACCCATGGGACCCTCCTTATTCCACAAGAACAGGGGTTTACATAGCTAAGTTAAACTGCAATCACAACTACCTAGACGAGACAAAGTGCGTGGTTTATTTAATTCGATATTTCACGCTTCAATGTAAAAGTTCCTGTAGGTTAATGACTGAACTTTCGAAAAAACAAAAAGAAAAACAAATTCGCATTTTTACCCTTGAGAGAAAGCTTTTGCACATTTAAAGGGTTCCCAAAAGCGCTTTGGTATGAGAAGGTGGATGGCCGAACTTCCAAAAAACATGTATAAATCCATCATCTTTATTCGTTTTTGCCCTCATAAATGTGAAGGTGGTTAAACATTATGCCCAAAGACGGTTCGATTACCGAACTTGTAAAATGAACGTATCAATGACATTTAGAAAAGATTAATACGAACTTGGTTCATTCCGTCTATGAAGATCGTGTCATTACGATAATGGTAATGCATCGATTAATCAAAATTTAAATTATAACCAGTTGATGTGGTTGTCCCATACAGCGATTACAAGTTTATCCACAAACATGAATTGTAATACGCTGATGAATATTAGTATGTGTAATACGCCGATGAACATTAAAGTTCGACTTATGACATAATGATGTGTTAGTGCCGTACAGCGATTACACGTTTATTCACAAACCCAAACCTAAATGAGGGAAGAATAATCGATGAGACGAGTAATGAGCAGTGCGGAACGAGGAATGCTCGGATGAAAACAACATGAACTTTGAAGTCAGAATCTTACGATTCAAATGTACTCTAATTGCCACATGCGTATAAAAAGGTAACGTGCAGATTTTGTGTGTTCAATCCCTGCAGGCAAGACATGCCTGAGCCAGTGTGTAAAGATTGTGTATTCAATCTTGCACGCAAGACACGGCTGAGCCAGTGTGACCAATCTATCCTTGTTAAGCCGGATACTTGAAACGGAATGCCTTGAGATGCTTCCGCAGTCTAAGCATGCTTACGGGTGGGATGCGAGTCCCATGGCACTATGCCTTTCACTGCTTTGACTGTGGAATGCGAGAATCCCATGGTACTAAACTCACTTGTAGATTTGCTCTTTCAGTATTTTCATTCATAATTCGAGCCCTAGGAGATTAGACTTCGGCCGAACCTCCTCTTCAAAAGAGGAGTTGGTTGAAGATCAATGGCAAGCCGCTTAGCTTTCATTGCAGGCTACAATACACGCATCGCCTCACGCCCCTTGCGAGGACACGCCGCACTGGATTAGCTTAGCTGCGTTGAAGACATATCTCCTGTAGACTGCTTTTAGCAAGATGGAAGTTTAAGGCAAAGTCTTCTGCATTCCCCTAGACTTCCATACCTGCTCGCGTGAAAGATCGTTTGCAATATTATATTCCAGATCGGGACTGGTGACACAAGAGAAGGCCAGTTGGTCATATATCAGTTGGTCATAAATGTTAGTTTAAAGAAATTCTGACAGGCTCAGTATACTGCAAACGAAGCGCAACACAATTCCCCGTGGGTACGGACAATTGTCCATCCACATCACCTACAGTGGCCTACTGCATTCTCAGGAGGTGCATTAAATACATGCGTCTACGTGGCCCATGCCAGATGATACATCAGATGATGTGGACATTCATATAACTGGATAGAATCCAAATTACTCAATATTTCCAAGATTATAGATATCCAGAAAACAGTCTAACCTAGGAACATTGTCGAGCTTGGAAAATTTACAATCAATTCAATATAATTAGCGAAACCGAAAGAGTTGGTGTACGGGGTATGTTTGCAAACCACCTTCAATGACGCATACCAATTTCCTACGGGAGCTAACCCTTCGGGTACATACATTAAGTATCCTTCAGATGCTACGTTAACACAAGAAAAGCCTAGATAGCGGACGCCGGGTGCTAGATTCCAAGGGCATAGTTAACACATTAGTGATAAATTTCGAGATACCGTCGCTTAATGAAAGCATAACCCAGTGCCGACTAGAAGAATCTTCTTCAGATGAGTTCGAAAATACTCGGGAAAACGCGTAGGGCACGAGGCAATACACATGGTGAGATGAAGCAGTAACTAGTACGCCAGCACATATTAATTCGCCTCTCATAGAGAACTTTACAAACCAACCGAGCAAAGTGAGCTGTGAACCCCTAGTAATCAACATAAGCACGACGAGGCCTAAAGCAATAGGCGGAGTCATTGAGCGATAGAGTACACGGCAGACTGGTCACAAGCAATTGAGAACAATATGAAGAATACATTTCATGCCTACATATTCGGCTTGCAACAACAATGAACTGATGTAGGCTGTCAAGGTGGCGATTTTTTCTTCACCTCATTTTAACTAAAAAACATTCATTGGGGCAAGTTTAACTAATAGAATGCGGAAACCAAGCCATCATTCAGATATTCATTACCACACTAGAAAATAATGCATTGTATGACACAGACCCTTTCGGGAAATTACAGAGATTAATTACTCAAAATTCACGATGAAACCTGCTAAAAAATCACGTAGAACAAGTCTCAAGTAGACAAGTCCACTTTCATAGTTGACAAACCCAGTACATTGGTCGTATCACCTGAATATAACAAATGCATAATTAAACTACTAGCCTATAACATTATCGGAGAAACAGATGCTGCATGTTAAACAGGTCCTTCGAGCTGAGCGAGCACTTAAGTAGGAAGAACAACCAAGCCTATACTGCCTCATTTAGCTGCTGAAACTTAAGAGCCTGCGCAGATAAGAGCTCTGGTGTCTGTAGAGCAGCATTAAACTGCTCGACAACTTCGGCGGTGGACAACGGAAAGTCGTGATAGACGTAAGTGTTGATGAGAGAGGCGGTAGCCTCCCTAGAGAGAAAATCGATGGGCGCATTGCTTTCAGTTTTCAGGGCACCGAGGAGAGTAGGAGGCTTCCTGTTAGCGAAAAACTTCAGAAGTCTGGGACCGAAGAGCTTGACAAGGGATGAAACAAGAGACAGAATTTGGGGAATGCGGCTAGGATTGTTTCGAAAGAACCTGCAACACAAGACGAAAATAAGACTCCATTCAAAACATGCAATAACTGAAAACACGTAGAATTCACTGAGCAGCAAATCCAGAGGAAGGGTTCAACATCAGTACAATGAAACCTGACAAAAACATCTGCAAAAACAAGCTACATTGCAAAGCAATTCGATGTGAACCCCGAGTAAGCTCATTTTACGTAATCGGTCATACCTCACATATTCCCACAACAAAATGTATAGAAATCACACATCAACCCTGAACACGAATATTTCACTAAGGCAGTCACACATGTCCACGAAAATGTGCGCATGCACTATACCTCAAGTCACAACATGCAATCATCAATAGAGAAATTATGCAGGCTCATTGAGTAAAGCAACCAAGCAGACAACTGAAAGTAAGCATGCACTAGAGCAACACGGCTCAGAGGTTACCCGGAGGTGCCCATGCCACTACGTGAACCATATCCGCCATATCCTCCGAAAGGTGTACGACTGACTGGAGGGATGCTCACAGGAGGCGTAGAACTAAGAGGCGGTGTCATATCCGGAGTTGGAGAGCCTCCGAGGGGAGTTGGGGAGCCCCCGAGGGGAGTTGGGGAGCCTCCCAAGGGAGTCGGAGAGCTACCAGAGCTAGGCACTGGCGAGCCGCCAGTGTAGGGAGGCATGTTGCCAACAGGAGATGATCCACCAACAGGGGACGATCCTGAACCGGGATACCCTCCATTGAGCCGTCTAGTAGGTTTCCTGGCCGCGGCAGGACCAGCTGCTACTGCAACACATACCAACAAGGCCAACAAGACCACAGATGAAGATCGCGCCATGGTAACGACGCCTCGACTCAAACGGACGACTGATACACGCTCTCACACACAACTCGTCCAGCGGGTGTACTGCAACTGCCTCTACAATATTCTGCGATACTGCAGAGGGTTTATAAAACCCATTACGGTCACCTCAACTCCCCACCATAACATCTTCTACCAACCCACTTTTAAGTAACAGCTGCACATCTGCCTAAGCTCCTTCCTCACATGCAGCTGCAGCTTATTAGAGAGTGAATCATCTCAGCCCATAGCCTTGCATTAACTCTCTTTCACTTTATCTCTGAACTTCTCGCCAGCCAGGGGGACTCCCCAGCTTCCAAGGCTCCCCGATCCATCCCTCCTCATTGGATTTGCAGATGACGATAATGAAGACAATATATTCAACTGAGCACCTACCCCTCTTGCCTTCCCCATCTGCAGTATTTTCCCACCAGAAACAAGCTGACAAGTAATTTTTCTTTACGTTGAACGTAGAAATTATAAATAAAAACCTAGTAAGTTCACAACTCATCAGTGGATATGATTGGAAGAACCATTTGCTGATTTTGTTTGTGTCGAAATATTTATGGGTAGAGTCTTAACATGTCTCATACAAGCTCATCACATTCCTTCAATACAGGAAGTTCCTCTTCATATTGAGGAATTCGGAATTTCATTAACCGTCTCATGCCTTATAATGCGAATTCTGAAATTCGACATTTCGTCCTTTCTAGCGGTTTCTTCTTGAATTCCTTGTTAAGGAAGACATAAACTTCGTCGATTTACATAAAAGAGAAGGTCTTAAGTGAAAGAGGTACCAACGGTTGATCTTACTCCTGCATTGAAAGCACATCTTCTCTTAAATTATTTTCTATAATAAAACCAATTAAAATGTGTCACAGTTACGGCCACTTACCAAATAATATTTCTTAGAAAATGTTTTTTAGTATCGATTTTTAAGGGTTTAAATAAGTTTTCAGTAACTTTGCTTTCCCTTGAGTTCGACTTTCCCAAAACTTCTAAATACCATAGTTTTTTGGGTGAATATGGGAAACAAAATCGCTAAACAAGTAATTTCTATGAATAAAGTTTAGGAGGAAATCTCTTTGGACAACAATGCCCCATGCAACATCTACTTATGTATAATCGAGTTTAATCCCATTTTAATCCTAGCTTATAAGATTCTCAGTGTACCTATATAGCATTAACTATATGCTTTTTTCGTAGTATACAGCATAGCTAGACTTTTGGTGATTTATCTTATTCCACTACAAGAGGTTTAGCAAATAGTGATACAAGAGTGTAACTAAAAGCACAATATACCAAAATGCATATTGGAAGATATTGGAGTCTTTGTAATAATGAATATAACCTCTACAAAAAGGTGAAAGAGATGATGATATGAGATTTGGAAGAGGATGAAGATGTGAGATCAGTCAACGATTCCATATTTATACAAATAATTGGACATTAATTGTCTAGTTTCATAATCCTTGGCTAAAAAGTACATGAAATAAGATTCTAAAGGCATAATATTCGAAAAATCCATTCTAACGGCTAACATTGGTATACATGGCGAACTCAAACCCATAGCTACAAGATTTTGGTCGAGATTTTGAACTTCAACTTAGCCTCAATTCCATCATTGTGATGGTGAAGTGTGCAACAATATCTTGTGAGTACATTGTTTTGTGCCTTCTGTCCAAGAATATACTTGAAAGCTAGTAATCAATCAAGTCCATTTAGCTTGCTTCACTTTTTTTTGTCTTCAATGTTGGAGAAAACATGTTAAAGTTAGGCCAGTTATTGGTTCTTTGTTGGCCATTTTATTTGTCACCTATGTGGTATTGTGTCAAGAAAGTGCTTATGTATATAGAGTCTACAACCAAGGAGATTTTTTGAGAAAGGATGTACTTTCTAGAATCCATCGGCAAATGGTGTGTAAAATACTTGTTGTGCGAATGTCCGCCTTACTAGGTTTTCAAAGCTCGAGGATAAGCTCATTAGGTCCTCTTCTACCTCCTTGTGTGCTCACAAATTTACTATGGTTGCCTTGGTAACTCCACATTTTATTGTTAGATCTCCCTCCACTTCTATGATAGTTTCTTACTTCTCTTCCTCTATAAGATCAAGAACAATTGAGAGCTTGGTTTGAATACCTTTTCATTCATTGTATTACTTTTATCCTTAAATATTGATCTCCGAGTAAGCATAAGGGTTTGCAAACCGTCAAATGAAGCTAAAATTCCCCTTGTCGTGATAAGTGTGATGAAGGATTTGACCTTTCATCCACTCTCAAACTATTAAACAAAATATTGAAATTGAAATCTTCACTTGGAGATGCATTTATGGATGCAATTGCTTCAACAATGGCCTTAACTAAGATGTTAACATCAATACCTTGTATTGGATTATTTTTTATGGTTGTAAACTCTACCGATAACTATATTTAAAGGTAAACCTTCGCATGGTTCTTTACCTCTGCTCAAATTGTGTATGTGCCCGAACATGCTAATGGAGATGGATTGACAAATTATGATAATGGAGATGGATTCATATATTATGAAACATACTCTATTGTCCCTCTCAATCCACTATTTCTCTATTGATCTATCTTCAAAGTAGAGGTTATGGGGTTAATTAACTTTATTTATATCCCAATCATCAACCCCCAAAGACCTCTAGACATTAGGTAGGCTTCCATTTTAAATTGCCACATGGGATAGTTTCTTGAGTCTACCAAATTCTCAAAGGTTTGACTAATACCTCCCATTACATCTTTGTACGTATGTGTGGAAGATATGCAACCAGAAAATCTAAGTGATGGGTAATTTTTCTCACAAAAGACTTGTTGACTTATCCACATAGTTGCCCCCTTATTGGTGGAGGAGGTGTGATACCAATGTTGAAATTGCGTCCACAACTAGAAGAATAAATGGACTTCTAGAATCCTTATGAACTCATCACACACTTAAATATAGTATCAAATATTCACTATGATATATAATGAGATATTTTTGTGAATAATCATAGCATATCGCCATATAGGAACACATTATGTCAATCAAAGTATATTATCCTTATCACTTTCATATACTTTAATATATCTTCAAATAAACACTTGTGTGCAATCGTTTTTCTCTTTATGATCCATAGCAATACCTCCCTACATAATGCTTCCAACAAGAATGTCAGTCTTGTACATATCAATCATTACAAAAACTTTATGTACATAGATAACTCGAATACTACTGTTTATCATTCATTTCAGAGACTTTATGTACATAAATAACTCGAATACTATTGCCTCCATGCAGAGGTTGTGCAACTATAATCATTTGCACAATTCCATACGTATATATCTACGAGATTGATAATATAGGTAGATCGTTATCGGGAAGAACTAATATGTATAGATCATGAAGGTAATGGCATGATATATACAAATCACGAAGGCAGCAACACGATGGACAAATGATCTAAAGGTTCATCAACCACACTAGTCATCAAAAGTGTACACATGCACTCAACATGGAGTAGTTATAGAAGCATGTGATTGTTTGTAGTGATTGTATTATATCTGTACAGTTTTCAACAAATAGTTTGTTAAGATGTACATGTTATAAATTGACGATAACGAATTCAAATGCTAGATATAGAGAGCTTCAAGCTATCATCAAGGAATTTAAAGTGTCACTAACTTCGCTAAATCTGGTTATTCAACTTGTGCTGGTATACTTTTATGATAGCATGTTCTAGGCTTCTTTTATCTTTTTAGCAGTAGGAGTTAATTATCAAAGCATAGTATTAAATTCCATAATATTAGATTTTGTTTTAAAGATACTCAAAAAGTTTTTGTTGACTTCTCATTTTTCAAAAGGAAAAGTGATGAATGGTGGATTTTTCTAAAGAAAATATTTTAAAGAATTTTTTGGAAACTTGCATGATCTTTTTTTTGTAAAATAGATACTTTCGGGACCCTTCAAGTATCCTCTATATGTCTTTTATAAAATCAAGGGTCCCCTCCTATATAAAAAATCCTTTTCAAATCACATCAATAGAAAAGTGAATACGATTGTGTACTTTTATCACATCAATAGAAAAGTGAATACTTCACATCAATAGAAAAGTGATACGATTGTGTACTTTTATCTCTCTTTCTCCACACCTCTCTATCTCTCTTCACAATTCGTGTCTTCTCTCTATCCTCTTTTAATATTCTCATGTGCACATTGTCTATCTCTTGCACTATCTAAGCTTTCTTCCCTTAATTCATAGAGTTGATGCCCGTCATTTCATTCTCTCGCATCACACTAGTGGTGATATCTCATGATGATTCATATTAACCGTGGAGTTCCCTCTCTTCAAATAGTATTAGAGAAAGGCTTATTTGCATATTTAGAGCTTGTAGTGGCATTCTATTTTAAAGAACTATCTCGAGAGGATGAATTTTGCACAAATGAAAGGCCATTTAAACTTCAAAAGACTATTCAGCCATTTCTTTGGACATCATAGAACTTTCTTTTCTCTTTTCAATAGTAAACATTATCCTACCGAATCCCTTTCGTTCTCTTTTATTAGCTTTGTACACTTCATGTTAATTTTCACAAATTCTTGGGCTGAAAATCGACCCATTAAAGAAATTACAAGAAGCTATAATTTACCAAATAGAAGTATTTTTTCATTATATTTCTTTTAAGCAGGCACTTTTAAGCCTTTGTTGCATTCTACTTTGGAACAACCATATATTTCACTGTTATAAAGGACATTCTTGAAGAGGAATAGTAAGAGATTGTTGGAGAATAAGAAATTTGATTGTAATGGTTTTGATCTATTGAAGGATTACAGACAAGGCATACTCTTTCTAAAAGAGTGTGAGGAACCAATCTTGGGTCCTTAAGCGGCATCAACATCAGATAAGGATTGATAAAAGCTCAGCAAGTAGGCCATGACATACACAAAAGTGTTCATCATTGATGAAATAATTACAAAGCAAAACAACCATTAACATACGGGAAAATTTGAAGAGAACATACAAAAACAAGACACCGATAAATCAAGTCCACTTAGAAGCTTGTGAGATTGTAACCCAAGGAATTGAAGTTAAGCTTCAAGCATCTTAGAAATTTTACAACTATTCTTAATCAAATCCAAGATACACCCCTACCACCATTTGATGATAAGATCAAAGATTTTATTATCCTTATGAGTCTTCTTGATTCTTGGGATACAATGGTTATGAAACTTATTTCCATGAGCGATTCTCCTAGTTCAAGCTACCTCAGAGTGAGCGTATCAACTCTAAATGAACAAATTAGTAGGAAAGAAAGTAGGATCATGTTATGAAGTAAGGATAAAGCCTAAATGGGAAACTTAGGAACATGGATGTGTGAGTTAAGAAGTGTAATAAAGTGATAGGTAGGAGATGGTTGAACCACACCCTTGACAAATAGGAGATGGTTGAACTACACCCTAAGAGAGAGGATTAGGAAGTAATCCTCAACCATGGCTTTTGGGGCAAGTGGATAGCCCATCACACTCCTAACCAAGAGGTTGTGAGTTCAATTCCTTACATTGGTATCAGAGCCTAAGAAGTAGGCTTGAGCAAGGTGAAATGATCCAATGGCCTCTAAAAAAGGCGCTTGGGCTCTCTATCATGTGAAAGGGTAGGAATTGTCGAGGCGACACTTTCATAATTGGACCCAACAAAAAATCAAGTGTATCTCTCAATCCGTAGGTCGGATTGAGGCATATAAGATATCGTTGGAAAGCTCTCAGAAAGAACTTTCCAAATCTATTGAGCTAGCTTGGAAGTGTGAAGTCCTTGGGAAACCTTGGGTGCCACTTGGTTGAGTGTTCAAAATACTGAACATGGGTGAGAACAAGGTTCAAGATACTAAGGTTGAGAATAGGGTTCAAGACACCAAGGTTGCGAACAAGGTTCAAGAAACTATGGGAGGTTGAGGACATCAATTCAAGGGTACCAAGGGAGTTCAGGAATGGATCACCAACGCTAGAGGGATAATATGAGTAGATCATTGAGGACAACGATCAACCAAGGGGGGAAGAATGTAATAAAGCGATAGGTAGGAGATGGTTGAACCACACCCTTGACAAATAGGAGATGGTTGAACTACACCCTAAGAGAGAGGATTAGGAAGTAATCCTCAACCATGGCTTTTGGGGCAAGTGGTTAGCCCATCACGCTCCTAACCAAGATGTTGTGAGTTCAATTCCTTACAAGAAGCTTGACATCAGCTACCACTACTTTAGTAAGTAATGTGGGTAGGGAAGGATTCGAGGAGATGCGTATTCAAAAGGATGGGAAGAGTTGCAACTTCTAAGTGTAAAAATGGTTGCATAGGCAGGATGGTGGTCCATAAGTCATCTTGCCATACAAAAGTTGGTATCGATGGCAGGTTGCAATGGTTCCGGGCATGTCTACACATACACAAATGATTTCTTAATGCGTGCAAGCTACAAGAGAGGCTATGACTTCACAAATAGGGAGAGGGAGAAGAAGGGTGCCTCTCTCAGCTCCCCCTCATGCGTGGCCATGAGGGAAAGAGATAGGGAGGGTGCTTTTGTTGATATATTTAGGTAGTGATGTGTGTGAACACACTAGGACCGCCCGGGCACTTTTTTCCCTCTTTAGGAGGTTTTTTTCCCCCGGCTTGTATATACGCCTATTGCCCTAATGGGCTACTTATCTTTGTACATTCTCTAGTAATACATTCAGTATTGTGTGTTGTACTCCAAGCTTCTTCTTCTTCCTTGTGCTGTTCGCGTGCTTCCGCAGACGTTTGACTTCAACAATTGGTATCAGAGCAGGTCGTCGCTTCATCTAGGGCGCCGTCGACACTCCTCCGTTTGTAGTCTCAGATTCGCACAAAATTTGGTGAGCATACTCAGGGTGTTTTAGAGATCAAAACTGCTTCGCTTTGTGATGTCAAAATCGTGATCTAAGCTCGTTTCGGCATTCGAACGCACTATCGCAGCGCTTGTGTAGGCTATTTCATCTTTTTGTGCCAAAGGTATATACCAGTTTCTGTTCGCTAGTATAAGCGTCTCGAAGTCTGCTACAAGTCTAGTAGAATTCATCTGGGCAGTCCTGTTCAACTTTTTGAGATACAGTCAATTTTCTGCATCAAGGTATTTTAGTCACCGACCATGGCTGAAAGCAGTAATGTATTTCGTATGTTGGCTGTTGAGGATAAGTTGGATGGTACCAACTACCCATTATGGGCTTATATGATGCGACATGTATTGGTTGCAAAAGGATTGTGGAACATTGTGCAGGGTGTTGAAAGACGTCCTGTTACACTTGTAACAATAGGTACTGCAAATACAGGTGTTGGAGGTGATGGAGATGGTGTCGAAGATGATATTGTGCAGATTCTTGTTCATGTTGTTGTTTCTGTTGCACCTACTACAGAGAAGATTTGTTGGGATGGCAGAGATGCCCAGACACATGCATTGATAGCTTTGTCTGTCAAACGTGCCATTATTCCTCATATTCGCTCTTGCAGAATAGCTAAGGATGCTTGGGATACACTTACCACATTGTACCAAGCTAGGAATGAGGCTCGTGTTGCTTACCTCCGAAAACAGTTGGAGAGTGAGCACATGAATGAAGGTGATTTTATGGACAGTTTCCTAACAAAGATCAAGGACTTGAAGGAACAGTTGATTTCTATTGATGAGGTTATACCAGATAGCTCACTTGTGCAGACCGTTCTGAATGGTCTTCCTGATTCATATCAGAGTTTTGCTTCTACTCTTCGGTTGATGATGAAAGGCAATCCAAATGCCTTGTCTTTTGAGGAGTTAGTCTCTGTTATGTTGCGGGAAGATCAGTCCAGGCAGAATAGGTCCATTATGTGTGTTGCAGATCAAGCTTTCCTGGCTAGTCAGAAGGGCAAAGGAAAATGGAGTTCTTCTACTAGTAAGCAGAAATCTACAAATGTTGCACATTCGAAGAACCAAGACAAAGATGAGAAAAAATAAAAAAAGCAGAAATTGTTTTGTAAGTACTGTAAAGGGAATGATCATATCATAAAGAACTGTCCAAAACTGGCTGCAAAAGAGGCAAAGAAGAAAGAGGCTAGAATGGTTGTTGCAGAAGCCTCTACACCAAAAACGGAGTCTGCTAATCTTGTGCAGGAAGAAGAATGGGCGTTCACTACTGTTTGCAGTTTTGACCCATCTTCTCATGAGCAGTGCATGTCTGCAGTAGACTCAGATGTTTGATACTTTGATAGTGGGGCGACCAAACATATTACCTTGCAGCGTAGTTTCTTCTCTTCACTCGAGCCTGCCCCTACAGGGAATACTGTTACATGCGCCAACAACTCCTCTTATCCTATTATGGGAGTTGGTAAGATCATTTTGACTACTGTTGATGGTAGTTCTTTCACTTTGTATGCTTTATTTGTGCCAGGGATCAAGAAGAATCTGTTATCAGTTTTTGCATTAGCCAAGATTGGCTTGGTTGTGAAATTTGTTGATGACAGATGTACAGTTCATGATCTGTCAAATGGCGATGTTATTACTGCTTCTGGCATTTTATGTTGTGGGCTGTATAAGCTCATAGACTGTGAAAGATCTGAAAATGATTCCGCATGTGCAGTAAATGATTCTCAAGCTATGTCAGATGCAAAGCTTTGGCATGCACGCTTTGGTCATCTGAATTTTGCTAGTTTGCTACGCTTTCTGAAATCTGAAATGGTGTCCTCTTTGCCAAAACTTGAGGCACCTGGAAAACATGTTTGTGAAAGCTGTATTTTGGGCAAAATGCAGCGTTCCTCCTTTCCAAAAGATGGTTCAGTTCGGGCTACACAGAAATTGCAGCTTGTACATAGTGATGTATGTGGTCCTATGCAGACACCCTCTTTTGGAAATTACCTTTACTTCGTGACTTTCATTGATGATTTTTCCAGGTATGCATGGGTATATCCACTCAAAGCAAAGTCCGAAGTGTTCATGTGCTTTAAATAGTTTTTGGTTTTGGCTGAAAATCTCTCAGCATGTAAAATGGGCACCCTCCGTTCTGATAGAGGGGAGGAATATATGTCTTCTGATTTTAATGCATTTCTGGTTGAACATGGGATAAAACACCAGTGTACAGTGCCGTATACACCTCAACAGAATGGAGTTTCTGAACGAAAGAACAGGTTACTCATGGAGATGGCAAGGTGCATGATCAAGAGTTAGGCTTTACCACATAGTTTCTGGCTTGAGGCTGTCATGTGTGTAGCATATGTACTGAACAGGTGTCTCACTAAAGCGCTGCAGTCTATCACTCCATATGAGCCATCTGTTGCTCATCTACGTGTTTTTGTTTGTTTGGCATATGCACTACTACCTGAACAACATCGCAGAAAATTGGATGATAAGGCAGTACAATGTATTTTTGTTGGGTACAGTTTTGAAAGTAAAGGCTATCGTGTGTATCATCCACAGACTAAACGCATTCTAGTTATCCGTGATGTTGTCTTTGTGGAAGATGCTATTCAGCCATTGCTTTCATGTACTAAGGAGACATCTGTTAGCTCCAAAGACATGTATGATACTTTGATGCCTCTTTTTACAGGTGGACAGTCTAGTACTGGTCCTAATGAGACAACTTCTCAACCTTTGCAGGTTTCATATGATGATGCAGATCGTTCCATTTCTCATGTAGATTTACATGATGCACTTGTTGATGAGAGAGCTGATATTAAGCAAGCAAAAACTATGCTAAAATGGTTGGTGCATACTTTGCATGACAGCAAATTAGATGCACCTTTGTCATATCGTACTCGTTCAGGCTCTCATAGTGCCTCCTTTGCATCAGATTGCTATGCTATGGCTACGTCTAGTCTCTATGATGAGAATGAGCCTATTTCTTTTGATGAAGCACATAATTCAGAAAATTGGATGGTTGCTATGCAATCTGAATATGATGTTATAATGAAGAATGGTACATGGTCTTTATGTGACTTGCCTCCTGGCAAGAAGGCCATTGACACAAAGTGGGTATACAAGTTTAAGCGTAAACCTGATGGTACAGTTGACAGGTATAAGGCTAGGCTTGTTGCAAAGGGTTATGTGCAGGAAAGAGGCATTGATTTTGACGAGACCTTTGCACCTACATGCCGTATGACTACTGTTCAGAGCATTTGTGCACTTGCAGCCCATCATGATTGGAATGTACATCAGTTGGACATTAAAACAGCTACTGTGGCCACTTCCACTTGTGAGGCTGAGTATAGGGTAGCTTTCACAGTGATTGTTGAGTGTATGTGGCTTAGATGCCTTATGGATGATTTGGGTGTTGGCGAGTCTTCTGCCACCACTATCTTCACTGACAGTCAGAGCGCATTGGGAGTTGCGAGGAACCCTATGTTCCATGCTCGCACTAAGCACATTGAGGTGCATTATCACTATGTCAGGGAGAGGTTCTCTGCTGGGGAGATCAGCTTGGCATATGTGCCCACACAGGAGAACATTGCAGACCTTTTCACGAAGGCTCTGCCTAGGGAGAAGTTTGAAGCTTTCCGCAAAGCTTTGGGCTTACTTCCTTTTGTGGAGTGATTTCCACATAGCTTGGCACTTCCTTATACATGAGTGTCAGCTCCTTGTTCAATGCATCACTCCCAGGGGGGATTTGTTGATATATTTAGGTAGTGATGTGTGTGAACACACTAGGACCACCTGGGCACCTTTTTCCCTCTTTATGAGGTTTTTTCCCCCGGCTTGTATATACGCCATACTTCCAATGATTTCATGTATACACACTTGGGATAATGTCAAGTTCACACACTTTCAATAGTCTCATAGGGATGACACACAAAATTCTTGTATCTTCCATGTTAATGATATTTTATGCACCTACTATGGCTATTTAAAAGCTCTCGATGAATGCTACAAATTGCACTAGGAGAAAATGCAAAAGAAATGGTTTAATGGGCATATTAAAAAAAAAACCTATGGGAAATTCACCTTCACTTGCTCTCATCACCTAAATAACTATTTGATCATGCAAAGATACCTCAAAATGATGTAGACATAACAGATAATGCTTCCAAAACCTTGAAAAAAGTGACCCACACCCACAATCAAGCGAAATCATCACTCAAAATGCAAGAAATCATAAATAGGAGTGTGCAAGAAGAGAGAGCTCACACTTTAGACAACCAAAAAGCTCTTAAGGTCTTGGTTTTTTTATAGGAGTTTCACAAGACCTTTATTTGTTTATTTCTAAACATTCCTAAAAATAAAAGGAACTATTCTAAAAACCCCCTCTCTTGTGGATTTTTTTCCGGAAGACTCTTCCTTTTGATACAAAATATACAACTACAAAAGCTGCATCTATTTACAATCCAAAGTTCAAAACTTTGTGGGATTTTTTTCGATGGTTGTTAACTTAAACAAAGGTTTCCTAAATTAAATTATGAAAATAGAAGAAAATTGCATAAAATTTCATGGGCCTCGCGGTCACCATGTAGCACTCCCCCATCCTAGGGCTTGTCATCCGTCATAATGCAGCTACATAGTTTGGCCAGGTGCTTCTAGAAAGTTGGATTATCCAAGTGCTTGTCTTTTTTCAATATAAAGGAAGTTCGGCCTTAGCCTACTCTCCCAGACTTATATTAAATTAAAGAAAAGAAAAGTACAAGTGAAGGTGACTAGAGCCCACGGTGTCACGAGGAAGGAGATAAGGAAGAGAGCTCACACACACACTCTCACTCTCAAGGAGAAGCACACACACACAATTGAGGCAAGGAAGAATGATCTTCTTCTTCTTCTTCTTCTATTACATAAAAGGAATGTACAAGAATGACCTAAAAACAAGAATACAACAAGTGCAATATATAAAGACCAGTACATACGGAAAACCTAATGTCCGCGAATGAGTGAGCTGGCAAGAAACAAATGTGCCATCACTGTCGGTAGATAAATCTAATAAAGCTCAATGCAGTATCCCTGACATATACCGACGTGACCACTATACATGTTAGAGAAACGAAAAACTAGTACGTGTCATCCAGGATCATCACATGTTGAGATTGATATCTCAACACTCCCCCTCAAGCTCAATGCCATATCCTGTAATCCAAGCATCTCTACAAATTTCTTCAACTTCTCAGCTCCAAGTGCTTTGGTGAAAATATCAGCAACCTGCTCATCTGTTCTCACATAAACAAGATCAATATCACCTGCTAATACCTTCTCTTTGATGAAGTAATAATGTACCTTGATATGCTTTGTTCTAGCATGGAAAACAGGGTTCCGTGCTAACTGTATGCTGTTAAGATTATCACAATAGATAGTGATAGGCTTTTGCACTTCCACACCTAAATCTGCAAGTAACATCTCCAGCCATGATGCCTCACATGCTGTCATTGCAGCACCTCTATACTCAGCCTTTGTACTCGACAAAGCAACAGTGGGTTGCTTCTTACTGCTCCATGTAATAGCTGCACCTCCAAGTGAGAAAAGAAAGCCACTAGTAGATCTTCTATCTGGAGTACTACCAGCCCAATCTACATCGGTGTATTCATGAACCTACAAATCTACACCAGCTTCATAAAACAATGCATAATCCAAAGTGGCACTCACATAACGTAGAGTGCGCCTCAGAGCATCCAAATGTGGCTTCCTGGGAACCTGCATAAACTGACTTTCAAGTCCAACAGTATAACTTAGATCAGGCCTAGTAATTGTGAGATATATAAGACTTCCCACAATTTTCCTGTACATATTAGCATTTTCCAATGCTTCACCTGATGTAGTATCCAATTTCAAATTCTGATCTAATGGCATAGAAATTGGCTTGCAATCAGCCATACCATACTTTTGCAGCATATTCAAGGCATATTGCCTTTGCGACATCCATATACCTGTTTCTATATGTATAAACTCAATGCCCAAGAAATAGCACAGCAGACCAAGATCTTTCATGTCGAATTCCTGCATAAGAAGTTCCTTTACCTCTTTGATGCTTTCTTGATTATCACCACCTACAATCAGGTCATCAACATAAATAGCCACAATAGTGATGCCATCATCAGTCTTCCTTGCATATAGTGAGTGATCTGCATCACACATAGAGAACCCAATGCTGGTTAATCAATCAGCAATCCTTACATGCCATGCACGAGGGGCTTGTTTTAGCCCATACAAAGCCTTTTGCAACCTGCAAACATATCTGGATGCTTTGAATCTTCATATCCTTGTGGCTGGTCCATATATACTTCTTCCTGTAACTCACTGTGTACCTAAGAACCAACTTAGGGACTTGTGGAGAAAGAGACTATACCTCAATCCCCCTCAAGTGCATATAGTGGGGATTCACGCTTTAATTATCAATCCGATGAGTATACAAACCTAGCCGAGTGTATGAAGACATGCATTCAAATGACGATCAATGCAAATGAATTACTCAAAGAGGGCAAACAAGGCAAAGACTAATCCAAACAAGCTTCAACTGTCAATCATGGTGTCACGATACTTGGAACAATAGCCAACAGTAAATTGAGCTTTTTTCTCAGCTCCGAACTCCAAATATAGTGAATAGCATATGCGTTTCAAAGCTCTCGAGAAGACGCATTTAATGGCGGTATTTTCACTCAATTCTGATACTTCTACTTCAAGTTATGAGCAAACTACTGAGTCGCGGGAAAGACCTTCCTACACTTCAGCACTTCCTACACTTCGCACACACCTTAACAACAGTAAACAAACACTTTCATGGATAGACAACACTTGCCTACACTCTTTCCAAGCAATACACATGCATACAAGCTCACAAAGAAGATGATACAGAGAGGAGAATACACAAATTCGAATTTCTGTGCTCTTGATTCTCACAATGGCAAAAAGTCTTTACAAAGAGTCACAAATTGACTTATATACTTGTGCCCTAAAAATGGTCCTTTCATACAAGAGACCGTCACTTTATTCACTAAAAGACTAATTTCCTACTAATTTACATGGGTAAGCTTCTAATCTTCTGTGGGGATGCATCTAGAGGACTCCTCTAGTGCATTTACATCGAAAAATATATTACAAGAATGGTTATAATATAAAAATTGGGTGTCCAAATCGGAAAATTTTGGGGCCCGTCTTTTTCTCTGCCTTCTGTTCTCTTTAGCTCTGCAACACTCTCCCCCTCTTTGTCTCTATCATCCCTTGATAGGCTTTACTTCTTGTTTGTCTCTGTCATCGCACGCATCCCTTGGTCAGTTCTACATGTTCATCAGTCTTGCATTACGTTTTAGTGGTCCTCTGATTTGTCCTAGTTGCACACATCGGACCCTGCTGTTTTACTTAAGCCTGTTCACCTTCTTTTCCCTGCACGCAACCCTTGGTCAGTTTTGCCTGTCGGTCAGACTGGTGTTCCGTTTTAAAGGCCCTGTTCGATATTTGTCTTGACATCCTCTAGGCCTGATGCATTTGGTTTGCCTGTTAATTCGGGTTGCCACGCACACCATTTGTAGACATATGAGGATGTAGCTCTTCAGCCTTGATCTGAACCTTCTGTTGGTCAAGAGGTTGAAGCACCCTCATGTGGCTATGGAACTACTGAATATCTCCGTGCACTTCTTCATGGATACTTTCCTAGCCCTGGTTCCTTCTTCCAGCTACGTGCTTTTCCTTAGTGTGTGTGCCCCTGCAGGGCTTCTTGTAGAGATATAAACTTTTTTCTTCATATAGTATCGTTTTAGTGAAGCTTTTTTCTTTGTCTTCTTCTTTTCTTCTTCTTGCTTGATTCTCCCTCAACACTGCCCCCCTCCTGGACTCTGTCGTCCCCGACAGGCTTTGACAAGCCACGGGCGTATGTTCTATATACTTTTTGCTATGTGTCATTAAGCAGATTGGCTTCACGTACCATTAACTGTTTCCACTGTTCTGCCTTTACGCCATCGTTAGGTAGCTGTCTGTGGTCGGCAAAGAAACTCAAGTCATATGCCACTAATCTGGCATTCAAATTAGACGACATCTTTAAAAAGATTTCGGAATCTATCTCAAAAAATCCTGCAAAAAATGCTTCCTCGAACGTTTGCATATATATACTTGGCAAGAACATGAGCCTGGAATAATAAGCCATTATGGTTGGTCGGCTAGGCATAACAGACATATAAAAAATGAGTATGTCCGTTCCTTGATTAATACCAATGAAATTCAAAAATGTGTAGGCTGCATTTTTGAAAACCTTCAATACTTTAAGTATCATACTGAGTATTTTATTTGTCATCTTTACAGTTAAATCGGGTACTGTTGCATAACTTTGCAGCCAAAATTCGATGGTCTTGACCATGTACTCTTCCATAGGTAGATATATATGTGGCGGACTTGGAAGCAGAGGGTAATTCAGCCACTGTTTATTTATAGCACCATTTTTTTGCATGTCCAAAAATTCCCTAGTTTCTCTTCGACGTTGTATAGGACAAAATGAAGGGTTTAACTGTAGGAAATATGGTGCTGCTTGCCAATGCACCCGTAGTGTAGGATGTTTCTCCAAAAATTTCCTTCTCCAAACAGGTTGTGCAGCTTCAAATTCTTCTTGAGTGTAAGTGAATGTGTCATGTTTAAAGTTTAGCTGCTTGTCTGGACTTGTCTTTGTAATCTTCTTTATATATTGTCTTGTTTTC
Organism: Ceratopteris richardii; assembly: GCA_020310875.1. NCBI lineage: Eukaryota > Viridiplantae > Streptophyta > Polypodiopsida > Polypodiales > Pteridaceae > Ceratopteris > Ceratopteris richardii. The sequence continues at coordinate 113,478,929 of CM035427.1, forward strand.
TCTTTCAATAATCCGTACGGGATGTTGAAAGGCTTCATGATCTTTTCCAAGTCTTTACCCTTGATCTTTGCTTCTTTCATGACCTTGATCACTTCGTTCTCAAAATTTTCTGTTAATCGGAACACCACTAGTGCCCGTTCCTTCTGACTTATGTCTGCAGTATATGGCATTGGATGATCATCATGTATGTCCGCCATCTGCTCGTGTATTGGAGAATTATAAATTGGGGGATATAGAGGACGTACCTCTACCTCGTCAGTAGGATTTTCCTTTGCTGGCTCTACTGGTGTCTCGATGGGTGCTTTCTCTTTTACTTTGGTCTCTAATTGTTTATGCGCTCAGTCTTATCTTTTAATTCTTGCATGGCTGCCCTGAGTGCTTCTTTGGCTACAAGCAGTTCATTGCCAATTTCGGCTACCTGATCCATGTTCTCACTATAACTCGAGGCAAGTTTACCATTGGCCATATTCAATTGTTTTTGGAGCTCGGTGGTGTCTTGAATGTTCTTCTGCTCCCATTCGATTCTTAATGCTTGTTCTTGTTGTAGCAATTCTGTATATTTTGCAATCTGATCTCTTAGCTCTCTCTGATCAACATCTGTTGTTTCTTGTTTTTCGAGAGGTTGATCATATAGCAATGACTTCATGAGTTCTTTATTTCTATTTCGTAAACTGTCATTTTCTTCCATGTACACCTTTAATTGTGTCTCGAGCAAGGTGCTTCTAGCTTTCATTCTTTCTTTGTCGGCCTCGCTGGCTTCATGTACCCTTTGTAGGTCTGCGAGCTGTGCCTGGAGTTGGTGATGCTAGGTCATCAATGTGTTACATTGCGTTTTTACCTCTAGTAATTCCGTGCTTTTGGCTGCTATCTCTTTTTGGGCCTGGATTAGTTGTGCAGACAATTGTTTACTCATAATTTGAAACTGACGCTTTTCTCTCATGGCTTTGTCGTAGTCAGCATCAATATCCATCATCTGTTGTTGTGTAACCATGGCCGTTTGTATCATCTGCTTGACCACCGGCTTTAATTGTGTGACATCCACATTTAACCATGTTTTTGGAATATTCGGTTCTGCTCGTGTTGTCACATCTTTTCCTTGTGCTATGTGTAATGTAGTGTCATGGGGCTGCCTAATGTGAAGTTGTATGCTTGGCTCAGCGTCCATGTGGTCTATCTTGCTTTGTGGTGTATCGTCTGGCACCTCGATCACAGTTGGCTCTTGGTTTTGTAGTAAACCTGTGTCCGCATTCACTGGAGTTTGTATTTCCTCTTTGATAGGGGGCCTAGGATTTTGATTATTCACGGGAACTTCCTTCACACTAATCTTTGATTGGTCATTTAGTTGAATCACATGCACATTGTCCACATGTTGTTCTATGTTCTTCGCTTGCGACTGTTGGTTGTGAGGTGTGACTTCAACTTGATTAATTTCCGTCCATTCTTCCTCATGAGTTTCTGTCCTTATATCAGTATCCAATGTATCTTTCTCAGGACTAGATTCTTCGTTGGAGCTTGAATCTTCTAAGCCTAGTGCTTTGTATCTGGCAGCTTGTTCTGGGGTCTTTTCTTTACTCCGTTGTTGCTTTTTGTTACTTGCTTGTCTGTAGTGATGACCTTGAATATTTAGATTCACTTGCCCTTGCATGTATTGATGTGTCTCTTCTAGGGCAACGGATAGATCTCTTTTAGTAATTGGTTGTTGGGTCCCAGGAATCTTTGGTAACGTATGTGTCCTCTTTGACTGAGGTGTAGCTTGGGCTTCTTCCTCTCTCAGGCGCTTTGTACCCCTCATGGTTTTTTGTGAACTGGTTCCTGCTTCTTCCACGGCAATAGCTGCTTTCTTTTTCCTGGGAACCGTGGCGGATTTGGCATATTGGGCTAACCCCTCTGAGGTTGGCATCTCACGGAGACAATTTTTCATATCAAGTGCCTCATAGATAAGTAAGGTTAACGCAGAACTGCCATTTAGAAACTTCTTCTGACCCCATTTCTTCTTGGCTTCAAATAATCGTTCTTGGACATAAGGAGTCATATTCACTTTGTTTCCAACTTGTTTCATTGCATGAGATAGTAGTTGTACAACAATCTTTTGCGGGGCTGTGTATCTATGCATACTCGGGAAACAAAAGTGCTGATGCACTAAGCGGACAACATCTTCAACATCTGTTCATTTAATATCCAAAAAGGATCTCTTTTTTGGGTCATGACATTCCTCTTTGACATTGGTGATTCCTTCTTGATTCCATCCAAAAGCTTTGTTGATTAACTCATGAGTGAATTGAATGGTTTTCCAGGTTCTCAATTTATCCAATACTCGTGCCTCGGGAACTGATATCCTATTCGCTGCAGGCTGAAGTGTGTTCATCACTTGTGTGCATCTTTGAAAATCTGGCAAATAGATAGGTAGTTTTAGAAATGCCTCGATTCCTGCTTGTGTCCATACATCCACCATGCGAGGTAATCCTTGTATAATAGTCTTGAAGTCTTGCGACATAATAGGGAAGCAATGATCCCTATCCATGATCTTTATGGTTGCCATGAAAATAAGGTCTGACACCGGTTGGTCATCCAGAAACCAATGGCCTCTTGCTTTTGTTATGGATTCTAGTGGAAGAATCTGGACCTCTTCCACTTGCGTCTCTTCTGAGTTAGTAGAAGCCATCTGCACTCAATATAGAGTATGAATTAGTGGCCCTATAGTATCAGTAATCCTCTTTCATTTGTCTGCCATAAGGTGAACATTGCTTCGAGTGATTGGTGTTGTCCCTTCCCCGTGGGTGTGAGAAAGGTAATACCTGAGATTTTCCATAATTTTTATATATTTTTATGTTCTTGTCTGAAAGAAAAACAGAAAAGTGAGTTCATATCTGTCTTCTTGGACTCTTGCCCACAAATCTTTAGGCCATTCTCCTTCTACTTCGGGAACAATGGAACCTTCCCTTTTATCCTCACAATAATTTCCATTATGTGTCTTACCTGCTTCGGGTTTCTCGTGATCATTAGTAATGATGCACTCTTGGAATTCTCTTTCGGAAATTCGGGTATTGGGTAATGGCAACGCAGGTTTTTCTAAGGTCTGTTGAGCAACTTCTATTAATTTTTTGTAGATCTCCAACCTCTCTTTCTCTAGGTCACCTCTAGGATATTCTCTTTCATGTTGTTCTATGGTAGGTCCTGCTCTTATTCGTGCCTTGTACGCCTGAATCCACATGGCTGATTCTTCAGGCATGGGATCTGCTAAAACTAATCGTACCTCTTCTTTTTTATGCTTTCCATTTTTATTTTCTTCTTCAAATTTCTGTTCCTCTTTTGGGTTTTGTTCGCTCTTCTCATTTTCCTTCTTTTGTAGTAACTTCTTTTCTTTTATCCTATCTCTACGGTTCTTCCATCTTTGTGTCCGTTTTCTTACAATACTTTTCTCAGGCTCTTCCGAGTCTTCAACTCTCTGAGGTGTGGGTGTGTTCACCTCTCTATAGCTTTGATTGTTTTCCTCAGTTTTGTCTGGGGTCTCTCTAGCTTTGGCTCTAGTTATTGCTTTCAGTGGCACAGTGTATTCCTTATCGCTCCCTGATGATTCGATTACTTCTATCACATTGATTTGCACATTGGATGTAACCTTGTTGGGGTTCTTGGGGCAATCTCTGAAAAGGTGTTCCTTACCACAATCACCACAGTACCCTTCCCAGACTCGCAGTGGTGGTGGTGGGTTTGGGAGTGTACACTCTCTGATATAATGATCACCTCCGCATCTATAACATGGTCCTCTAGGTACAGGCGGTTTGTTCATAGGTCGGGGGGGTATGGGTGCTCTAGGGGTTGTGTACATCAATGACACATAGTCTTGCTCATATCCGTAGGAACTATCTGGTACTTTATGCCTATGGATACTTGACTCCAAAGCTTCACGATACTTGACCTCCTAACCAGACGATACACGATACCCGAATAGGACGATACTCGATACTTGCAGAGCACGATACACGATAATTGGTCAAGAATCACGATACTCGATACCTGAGTGAAACGATACTCGATACCTGAGTGAAAAGATACTCGATACACGATACTTCATAAGTATCGCGATCGGGAACCATATGATACTCGATACCTCAGAAATCACGATACACGATACACGATACTTGATCCAGGAACACGATACACGATACCTGAGTACGCGATAGTCGATATCTGGACACAGATGATACTCGATACACGACACTTGGTGAAGTATCGCGATCAAGGGCAACATGATACACGATATACGATCTCTAGCGATAGAACACGATACACGATATACGATCTCTAGCAAGTATCGCGATCGATAGAACACGATACACGATATACGATCTCTAGCAAGTATCGTGATCGATAGAACATGATACACGATACTCGGAGACACACGATACTCGATACACGACACTTGGTGAAGTATCGTGATCGGGCAACCACGATACACGATCTCAGGGAAGTGTCGTGATACTCAACCACAAGAGATCACGATACTTGTCAGGTATCGCGATACTCGACCGCGGGAGAACACGATACTTGACCCCTTTTTCAAAATTTTTGCTAGATTTTTTGGGTTGTGAATGAATACAGATGTTTTCCAGGTTCTTCTACCCTCTCCTCACTCTCTGTATCACCCAAAACACACTTTCTACCCCCTATAAGTCCTCCACGATACCTAACGCAGATCGTTTTTTTCCAAACTAGTGACTTTAAGTGGTAAGCATGAGTGTAGATGAGTGTGCTCACCTCCATTCCTCGCTCTCAACCCTTTAATCACACCACACTTGCTCTGCGTAGCTCCCACGACCCGGACTGTAGCTCGCGATACTCAACAGCTCCTCTCACGATACTTGTTTAAAATACAAGTGACTTCCAAATGACAATTTTAGCTTTTATACTTTTGAATTTTCCTATTCACTGAAAATAGAACAACACTACAAGGATTGAATGCTACTCTCACTACCTAACCTACTCCCTTACTTCTCCTACTCTACTCATTCCACTTACTTCCCTAGACTAACAACTCACTACACACACTCCAAAAGTGAGAAGTAGTAAGTGCGGCTGAAAGTGACTTACCAAAGAAGAGAAAATCACCACTCCTCCTCTCGCTTCAATGCAAAAAGCTACTTACCATCACACAAATGCCTCGGTTTGATTCGACACTCCCCGGCAACGGCACCAAAAAACGTGTGTACCTAAGAACCAACTTAGGGACTTGTGGAGAAAGAGACTATACCTCAATCCCCCTCAAGTGCATATAGTGGGGATTCACGCTTTAATTATCAATCCGATGAGTATACAAACCTAGTCGAGTGTATGAAGACATGCATTGAAATGACGATCAATGCAAATGAATTACTCAAAGAGGGCAAACAAGGCAAAGACTAATCCAAACAAGCTTCAACTATCAGTCATGGTGTCACGATACTTGGAACAGAAGCCAACAGTAAATTGAACTTTTCTCTCAGCTCCGAACTCCAAATATAGCAAATACCATATGCCTTTCGAAGCCCTCGAGAAGACGCATCCAATGGCAGTATTTTCACTCAATTCTGACACTTCTACTTCAAGTTATGAGCAAACTACTGAGTCGTGGGAAAGACCTTCCTACACTTCAGCCTTCCTACACTTCGCACAGTAAACAAACACTTTCATGGATAGACAACACTTCCCTACACTCTTTCCAAGCAATACACATGCATACAAGCTCACAAAGAAGATGATACAGAGAGGAGAAGACACAAATTCGAATTTCTGTGCTCTTGATTCTCACAATGGCAAAAAGTCTTTACAAAGAGTCACAAATTGACTTATATACTTGTGCCCTAAAAATGGTCCTTTCATACAAGAGACCGGCACTTTATTCACTAAAAGACTAATTTCCTACTAATTTACATGGGTAAGCTTCTAATCTTCTGTGGGGATGCATCTAGAGGACTCCTCTAGTGCATTTACATCGGAAAATATATTACAAGAATGGTTATAATACAAAAATTGGGTGTCCAAATCGGAAAATTTTGGGGCTCGTCTTTTTCTCTGCCTTGTGTTCTCTTTAGCTCTGCAACACTCACCATGTAAGAAAGCATTCTTCACATACATCTGATGCAAAGTCCATCCTTTTGCTATAGCTAATGCAACAAGTGTTCTTACAGTAGACATTTTAGCTACAGGGCTGAATGCTTCCTCATAATCAATGCCAAATGTCTGTGCATAACCTTTAGCTACTAATCGTGCTTTATACCTGCTTATGCTACCATCAACAGTATGCTTTACCTTGTAAACCCATTTGCAACCTATGGGTTTCTTTCCTTGTGGCAATGGAACCAGCTTCCATGTATCATTTCCATAAAGTGCAACCATCTCCTCATCCATAGCTTTTTCCCAATCTGCATTACCAATTGCATCTTCAAAACAAGAAGGTTCAGCATCTTGTATTACCTGTGTCATGTAGGCACAATGGTGAGCCATGTAACTATCATATATCAATCGTTGCACTGAATTACGCATCCTCCCAGATCTTCTTGGTCCTGGGTCACTTCTTCTTGTATCATCTGCATGTGCCCTTCTTACTCCTGGAGTCTTCATAGAGGGAAATCCAAGTTCCTCATCAAGACTCTTTTCTGAACCACTTGAATCTCCAACAACATCTTCAAAACCTGCACCTGTTTTACTACCAGCAGAAAGATTTTCTTTACCTTTCTTGGATGTATTTGATGAATTTGCTGGACTGAAATTTCCATGCAATCTTCCACTCCATGGATTTGAGTTGGAACTATTGCTTGGTGATGCATCCGGTCCACTCAAAACTTGAGATTCTACACTTGAGTTTTCAGCATTTTCTTTGTCATTTGGTTCAAGATTCAGTCCTTCTTTGGCATCTGCATAGAGGCTTGACATTTCATCAAATACCACATCTCTACTCACCTTCACCTGTCGTGTGAGTGGGTTATAACATTTGTACCCCTTTTGCTCAAGGGAGTATCCGATGAAGACACATTTTTCTGCTTTTGGATCAAGCTTCATCCTCAACTCATCTGGGACATGTACATATGCGATACAACCAAAAACTTTCAGATGTGATAAGTTTGACTTTTTACCTGTAAACTTCTCTTCAGGTGTAACTTGATGTACAACAGTAGTCGAAGTTCTATTCATGGTGTATACAGCAGTATGCACAGCTTCTGCCCAATAACAATGAGGCATATTCTTCTCAGCCATTAAGGCTCTTGCTATTTTTGCAATATGTCTATTTTTGCGTTCAGCAACGCCATTCTGTTGTGGTGTGTACCTGCATGAAAACTGACGCCGAATTCCATGATTTTTTAGAAAACTGCTAAACTCATTTGACATGTATTCACCTCCTCCATCAGATCTTAATGTCTGAATGTACTTCCCTGTCTGCTTTTCCACCATAGCTTTAAAATTCTAGAAGTGAGTGAACACCTCGCTCTTCTCTTTCATGAAATATACCCATACTTTGTGTGTATGGTCATCAATGAAGGTTACATAAAACCTGCAACCGCCCATAGATGTGGTCTTTGCTGGACCCCAAACATGTGTATGTATTACTTCTAGTACATTCTCACTAACATGCTTGTCATGTGGAAATGATGCTCTGGACTGTTTACCAAAATGACATGCTGCACATACCTTTTGCATTTCTGCAACTTTGAAATTTGGTAGTCCATGGACAATCTCCTTTGACTGCATCAGTTTCAGCCTTTGCAAGTTTGCATGTCCAATCTGTTTGTGCCATATCTCTATATCTACAATAACTCCTGCACCTTTTGCAAACATGGCTGCATTCATTTCAGGAATCTTCACATTTAAGGTGAACATCCTACCCACTTTGTTTCCTTTGGCAACCAATCGTCCATCCTGCTTGTACTCTTCTACATATAATCCATCAGCATTGAACCTGACTTGTAATCCCTGGTCAACCATTTGTCCAACAGAAACCAGATTCTTTGTTATATTTGGAACATGCAACACATCAGCAAGATGTTTTACCTTCCCGTCCTCCATAGACAATGCTATGTTTCCTATATGCTCAATAGGATGCGATGTATCATCACCTGTTTCAACATATCCAGGAGGAACTGGCATTTTCTGCAAACTACTAAACCATTCTGCATGACTGGTCATGTGATTTGAAGCACCTGAATCAACATACCAGACATTATCATTCTATTTTGAAACACCAGCAGACATCGTATTCATCATGTGATGTTGAACCATAAACAGCTTCTCAGAATCATCTGCACTTGTGGATGCATAGTTGTTTTGCTGCTTTCTGTTATTTTGATTCTTCAACCTACAACCACGTTCAAAGTGTCTAGGTTTACCACAATTCCAGCATCCTTTACTATCATTACTTGAATCATTTCTTTGGAAATTTCTGCGACCTCTTTGGCTCCCCCTGCCTCAAAACTGTCCTCTTCCTCCTGCATGATTTTGTTGTTGACCTTGGTCTTGGTTACTGTTTCCTCTTCCACTTCCAAAACCTCTACCTCTGCCTCTTCCTCTGCTAGAGTAGAATACCTGCTCAGAACTGGGCTTTCCTTGGGAGTTTGAATCCTCACCAAGATTCTTTTCTTCAATAATCAACATAGATACCAGATCAGCGAAATTCGGAATATTTTCCCTGGTCTGTATGGAAGTTCTAAACTGCTTATATGCAGCTCCTAACCCACAAAGGCACACTTCCACCTTATCATCATCATCTACATTCACGCCAATAGATGCAAGTGACTCACATATGCTTTTGATTTTTAGAGTGTAGTCACTTACCGACATGCTCTTCTTTTCCAATGTATGCAGTTCGTTCTTGAGTTGCAATTTCCGTGCCTTTGTATTAGTCTCGTACAAAGTGACCAAACTATTCCAAGCCTCTTTTGGAGTCTTGGCATCCTGTATGTGTCCAATCATGCTATCCTGTATGCTAACAGATAGCCAATACATTACCTTTCGTGCTCCTTGATTCCATTCCTCATATGCTCTTAACTGGTCTGCAGTCCGATTCCTTTCTGGTAAATGCGGAGCATTTTCATTCTCTCCTTCGATGTACTTCCAGTAGCCTTTGTTTTTCTGTGGGCCCCACCTTGCGGGCTTGAAACGGAGGTCGAGATGGCTCCGAAACTTCGAGCTGACAAAAACAAGTGACCCTAAAGGGATAACTCCCGAAAATATTTTGAGGTCTTCTACCTTCACGATGATTTTCATAGCAAACGGAGGCCGTTTGTGAAATCGCGTTTTCTCCACGCCTTGCCGCGTAGTCTTCACCGTCGCCTTCTCCACGAGCTCTCTACAGCCACGCTGGCTTTGATACCATGTCACGAGGAAGGAGATAAGGAAGAGAGCTCACACATACACTCTCACTCTCAAGGAGAAGCACACACACAGATTGAGGCAAGGAAGAATGATCTTCTTCTTCTTCTTCTTCTATTACATACAAGAATGACCTAAAAACAAGAATACAACAAGTGCAATATATAAAGACCAGTACATAAGGAAAACCTAATGTCCACGAATGAGTGAGCTGGCAAGAAACAAATGTGCCATCACTCTCGGTAGATAAATCTAATAAAGCTCAATGAAGTATCCCTGACATATACCGGCGTGACCACTATACATGTCAGAGAAACGAAAAACTGGTACGTGTCATCCAAGATCATCACATGTTGAGCTTGATATCTCAACACACGGGACCCCCCCAAGTCCCATATAGCAGGGGTAAATCTTATAGAGTTTAGATGACATTACAAAGAAGGTTAATCACCCTCTCATCACCCTCATGTGGGGCCCACTTGGGTTTAAGCTTGTTGTTGATCAGAGGGAGCACTTTATGATGCCTGAAAGGGGGGGATTTCTTATAGTTGGTGATTCTTTTATCAAGGAGGAACATGGATTTCTCAATCGACAACTCTTTGGGGGAGTCACCATAGTTATAAGCACATCTTTCCCACCAGATCTTCCAGAGGACCTCCCCCCTGATGGCATTCTAGAGAGACACCAAGCTTGTCTTGATCTTGAGTGTGTGGAGCTTCATAAATGATGTGGAGTGTGCTATGAAACAACTAACAAATTTTGGTTCTTTGTCGAGTATTAGATGACTTCAAACTTCATCCATCTTTGGTTCTCTAAAGTTGTGCATGCGCATGGGTGATAGAAAGTATGTGCTTCATGCACGTCCATATAGTGTAGCCCTATGCATGCATAATCTAGAACACAAATAAAACAATGGTGCCAAAGATGGGTCTTGATCTAGATGCCCAAGGGTATGTTGTTGATGAGCATTCCTAATCTAGGAGGTATAATGTAAGAGATCATATCTAAAGTGAAGTCATTAATCCTCCTACATCATCGTCTCCATAAAGAAAGCACGATTGATTGGTTCTCCCTCTCAAAGATGGTTTGCTACTTGATGGATCATGATGAAGAATAATTCCTTACTTATGAATAGATGTGGCAAGTGTTTTTCTCTTTCTTTTTTGTTTTTTTATTATTTTTCTCTTATATATATATATATATTCACTTTTTTTATTTTTCCTTATTTTCTATTTTTTTTCTCTTTTCTCTCCCTTTTTAATTAAAAATTACATGAAAAATATCGGTGCATTGTTAGCATTACAAAGTTGAAAAAAAAAATCTATGAGGATGCTACAAAAGGAAAACTATCCCAAGAGATGTGTTAAAATGAATGAAGGTACGAATATAATTGCTCCCCCTCGTAGCAGGTAACATACATGGAAACGTCTCATAGACGTCTTAAGTTGGGAGCCCCAAAAGCTTTCTTGATCTTCTTTTTGAGCGTGTTGAGAATCAAATCTTGTGCTCATTGTCGTGGATCATGAGAGTGTATGCAATACTTTTGATGGTCTTCTCTCAAGAGATCATGAGCTGATCCCACTTCTTTGTTTTGTCCTACAAGACCTCTTTGGACTTCATTCCTAGTTGTAGCACATAACCTACTAATTTCTCACTCACAGCCATAGGACATGGTGAGAATATCCAAGCACTATGCTCAAAAAAACGAGTAAGAAAAAGAAACTTCAAAGGTTTGCATATAGTGGGATGGAAGTAACATTAGGCATGAATAATAAGACCATAGGCATTCTTTATTGCGTGTCATAGGTAGATCGAATAATAAACAATCATTACTGCTCTCAAAGCCGATGGCCTCAATGCCTATTGGCAGCACGTGTTCAAATGTAGTAGGCCACACTTATATCATGTTGATTGATTTGTGTGTCATATGGAGTGCAATGTCTGGCACATGCTCCGTCTTATATTCATACCGAACTAATTTGAACATGTAACCGCAGGACAACCTATTCTCAGATAGGGATAGGAGTTAAGGATAATTGAGCCAATACATACAGATTGTACAATCTCGTTGCTGTCTAAGGAACTCATAAGGATTCTTGCATCTAGGGATAGGACAATAATTGGATGCTTCTACAAAAAGGGTTTTAATGAATCAAAATGCTCGTTGTAGTTGGGATTGTTCTCTATAAACACCTTCTTCTAAGAAGCATTGTACACCTCATCTTCCAAGTGAGCAAGGTCTTGCTCATCATGTAATAAGTTGTCATCAACTGCCTTGTCAACTTGGTGGATGAGATACTACCTCTCTTATTCGTTCATTAGGATAAATGGAGCTAGCATCGGGTATGAAAGATGCACTACTTTCCTAGTTGTTAATACCTTCGCCAAACTACTTGATAGTTTATCCCTTTCAAATTCAACAAAGCTCTCATTAACACCTTCTATGCAAAGTTCCTTGCTTCATGTTTGCAAGTTTTCATACGACAGGTAGTCTCTAAACTTGAGCTTTGTAGGGAGCATGGGATCATAATCTTTTAGTACTTCTTTGAGATCAGATAATGTTGATGAAGTATGGTCAAACTAAGGGGATGGTTGTGATGGAGGCAATCTCGCTCCTTCTTCAATAGGAATAGGTGATGGTTGTGGTGGAGGCGATCTCGCTCCTTCTTCAATAGGTATAGGTGATGGTTGAAGATATGCATCTTTCTATAAATGATCCATTTGGTTCTGGAGAGTTTCAACCTCAACCCTAAATAGCTTCAAAGAATGTCTTTGCTCTTCAATTATCGCATTAGGGCAAAAAACGGCCCAAAAAGGGCCGTGTAAGGATTTCAATTAGTTGTGCTTAATCTGGATTAAAGTTGTCAAATCCTTTAAGAAATTCCGTGTAGGTTCATTTAAAACGTATCTTATGCAAATTTTGAAGAGAGAGAAACTCGTATGATAATCATGAAAAGTTTGTGTGATATCTTACGCCTTGAAGTTTATGCTCATCGGGTGCTGATCAAAATTCGAATTTTCCTCTTGTTCACAGACCTATATAATGTGTGTTGATGACGTTTGCGCTTTTTTACTCTACTTTTCAAAGTAGGCTTGTTTCTCTCTTTCACGTCATTTTAGAGACTTGCCGATCACTTTTCATAGCAGACCATGGAAAACCTTAACCCAAATACTCTCGTTGAGCTTTCAAACAATGGAAATCATTGTGAAAAGTTCCATATCAACATTGCAGTTAGTCAAGAGTATGCAACGACAAGAAAAGTATTCCGAAGGGCTCTTCATCCTCCTGAAGTGGATGGATTGCGAAAGGAAGGCAAGAAACATATTGACATATGGGCAGATGGATCTGTTTATCAAATTGATCCACAAACTAGAAGGTATCCCCCTTTTCATAACCTTCATGATCTGATTAGATTTGTAGGAGATGGTGAGGATGGTTTATGAGGCTATTGTTCAAGGCTCTGGGATATTTCAAGGAATTATGTACCATACATAGACTATCTACAAAGCACACTACATCATAAGGATTTACATATGAAGGAGCTAGAAAACAAATTATCCACTTTATCTTCTCAGTTTGAGTCTTTTAATAAAATGAAAGAATCTCCTATAGGTTTGAGAATGCGATCAAAACGAATAAAACCTTTTTTAGATTTAACTGAAAAATCTAGCCAGAAAAAGAAAAGAATGAAAATTGTTAGAGATCATGTGACAAATGTGCTAGGTTTCAATATGTAGAGCAGTTTTGGGCGCGTACATTTCTGTAATGAAATTTTGAGTCAAAATGATGTTTTAAGACTATTGAAATTGAATGAAAATACATGCTTGAAACGCTTTATTTTTCAAAAACTCATGACAGAAATGAATCTGTTACTTGAACGATCTCAAACTCAGAAGGTTTGTGATAGTGTCGGAGTGAGTAGGAAAGGTTATAGAGCAATTTCAAAAGTTTGGTGTGAATTTTTAAAATTTAACAAATTAGAAGTTCTGGATTGCCTAGACCCCATCATGTAGGAAAGTTTCGGCTCTGCTTGAATAAGAAGATCACATCAGTATTTGGTGAATATAAACATATTCATGGTAACATGCCTTACGAAGTAGGAAAACAAAAGTTACATTTCAATTACAATGCATTTAACAACATATGGATAGATATTATAAAACTTCAAGCATACAAGGTTCAGTTCTATAATATAAAAGAACATGAATGTTCTGGTCTATTGAAATTTGTAATCAAACTTGATGAAGCTGAGCTTAAAAAACATCAAAAGATGGAGAGAATAAGTATTGCACTGATGAACAAAGCTTTGGACTATAGCCTTGGGAAATTGGATACTCCATCTCTCAAAGTACAATCAGAAATGGAGTTATGGTGGGTTGGCTGTGCTCAAGTTCCATCTGAGAGCCATAAAACACTTAAATGGTTATTCTCACAGACAAACATTCCAAATGTTATCCAAAGGCATCATGCAGGAGAATTGTTGAATGTCAAATGTTGAGATATCAAGCTCAACATGTGATGATCCAGGATGACACGTACCAGTTTTTCGTTTCTCTGACATGTATAGTGGTCACGTCGGTATATGTCAGGGATACTTCATTGAGCTTTATTAGATTTATCTACCGAGAGTGATGGCACATTTGTTTCTTGCCAGCTCACTCATTCGCGGACATTAGGTTTTTCCTTATGTACTGGTCTTTATATATTGCACTGGTTGTATTCTTGTTTTTAGGTCATTCTTGTACATTCCTTTTATGTAATAGAAGAAGAAGAAGAAGAAGAAGATCCTTCTTCCTTGCCTCAATCTGTGTGTGTGCTTCTCCTTGAGAGTGAGAGTGTGTGTGTGAGCTCTCTTCCTTATCTCCTTCCTCGTGACATGGTATCAGAGCCAGCGTGGCTGTAGAGAGCTCGTGGAGAAGGCGACGGTGAAGACTCGCGGCAAGGCATGGAGAAAACGTGATTTCATAAACGGCCTCCATTTGCTACGAAAATCACCGTGAAGGTAGAAGACCTCAAAATATTTTTGAGAATAATCCCTTTAGGATCACTCGTTTTTGTCAGATCGAAGTTTCGGAACCATCTCGACCTCCGTTTTGAGCCCGTAAGGTGGGGCCCACAGAAAAACCAGGTCAGTTTCAGAAACTGTAACTTGCGTTGTGTTCGGCAACACTCATATATTCCAGATTCAAAATTTCAATCCATTCCGTGTACTGTTGATACACGAAAACTGTGTTTTTCTGAGATCGAACTGTCACGTCATAGTGCGACAGTGTTCAAGCAGAAGTGCTACTTGTAGTGTGTTGCAGTGTTGTGAATTGTTGCAGAAATGGCAAACACAGATGGAATGAGTCAGCTTATGAGCGATAAGCTGGACAAGAACAACTTCCATGCTTAGAGATTCAGAATGACGAATTTCCTGATGGGAAAAGGCTACTGGAAGTACATCGAAGGAGAGAATGAAAATGCTCCGCAGTTACCAGAAAGGAATCGGACTGCAGAACAGTTAAGAGCATATGAGGGATGGAATCAAGGAGCACGAAAGGTAATGTATTGGCTATCTGTTAGCATACAGGATAGCATGATTGGACACATACAGATGCCAAGACTCCAAAAGAGGCTTGGAACAGTTTGGTCACTTTGTACGAAACCAATACAAAGGCACGGAAATTGCAACTCAAGAACGAGCTGCATACATTGGAGAAAAAGAGCATGTCGGTAAGTGACTACACTCTAAAAATCAAAAGCATATGTGAGTCACTTGCATCTATTGGCGTGAATGTAGATGATGATGATAAGGTGGAAGTGTGCCTTCGTGGTTTAGGAGCTGCATATAAGCAGTTCACAACTTCTATACAGACCAGAGAAAATATTCTGAATTTTGTTGATTTGGTCTCTATGCTGATCATTGAAGAAAAGAATCTTGGTGAGGATTCAAACTCCCAAGGAAAGCCCAGTTCTGAGCAGGTATTCTACTCTGGCAGAGGAAGAGGCAGAGGTAGAGGTTTTGGAAGTGGAAGAGTAAACAGTAACCAAGACCAAGGTCAACAACAAAATCATGCAGGAGGAACAAGACAGTTTCGAGGCAGGGGGAGCCAAAGAGGTCGCAGAAATTTCCAAAGAAATGATTCAGGTAATGATAGTAAAGGATGCTGAAATTGTGGTAAACCTGGACACTTTGAACGTGATTGCAGGTTAAAGAATCAAAATAACAGAAGGCAGCAAAACAACTATGCATCCACAAGTGCAGATGATTCTGAGAAGCTGTTTATGGTTCAACATCACATGATGAATACGATGTCTGCTCGTGTTTCAAAATCGAATGATAATGTCTGGTATGTTGATTCAGGTGCTTCAAATCACATGACCAGTCATGCAGAATGGTTTAGTAGTTGGCAGAAAATGCCAGTTCCTGGATATGTTGAAACAGGTGATGACACATCGCATCCTATTGAGCATACAGGAAACATAGCATTGTCTATGGAGGATGGAAAGGTAAAACATCTTGCTGATGTGATGCATGTTCCAAATATAACGAAGAATCTGGTTTCTGTTGGACAAATGGTTGACCAGGGATTACAAGTCAGGTTCAATGCTGATGGATTATATGTAGAAGAGTACAAGCACGATGGATGATTGGTTGCCAAAGGAAACAAAGTGGGTAGGATGTTCACCTTAAATGTGAAGATTCCTGAAATGAATGCAGCCATGTTTGCAAAAGGTGCAGGAGTTATTGCAAATATAGAGATATGGCACAAACGGATTGGACATGTAAACTTGCAAAGGCTGAAATTGATGCAGTCAAAGGAGATTGTCCATGGACTACCAAATTTCAAAGTTGCAGAAATGCAAAAGGTATGTGCAGCATGTCAATTTGGTAAACAATCAAGAGCATCATTTCCACATGACAATCATGTTAGTGAGAATGTACTAGAAGTAGTACATACAGATGTTTGGGGTCCAGCAAAGACCACATCTATGGGCGGTTGCAGGTTTTATGTTACTTTCATTGATGACCATACACGCAAAGTATGGGTATATTTCATGAAAGAGAAGAGCGAGGTGTTTACTCACTTCCAGAATTTTAAAGTTATGGTGGAAAAGCAGACAGGGAAGTACATTCAAACATTAAGATCTGATGGAGGAGGTGAATACATGTCAAATGAGTTCAGCAGTTTTCTAAAAAATCATGGAATTCGGCGTCAGTTTTCATGCAGGTACACACCACAACAGAATGGTGTTGCTGAACGCAAAAATAGACATATTGCAGAAATAGCAAGAGCCTTGATGGCTGAGAAGAATATGCCTCATTGTTGTTGGGCAGAAGCTGTGCATACTGCTGTATACATCATGAACAGAACTCCGACTGCTGCTGTACATCAAGTTACACCTGAAGAGAAGTTTACAGGTAGAAAGCCAAACTTATCACATCTAAAAGTTTTGGGCTGTATTGCATATGTACATGTTCTAGATGAGTTGAGGATGAAGCTTGATCCAAAAGCAGAAAAATGTGTCTTCATTGGATATTCCCTT
Organism: Ceratopteris richardii; assembly: GCA_020310875.1. NCBI lineage: Eukaryota > Viridiplantae > Streptophyta > Polypodiopsida > Polypodiales > Pteridaceae > Ceratopteris > Ceratopteris richardii. The sequence goes on from CM035427.1 coordinate 113,495,799, forward strand.
GAGCAAAAGGGGTACAAATGTTATAACCCACTCACACGACAGGTGAAGGTGAGCAGAGATGTGGTATTTGATGAAATGTCAAGCTTCTATGCAGATGCCAAAGAAGGACTGAATCTTGAACCAAATGACAAAGAAAATGCTGAAAAATCTAGTGCAGAATCTCAAGTTTTGAGTGGACCGAATGCATCACCAAGCAATAGTTCCAACTCAAATCCATGGAGTGGAAGATTGCGTGGAAATTTCAGTCCAGCAAATTCATCAAATACATCCAAGAAAGGTAGAGAAAAGCTTTCTACTGGTAGTAAAACAGGTGCAGGTTTTGAAGACGTTGATGGAGATTCAAGCGGTTCAGAAAAGAGTCTTGATGAGGAACTTGGATTGCCCTCTGTGAAGACTCCGGGAGTAAGAAGGGCACATGCAGATGATACAAGAAGAAGTGACCCAGGACCAAGAAGATCTGGGAGGATGCGTAATTCAGTGCAACGATTGACATATGATAGTTACATGGCTCGCCATTGTGCCTACATGACAAAGGTAATACAAGATGCTGAACCTTCTTGTTTTGAAGATGCAATTGGTAATGCAGATTGGGAAAAAGCTATGGATGAGGAGATGGCTGCACTTTATGGAAATGATACATGGAATCTGGTTCCATTGCCGTAAGGAAAGAAATCCATAGGCTGCAAATGGGTTTACAAGGTAAAGCATAATGCTGATGGTAGCATAAGCAGGTATAAAGCACGATTGGTAGCTAAAGGTTATGCACAGACATATGGCATTGATTATGAGGAAACATTCAGCCATGTAGCTAAAATGTCTACTGTCAGAACACTTGTTGCATTAGCTACAGCAAAAGGATGGACTTTGCATCAGATGGATGTGAAGAATGCTATCCTACATGGTGAGTTACAGGAAGAAGTATATATGGACGAGCCACAAGGATATGAAGATTCAAAGCATCCAGAATATGTTTGCAGGTTGCAAAAGGCTTTGTATGGGCTGAAGCAGGCTCCACGTGCATGGCATGCAAGGATTGCTGATTACTTAACCAGCATTGGGTTTTCTATGTGTGATGCAGATCATTCACTATATGCAAGGAAGGCTCATGATGGCATCACTATTGTGGCTATTTATGTTGATGATCTGATTGTAGGTGGTGATAATGGAGAAAGCATCAAAGAGGTAAAGAAACTTCTTATGCAGGAATTTGACATGAAAGATCCTGGTGTGCTGCGCTATTTCTTGGGCATTGAGTTTATACATACAGAAACAGGTATATGGATGTCGCAAAGGCAATATGCCTTGAATATGCTGCAAAAGTATGGTATGGCTGATTGCAAGCCAATTTCTATGCCTTTAGATCAGAATTTGAAATTGGATACTACATCAGGTGAAGCATTGGAAAATGCTACTATGTACAGGAAAATTGTGGGAAGTCTTATATATCTTACAATTACAAGGCCTAATTTAAGCTACACTGTTGGACTTGAAAGTCAGTTTATGCAGGTTCCCAGGAAGCCATATTTGGATGCTCTGAGGCGCACTCTACATTATGTGAGTGCTACTTTGGATTATGCATTGTTTTATGAAGCTGGTGTAGATTTGCAGGTTCATGGATACACCGATGCAGATTGGGCTGGTAGTACTCCAGATAGAAGATCTATTAGTGGCTTTCTTTTCTCACTTGGAGGTGCAGCTATTACATGGAGCAGTAAGAAGCAACCCACTGTTGCTTTGTCGAGTACAGAGGCTGAGTACAGAGGTGCTGCAATGGAAGCATGTGAGGCATCATGGCTGGAGATGTTACTTGCAGATTTAGGTGTTGAAGTGCAAAAGCCTATCACTATCTATTGTGATAATCTTAGCAGCATACAGTTAGCACGGAACCCTGTTTTTCATGCTAGAACAAAGCATATCGAGGTACATTATCACTTCATCAGAGAGAAGGTATTAGCAGGTGATATTGATCTTGTTTATGTGAGAAAAGATGAGTAGGTTGCTGATATTTTCACCAAAGCACTTGGAGCTAAGAAGTTGAAGAAGTTTCGGAAGATGCTTGGATTATAGGATATGGCATTGAGCTTGAGGGGGAGTGTTGAGATATCAAGCTCAACATGTGATGATCTAGGATGACACGTACCAGTTTTTCGTTTCTCTGACATGTATAGTGGTCACGTCGGTATATGTCAGGGATACTTCATTGAGCTTTATTAGATTTATCTACCGAGAGTGATGGCACATTTGTTTCTTGCCAGCTCACTCATTCGCGGACATTAGGTTTTTCCTTATGTACTGGTCTTTATATATTGCACTGGTTGTATTCTTGTTTTTAGGTCATTCTTGTACATTCCTTTTATGTAATAGAAGAAGAAGAAGAAGAAGAAGATCCTTCTTCCTTGCCTCAATCTGTGTGTGTGCTTCTCCTTGAGAGTGAGAGTGTGTGTGTGAGCTCTCTTCCTTATCTCCTTCCTCGTGACATCAAAGACTACGGGAACTTTCAAGTTGAGTGGCATTTGAGTGGAGACCTAAAGACGCTCAAATGCATGTTTGGTATAAGTGGGGGAGAAAATTCTAAGTACCCTTGCTTGTACTGCATGCAAAGCCCAGACACAAATGGATGGATTTCTAGAGCTGAGGTTGAAGAGGCTTGTTTAGGTTCCTAAGCCCAAGGAAAAGATGATTGTGGAAGCCTTTATTTTGCTTAACCCCTCGCAATCGGTCTACTTGGATCACCTGGAGCCCACAATTATCTTGAAATGGATTCTTCCTATGTCTATGCACTAGCTCATATGTTCCCGGCAAACGCACCAAAATGTTTAGGTTCCTAAGCCCAAGGAAAAGATGATTGTGGAAGCCTTTATTTTGCTTAACCCCTCGCAATCGGTCTACTTGGATCACCTGGAGCCCACAATTATCTTGAAATGGATTCTTCCTATGTCTATGCACTAGCTCATATGTTCCCGGCAAACGCACCAAAATGTTGGTTCCTAAGCCCAAGGAAAAGATGATTGCGGAAGCCTTTATTCTGCTTAACCCCTCGCAATTGGTCTACTTGGATTACCTGGAGCCCACAATTATCTTGCAATGTATTCTTCCTATGTCTATGCACTAGCTCATAGATTCCCGACAAACGCACCAAAATGATGGGGTCTTGAGCCCAAGGAAAAAGTGATTATCCGAGACTTTATGTTGTTCAAATCCCTCGAAATTGGTCCAATTGGATTGCTTGGAAGCTGCAAAAGTATCTCTAATTGATGATTTTATGCCCTCACCTTTCCCAACTCTCTTCTGCTCATACGCATACATATGTTTTCACACACTCTTTTTCCACACTCTTATACACTCACACACACCCTCGCACACTCCTACTTCCCCTTTCCCTCTATTCCTTTCCTTTCTCCTCTTACACACATGCACACACCAACACACATACACCCTCTCACATACCCTCATGCACACATGCACTCATCTGCACACACATATGTCTGACCCTTCTCTCGTGCACTCTCTCTTTCTCACACTCTTCCCTTTACCTATTGCACACTCTCGAACACCTGCACGTCTCTCCACAGTCAGCCCTCTAAAAATGACCAAAACACCTACATGCGTTTCAGAATCTCTCCCTTGAATATAACCGTTCTTCAAATTTGTTTCCACCCAGACTTGAGCAACAAATTCCATCAGCCTTTCACATTTCCCATGTGATCTTTTATAGACTCAATAGGATCCCAAGAGAAACTTATCGCCATGTAGTCACTAAGAACTTGTACAGTACCTCCAAGTTGCTCTAGTTTGGAATCTTTGGATTTGATACATACCAACTTACACCTGTAGTAATCTTGAATGATGATTTATGCTGTGATGAATCATCGGAGATTAATCCAGGGATCAGATGATCTTCATCAGCATAAAATATGTGAAAGTTTAGAATATCATACGGCCTATCAATATGACCAACTGCCCAACAAAAACTCAAGGAATTCATATGAACTCCAGGGAAATGGCATGCCTGCCAAAATAAAATGTCCATTTGCAGAGAATCCATTCATGAATGTGAGAGCTAGAGGATAGTTCAAACACACACACATTAAAGCAAGCGAACTCTTTTGGAATAATCCTTCAACAGAAGGCCTGCCGTCATCAAACCAACTTCCTAATGTCTATTTATTCTTATTCAGCATCCTGAAAGAAGAGCTCACTTCAAGTCATTCGTTGAGAATAGGCTCCATTTTCCTTCAACCTGGGGAGGTCTGGTTGCTCTAGCAGTGTGGACCCAGTCATAACTAATGTTCGAACTCCAGGCTTCATAAGAGCCATTGAGGAATCCACATGCGAATAAAACATTCTATTCAACTAAGACATGCCTCATAAATGCTTCGGATTTAAAAAAAATGATACTGCTTGTATATTAAGATGACAAGATGCAGTATGCATAATGCATAAAAAATGCATCAGATAGTTATATGTGAAGCATGGTGCATACATATATACCAAATTCCATTCTTTTTCTCAAAAATATTAGTTGCCAGTTGTTTTCCCCAGCTAGATCCAGTGGTCCGTACCCCTTCTAAGCATGTAACATACCCCATGTTTCCTCTCTGTTGGTCGGTTCCTTAGACTGTCGGGAGCAATAAAAGACTGCACATAGTTGAAGTGAAAGCCCCGTCTCTCTTCACTTCTCCCCACCACACTCCTACGATCTTTCTTCGCCTTGTTCCCCCGATATCTGTAGACATGGCTGAGGTGACGCTCGGAAACAAGTATGCTTATGCTGCAGTGACGACCACTACCAGGCCAACACTTCTATCTCAACGTCGACAGTCAGCCTTCTTCAGCTTTAATCGTCTTCACTATCTTATATATCAAATTGTGGATTGTACCTTGTCTAGTGTTCCTGCGCAGAATCGCCAGAGGTGACGCTCGGTCGCTTGTTCCGACGACTACAGGCTGCCAAATTCCGTCCGCTTCGAAAGCTCCTACCACGATCTGAATTCAACAAGCTCAAGGTGTAAAAACAGTTCCTGACTCCAAGCTGATTATCGATAGAATCTCTCCACACTAGCACAGATAGAAACGGGTGAAATCCGCTAGCACGGTACAACAGGTGAAGCAAAAGACTTACACCTTGTTTGATGATACAGATAGTGAAGCCAGCAGAGAGATGGCTCTCTTATACGCACAAATATATAAAAAATGAGATGTGCCTTTCCCTTTTTCTGCGAAGAAGAATGGAGAAGGAGAGATTCCCTGACAAAAAACTTCCTCCCCTTTTCTGTTTCTCTTGTCAGAGGAAAAAAATGGACCTGCCCCCACCTTCTGCATCTGGTCAAAGCAATCAAGAGCCTCTTGGCACTTGTCCTGCTCAACATACCCTGTGATCAAAGCCGTCCACAGAATCAAGTCACGGAACTGCGAGCTGTCAAAGATGTCACGTGCTTCCACGATCATACCAAACTTGAAATACATGTGCAGCAAAGTGGTATTGATAAAAGGGTGCAAGTGGAGATTCTCCATTACAATCTGTGCATGTATAGTGTATCCTCTTGCAATCCATTTCATATTGATGCAGGTTTTCAGCAAGGCTACATAAATGTGCGTGGAACCATTGCAGTCCATGGAACTATGTCCCTCATTCCATCAAGGATTTCGCGAGCTTCCTCAAGTTTTTTCACTTTTAACATAAAAATCAACTAATGTACTACTCACAAATTGGTCACTTTCCAATCCCTCCTTGACCAACTCAGCATGCAGCTCTTGGCCTTTCTCAATGGCTCGCATAGAAGAGAAGCCTCTCAGGCAGCAAACAAAGGTGATAGTGTCTGGTTCAACCCCTTCCATCTTCATTCTTTGTAGAAGAGCTAGCACTTCTGCACCAAGTCCGTTCTCTGCGTATCCAGTTGCTATTGTATTCCAGGAGACTATATCCTTCTCTGGCAACTTCTCAAACACCTCCTTTGCATCTGTAAGCATGCCAAACCTTTTGCTGCATTTCCAAGAACTCCTCGGTCCATCCAAGATAGCTGCCTTTGGTGGCTTCTCAGAGAAACTCCCCCCTGAAACAAAGCCATGATACTTCTAATGGAGATCTTGGACAAATCCGATAGAAGCTAGAGGTTTTGCATCGGTCCCATCTCATATCCTTAGCCTAAAATTCTTGAGAATATTTTCAACTTTATACCTTGATGTCATCTTCCTCAAGTCCAAACACGACCGATGCAAGCGATAAGGCCCAACGGAAAATATCCGATGGGCCTCATCACTTGCATCGGTCGTGATCGACTTCTCCAAGTCTAAATGGAGACCTTTGAGAAAACCCATTGCCTGCAACTCATCTCCTTAGCCTAAGAATCATGAGAATATATTTTACTCTATACCTTGACGCTAGAGATTTTGCATCGGTCCCATCTCATATCCTTAGCCTAAAATTCTTGAGAAAGCAAGCGATAAGTCCCATCTCATATCCTTTCCTAAACACGACCGATGCAAGCGATGAGGCCCAACGGAAAATATTCGATGGGCCTTATCACTTGCATCGGTCGTGGTCAATTTCTCTGTCTAAATGGAGACCTTGGAGAAAACCTGTCATGAGAATATATTTTACTCTATACCTTGACGCTAGAGATTTTGCATCGATACCATCTCATATCCTTAGCCTAAGATTCTTGAGAAAGCAAGCGATAAGTCCCATCTCATATCCTTTCCTTAACACGACCGATGCAAGCGATGAGGCCCAACGGAAAATATTTGATAGGCCTTATCGCTTGCATCGGTTGTGGTCGATTTCTCACTAAAAAAGGCGATCTTGGACAAAAACTGAAATTAATAAGAATATATTAAACAACATACCTTGACCTCATCTTCCTCCTTGATGAGCTCTTTTGAGTCAATACAAATTGTTCCTTTGTCCTCAACAACATCCAAGAATGAATAGCCGCGCCCAAACAAGTATATTCCAAGTTGTTTCTCATGCTCATCAAAATCTTCATCAGCAAGTCTTGGCTTCTCTGAGATAGATTTCTCAAAGCATCTTGAAAGGGCTTCTGATGAATCTTTGAATTCTTCATTAGACAAATCCAAATCAAGACGCAAAAAATCTTCTTTTCTTTCTCCTTTCTTATTGATGAATCTCCTTGCAACTTCTTCTGCTCAGCTATAGCCGCAAGGCAGTAGTCCTCCCTTAGATTGAAAAGTTCGTGAATGTAAAAAAGAGGTATAAACACTTTTTCGGAGATAAAGTAAAAAGGTAGATTTGGGAGAAGTAGGGACTTCTCAGACACTTGAACTTCTTCAGTTGGCTCCCTTATTGCAGTCTCTGCTTTAAAAGTGGCCACATCAAAACCTTTGACCTGCACTTCTTCTGCTTGGAGATTGATCTCCTCAACAATCTCCATGACACCTTTCATAGTTTTTGAGCTTCCCTCAAGCGTCAGCTCTAAGGAAGGCTCGTCTTCAACATGAACATTTTCCTCCTTTTCAATTGAGATGTGATCAAGCCATATCAAGAAGGCAATATTTAAAGGGAGCAAGCAGTAGTCTTTTTCATGCTCTGGGCATAAATCAAGCTTCCCTGGCAAAGGGGATATCCTTTTGCATTTTCTTGTGATCTTGGCCCTATCTATTGGATCCTTCCCAAAGATGTGAGGATGGACATAGGTTTTCTGAGAAAGAGAAAGGATGTTTCCATTGATCAACCCCAAGAAAATCTCCCACTCATCCTTAAGAATTTTTTTTGATTTCTCTAGGAGTTTTTCAAAATCAATTTTGGGGTTGAATATCGTCATTGCATCAGGAAAATAATCTACAGTTAAACCCTCTTGAACCATGAAATCAAGAAGTTTCTCTGATGGAGAGACATTAAGGATCTCATTCATTCCCTCCATCTAAGCTGCAGCTTCATTTGTATGTTTATGAGGAGAACACAACCGATGCAAGCGACTACAGCAAGTCAACGTTGGTCAAACGGGGAAGATCGCTTGTATCGGTCGTGTCAGGGATGAAAACAAAAAACGCATGTAACTGAGACGAATTCTCTGAAGGTTCAAAATTTGAATTTGTGAAGGAAGTTGCTATTTATAGGCGAGGAGGGAGGAAGTAACGGTCGAATGATGTGGACCAATCACTGAGTGCCACATGGTAGAGTGTACGGTGCCTGATTCAATGGATAGATGATGTGGACCAATCAAATTATGCCACATGGCAAAAGACATTGGAATTCACAACAGCTATATGATGTGGACCAATCGTGGCATGCCATGTGGCACCAATGGTCAACCCAGTTCTGGGACCTATTTAAGCTTCTCTGTTCATTTCTTTTTTTTTTTTTTTTTGTCAACACTTTCCAAGCGTCGAGGTTCCATCGCCACCAAGTTTTCGAGATGCTTCTTCACAATTTCTATAGAGAGCGCTCTCTGCAATAGGTAATATGGACACGACCGATCGAAGCGATCTGGGTACATCCGAGATTTTTGGATAACCCTAATCACTTGGATCGGTCGTGTTTCTAAAGTGGCATCGAGTCCTTGTATGCTTGAGTATTATGCATTGTAACCTATATTTGAAAGCGATTCGAGTATTATGCCTGAATTCAGGGATGACCGATGCAAGCGATAAGGGATATCCGGGCAACTACGGACGATTCTAATCGCTTGGATTGGTCGTGTCTCTGCAAGTGCAAAGAGTCATTGATCATAGCTTGCAAATTATGTTTTTTCTTAATGATACTTGAGTATTTTGCATTGTAAGATATATTTGAACTAGTATTGATTGATATTTGATGATGAATTCAAGGACGATCGATGCAAGCGATCAGGGACATCCGGGCATTTCCGGATGACTCCTATCGCTTGGATCGGTCGTGTCTCTGACAGTGGAAAGAGTAATTGATCATTGCTTGCAAATTATGTTTTTTCTTACTGATACTTGAGTATTTTGCATTGTAAGATATATTGGAACTAGAACTGATTGATATTTGATGGTGAATTCAAGGACGACCGATGCAAGCGATCAGGGACATTCGGGCATTTTTGGATGACTCCTATCGCTTGGGTTGGTCATGTCTCTGACATTGGAAAGAGTCCTTGATCAAAATTTTTGAAAGTAGGTTTCCTTTCTTTCCTAATTCCTTGCCTAAAGACTCTCACTTTGTGCAGAGTATGGCTAGGACCAAAAAGACAGCAAGGAAGTTGTACCCTGAGGGTCAGGACCAAAATGCCCAGGAGAAAAATGTCCAGGAGCAAAATCCCCAGAAGGTTGAAGGCAATGTATCAGACAAGCCTTCAAAGAAAAGGGTCAAATACCATGTAAAGTCTTTGAGGGAAATTAGAAGAGCTCAAAAGTCTGTGGGATTGTTGATCCCTAGACTTCCATTTATGAGAGTTGTCAAGCAGACCTCAGCCAACCTCTATTCTTTGATGAAGACCTCATCCTTTGTCAATGTGAGGTGGCAAACTCAAGCACTACTATGCCTTCAAGAAGCTGTAGAGGACTTTGCTATTGATTTTATGAATGATGCCTATTTATGTGCTACTCATGCACATAGGGTAACACTAATGGCAAAGGATTATGTTATTGTTTTCAAGAATAAGATATAAATTTGATAACTCTCTGGTTCCTATTGATCACCATGATAAAAAATTCTTCAATATTTTAAATATACCTCCAGCTCGAGCACCCAAAACAACAGTTGTCATTGAAGAAATCAACCCAAAGGTCACTCATGATCATGAAACTAGAACTGCAGCAAATAATGAGGAGGAGAGGAAAAAGCAGGGATTATTTACAGAGGAAAGTGTCATCTTAACCGAGATTGAAAAGATACAGAAAGGTGATGGGCAGATAATAGTTAATGTTGCAATGCCATGGCAAAAATATTGGTTTCTTGACATTAGACCTTAAGACAACAAAATGTTGAGGGAGCTTCATGTTGAAATATCAGATAGTGTGGTCAACATTTCACTCAGGTATATGTAGAGGCCATAAAGTGCTCTTGTATTGCTTAATTTTCAAGTTCCTTAAGTGAATTTTTATTTCTTGATTTGTAGGGTTCTTCTTCAACAATGTGAGGAAGCGGTTCAAAGAAAAGTATTTATTTTAGATCTTCTGGTGACAGAGTGTTTTTTGCATAAACATGGAGATGCCAAGTCCTTTCTACATGATTTTACAGAAGAGGTAGAATGTGTAATCTACCCATATATTGAAAAGTAAGTATTCATCTTCATTTTGGAAAGATATTTTTTTCATTCAAGAAAGTATATTTACATGCAACTCATTGACATGGGCCATTGGAGTCTGATTATTGTTGACTTCAATGCATATCAAGCTCTTTTCCTCAATTCTCTTCAATCACAACATGGGAATTGCAAAGTGTAAGTTGCTTTACATTTTGTTGTGTTCTATTTAAAGGCCATGCCATCCATTCTGATTTTTACTTTACAATGCAGTGCTACAAAGCTTCTCAAGATGCATATTGATCAGAATTTTCTTGGAATTGCTAAAATGAATGAACAAAAGCAATTTGGATACATACAAATTCATGTGCCATTGTAGAGGGACTCAACATCATGTGGCTGGAGAGTGATTGCAAATGCTGTAAGATTCTTGGAAAGAAGGTTTTACAGTCCTAAATTGAATTTATCAGACTACCCAGATGCATGGATCATCTTGATCAGAGAGAGAGCAATAAATGGCATCATGAAACATGCAATCTGCCCCTATGATCCAGACTCACCTCCACCCCCTCCACCTGATAAAAAAAAGTCTGAAGATAAAAAGAAAGGGCTTCCTATTCACTCACCATTAAAGCATGGGACCAAGAAAAAGAGTAAAGCTGAAAGCTCCAAAAAGGGACAGCAGCAACAGAGAAAACAGAGCTCCAAAAATGATAGAAAGGGTTGAATCATTTTTCAGTCTTAGATTGAAATCTAATGTAAAACCAACATAGGTTGGAAGATTTATTGATGTACAAATTGTATGTACTTATGCCAATCTTCATCTAGAAGATGGTCATTGTAACCATTTATTTGCCTTTACAATATTTATATACCTTGAGAAATATACAGTTGTATTGAACCTCTAGATAGTTAAACAAAAGTTCATTGCATGGTCCAATTAAATTTGTTCGTGTCACAAATATGACTGCATTGTGGGTTTCTTACTTCATTACTGTTGGAAAGTTTAAATTGGAGAGGATACAGAAGAATATAAAGAATTAAGAGGACACGACCGATGCAAGCGATACGGGGAATGGGAGAATTTTGGATTGCCCCTATCGCTTGCATCGATCGTATTATCCATTTCAACATAGGATCCCCTTTTAGCAACCTTGCATGAGATGAGTTGTTGCTAATTTTTTTTATACTCATGAGTGAAATCTTTACACAAGGTCACTTGTTGAAGTCTCTCGCGGTAGTTTGCTAACACGACCGATCTAAGCGATAAGGGCCATCCGACAAGTTCAGATTGCACTAGTCGCTTGCATCGGTCGTCTTCTCTAATCTCGTCTCCTCTGTTTTATGCCTTAAGTCATGCTCTTCATATTTTGAAATATCAAACCTTGGATTAGAATTTGCACCAGTTTCTCCACCCTCTCTTATATTACTTGTTATGTGTACCATGATATTTTCTCTTGCATTTCTTGAGGACAGAAAAGATGGATAGAGTCAAATTATTTTATTGAGACTAATGTGCACCTTTGATAGACTATATAGATCTCTTGTTCATCTAGCATTAACTTATGCAAGTTCCTGTATAATTATTTCTTAGTTGGAACCTCATCAGAATGTTAAGATTAAACAAAAAAAATGCCAAGATGAGTTTAGATGAAGGGGAATAATTGAAGTCATCAATTCACTCCTGCAAATAAAAATCAATGGAAATATGAAATAAAGGACCTAAAAAATATCTTAGAATGTATTGGTTTATATTCTTATCATTGTACAATAAGAACCTCATCAAAATCTTGAAAGTAAATTACAAAATGCAAATATGAATTTAGACATTTAAAATTCATAATTCATCATCCTGCAAAGAAAATTCAATGGAAGTATCAATAGAAGCTTCTATTAGAGGAAGATACATTATGTAAGAATGTGAGGGCTAACTTGTTACAATCTTAAGGGTTGGAATTTAATCACCCTTGGTGGCAGGCAACTCATGCAAGATAATGATTTCTCTGATCTAATGTTAACTATTGCATCATCAACTGAGAATCTACACTGTGATGATAGCACATCAAGGTATTCTAGGAGCTCCCTTACATTTTTGAGATTCCAATTTGCAGTGACAATTATTTTCCTTGATTGAAAATTTGGATGAATCAATACTTCTAACTCAAATTCTGGACAACTCTCCTTTGAGTCCAAGGCTATCCAAAGTCCAAGCTTTTTTTTCCACCTTCTATAGTCATATCCTAGAACCAGAGATTGTCGACATATTTGATATGAGATTGAAAGAGAATTGGGACTAACTTTACATAAAATAATGTCACCTAGCTTTTGAACTTCTTTGCTATCCCATTCCCTACCTAAAACATCATCAATCTCTGAAATAGAGACTCTCCTATTCAACCACATTGTTTTTTTTCCTGTAATAACATGTTTTTAGAGCATGCTACAAAGACATGAATAGGCAAAAACCATTGAATCTTTATCCTTCTCGAAATTTGGCCTGTTGACATTGCCTTTTGGATGTCAAATTTAATTTTGCATCAAAAACTTGAAACTGTTGAATGATCAGGAGCATCCCAATCTAATGAAGAGATGCAAGGACCAGGTACATGTACAAGATTTCCGTAAGAACTCCTCCCTGATGGCACTCGATAATCTGCATAATGGACAAATAACTCTATGCTATTGAAAAATTGAACAGATTTGTCTGCATACATGAGTTCTGCATATTCCTTATGAAGAACTGCGAATGTTCCTGTTAAACATTCAACAGGTTGCCATTCCACAATATTGGAAGGAAAGATATCTGCAATACAAAAACATATGTTTTATTATACAAAAACAACTGGAATGATAGAAGAGCATTGTCAAACTTCACTTACAGTACGAAGGGAATTGCAGATGGTTTTCTAGAACAAGATCCTTAGTGGTGTACACATGTTGTACTCGTGCAAACCAACCGCATCTCTTCAATTTAAAACTGAGAATACATCCCTTCCAGTGGTTTCTTGTGTTGTCTCTTTTGGCACGCTTGACTTTATGGGCACCTCTGCAGCTAGGAAGCATAGTTACCCATTCATTTACTTTCACAGAAAGAGGTTTCCACAAAGAATGCTCTCTTCTGTTGTAAACCTCACATGAGGTTACATGATTGGAAGGACGACGAGAAGAAGAAGCCATTTGAACTTAGAAGAAGAAGAATGTTCAAAGCGAGAAACCGATGTTCACAACTTTTGGCAGTATTTATAGAGAAAAAGGCTTTGTACACGTGGAAACTTTTGATTTGATGTAAACCCTGTCGCTGAATGATCATGAAATTTTGTGAATCCAAAAATATTTCGTATCTTCAAAAATCAATTCCTTCTTGGAAATTTGAGAATATGCTTTGTGTAGTGTGCCAAAGTATCTTTTTTTTCATCAAACCAAAAAATTGTACACTGAATATGAGACTCTTCATCCCTTTAGCAATGCTTCTAGAGAAAATTGTACTAAAAAAAGAAATTCTTCATACGGTTAGAAGAGACAACAATGTTATATTCTTGTACACGTGGAAAGACTCTATTTGTCAATTTTCTTAATCTCTCATTAGCAAACAACCCCTTTTCGGCCGTTTTTTGCCCTAATGGCATGAAGCTTAGAGATCTCCCTGAAAGAATGATGGATCATGGACAACCCTTGCATCTTTTGGTAATCTCTATAGTTCCTATTCCTTGCATTGAGACTCTTCTCATTGTAAGCATAGTTGCTCTACCAACTATGAACCCACTATGGAAACTTCAGAAGATGTGTCTTGGATGATCTTTGGTGTTGTCTCCACAAATTTTAGTGTATGAGTAATGAGGAACTCCTCCAACATGTACTATTCGTCGTTTCTACTCTTTTTTGGTTTCATCTATCTTGATTTGAAGGTGCATCATAAGCAAATATTTTTCGGCAGTGAGTGTAATTACTAGGTTGGTCAATCTCACAACATTCTCTTGTGTTGCTATAAGATGTGCCTTGATTTCCTCATATTGCATCCATTCATCTTGTAACTCCGGTTGCAACATCTCTAACTCATGTGTATCTCAAGCCATTTCTTCAACCTTCTCTAATCTTACTTTGGTCTTTATATAGTTGATTTGGTGCTCTTGTAAGAGCATCAATGTCATCTACATCTTTTCTTTTTTTTGAAGAGGATGGAGGCATGGTACTATGGAACATTTGTGGTGTGGTCTTGAAAGGTGATGACACTATAGGAATGGACATGGATGGGAATGGTATGCTGAAGATATTAAATGTGGTCACTGTGGATGAAGCATCTAGGGTCCGTTCAGTAGTAAGTGGTGGTATAGGTAAAGATACCTCTTCAATTGTTGTTTGGACTATGTATCCATGTTGTTCTAAGATTGTTTTTTATGGTGTCGCATGAGAGGATGATGATATCTATGAATCAGATGAGTATGAGAAGGAAGAGGAGGAACTTGTAGATGTTGTCAGTGGGATTCCTCTCCTTCTCCATCTCATATTGTTCTTGTTGCTTTCCTCATAATTTCGAAGGCTTCATGGGAGAGTTTGATTTTGTCTTGGTAGCAATAGTCTTGTAATGTATGGTTGTTGGCTCCAAAGCTACTTGTGGAAGTTGATTTGCAAATGCATCGGACATCTCCTCCGCCCATCCTTTGCTAAGAGAATCTGGCAATTCGACCATTTGTATTGGCTATTGTACAGAAGATTTCCTTTTCTTGGTCCCAACTATCGATTGATGTATTACAAGAGGTTCAAAGACTCAAGGATCACCTCTTGTTGTGCAAGTGTTTTTCAATTCCTAATCATTGTTGGGTCTTTGATCTGGAACACAGATGTGTATGCAAGGTTGCGTTTGAGAGTGGCCCTATCTATCACTGGTAGGAGGCCCCCTCTTAGAATCTTATCAAACACCATTTGTTTCATTTCTATGTAATGCAATGGCTTTTTAAATGCATGAAGAAAAGCATTAGCAATGCTTTTGATGGGTCCTATGTACCTCTATTATTGGTTGATGAAAAGTAGACATGGAATAACCTAATTACAAACTCTTATTAGGATGTTGCATGTTTTCAAACGTTTTGAAAGAATTGATTTTTGGCCTTATGATTGTGGTATCTATATCAAATACTAGGAACTTTAAGGAAAATGCTATGACTTTTCTACCCATAGCGATTACCTATGTCTACCTTGAGAAATTGGTGATAATAGATGTTCTTAGTAGTTTTTCTCTGACTTTGATATGGGAAGAAACTCCACACACATCTTTGCATCCACATGTACTAAATGGGGTTTGAGAAACACGTCAATCTTCAAGTTCTTCTAGGCTGCAGCTACCTTAGGATCTTGGTTAATATCTTGATACTCATAGATGAGGTAAACCACTTTGACAGAGAATTTTTGCGTGCCATGGTAATAAACATAAAGATCTCATACAACAATGTCTAGGGGCACTTTCTTTCTCTTGTTCAACCAAAAAGACCTGATTGCAATAACACTCTTCTATGGCAAGCTGGCTCTTGGTGCCGCCAACTGTGGCCCTTTTCCTAGTCTTCTAGATGAAGAGGCTTCCATCTCATCCATCATGCTATAGAAAATATGTTATAAAAAACTCTTCAAAGTTAAGTTAGTTAAGTTAGTGGGTTAGGGAATGTTAGAAGATAATACAACAACAATGATTAAAGTGTATGTGCCCCTAGTGCATAGGATTCATAACACTTCCTCATGCATGGCCCTAAAGTATGTTGATATATTTAGGTAGTGATGTATGTGAACACTCTAGGACCATCGGGGCACTTTTTCCCTCTTTAGGAGGGTTTTTTTCTCCCGGCTTGTATATACGTCTATTGCCCTAATGGGCTACTTATCTTTGTACATTCTCTAGTAATACATTCAATATTGTGTGTTGTGCTCTAAGCTTCTTCTTCTTCCTTGTGTTGTTCACGTGCTTTCGCTGACGTCTAACTCCAACAATTGGTGGTGTCGTCGACACCCCTCCGATCACAGTCTCAGAATCGCATGAAATTTGGTACGTATACTCAAGTGCTTGTGCAGGCTATTTCATCTTTTTGTGCCAAAGGTATATACTAGTTTTGGTTCGCCAGTATAAGCGTCTCGAAGTCTGCTACATATTTAGCAGAATTTGTCTCCACAATTTTGTTCAACTTTTTGAGAGACAATCAGTTTTTTGCATCAAGGTATTTTAGTCACTGGCCATGGCTGAAAGTAGTGATATATTCCATATGTTGGCTATTAAGGATAAGTTGGATGGTACCAACTACTCATTATGGGCTTGTATGATGCAACATGTATTGGTTGCAAAAGGACTATGGAACATTGTGTAGGGAGTTGAAAAACATCCCATCACACCTGCAACTGTTACAATTGCAAGTACTAAAGCTGATGCAAAAGGTGTTGAAGATGATGATATTCTGCATATTCCTATTCGTGTTGCGGTTTCTACTGCACCTATTGTAGAGCAAATTCGTTGGGATGGCAGAGATGTCAACACACATGCATTGATAGCTTTGTGTGTCAAACATGCCATTATTCCTCATATTCGCTCTTGTAGAATAGCTAAGGATGCTTCGGATACACTTACCACATTGTACCAAGCTAAGAATGAGGCTCGTGTTGCTTACCTCCAAAAACAGTTGGAGAGTGAGCACATGAATGAAGGTGATTCTATGGACATTTTTCTAAAGATCAAAGACTTGAAGGAATAGTTGATTTCTGCTGATGAGGTTATACTAGATAGCTCACTTGTGCAGACCGTTCTGAATGGTCTTCCTAATTCATATCAGAGTTTTGCTTCTACTCTTCGGTTGATGATGAAAGGCAATCCAAATGCCTTGTCATTTGAGGAGTTAGTCTCTGTTCTGTTGCAGGAAGATCAGTCCACACAGAACAGGGCCATTATGCCTGTTGCAGATCAAGCTTTCCTGACTAGTCAGAAGGACAAAGGAAAATGGAGCTCTTCAAGTAATAAGCAAAAATCTGCTAATTCTGCACAATCGAAGAGGGAAGACAAAAATGAAAAGAAATAAAAAAAGCAAAAATTGTTTTGCAAGTACTGTAAAGGAAATGATCATATCATAAAGAACTGTCCAAAACTGGCTACTAAAGAGGCAAAGAAGAAAGAGGCTGGAATGGTTGTTGCAGAGGCCTCTACACCAAAAACAGAGTCTACTAATCTGGTGCAGGAAGAAGAATGGGCATTTACTACTGTTTGCAGTTTTGACCCATCTTCTCATGAGCACTGCATGTCTAAAGTAGACTTAGATGTTTGGTACTTTGACAGTGGGGTGACCAAACATATTACTTCGCAGCGTAGTTTCTTCTCTTCACTCGAGCCTGCCCCTACAGGGAATATTGTTACATGTGCAAACAATTCCTCTTATCCTGTTATGGGAGTTGGTAAGATCATTTTGACTACTATGATGGTAGTTCTTTCACTTTGTCAGATGCTTTGTTTGTGCCAAGGATCAAGAAAAAATTGTTATCAGTTTCTGCATTAACCAAGATTGGCTTGGTTGTGAAATTTGTTGATGATAGATGTATAGTTTATGATTTGTTAAATGGCGACGTGATTATTGCTTCTGGCATTTTATGTCGTGGGTTGTATAAGCTCATAGACTATGAAAGATCTTTAAATGATTCGGCATGTTTAGTACATGATTCTCAGACTATGTTAGATGCAAAACTTTGGCATGCATGCTTTGGTCATCTGAATTTTGCTAGTTTGCTATACCTACAAAAATCTGAAATGGTGTCCTCTTTGCTCAAACTTGAGGCACCCAGAAAACATGTTTGTGAAGGCTCTATTTTGGGTAAAATGAAGCATTCCTCCTTTCCAAAAGATGGTTCAGTTCGTGCTACTAAAAAATTATAGCTTGTACATAGTGATGTCTATGGTCCTATGCAGACACCTTCTTTTGGAAATTATCTTTACTTCATGACTTTCATCGATGATTTTTCCAGACATGCATGGGTATATCCATTGAAGGCAAAGTCCAAAGTGTTCATGTGCTTCAAACAGTTTTTGGTTTTGGCTGAAAATCTATCAGCATGTAAAATGGGCAACCTCCGTTGTGATCGACGGAGGGAATATATGTCTTCTGATTTTAATGCATTTCTCGCTGAACGTGGGATAAAACACCAGTGTACAGTGTCGTATACACCTCAACAAAATGGATTTGTTGAATGAAAGAATAGTTCACTCATGGAGATGGCGAGCTGTATGGTCAAGAGTCAAGCTTTACCACATAGTTTTTGGCTTGAGGTTGTCATGTGTGCAGCATATGTACTTAACAGATGTCCCACTAAAGCACTACAGTCTATCTCTCCATATGAGGCTTGGCATGATGGCAAACCATCTGTTGCTCATCTACGTGTTTTTGGTTGTTTAGCATATGCATTAGTGCCTGAACAACATCACAGAAAATTGGATGATAAATTAGTGCCTGAACAACATCGCAGAAAATAGAAAACCATAATTTTAATCATCATTTTTTCAACATCGCAGAAAATTGGATGATAAAGTAGTGCATGAACAACATCGTAGAAAACAGAAAGGCCAAATCATTTTAAAATGATTTGGCCTTTCACATGGACACTAACGATAACAATCTCCCACTAAAGACCAATATGACCAAAGTAACTATGGGAGAAAAATGAAGAATTATAAAGAATACCTGAGTGTAAGTATACAAACTATACCTCCCACTTGATGGGCATGTTACACAATATACAAATGACTATGTAAGATCATGAATCAAGTAATCCCTATCAAGTGAATACTTTCCTTTCATTACCCATATCCATTTTCTGTGCTTATAATTGGGAGAATATAGCATCAAACTCATTTAGATGAGCAACAATACTCTTTTTCCTTCATGCGAAGGTCATATAACTTTCTAATCAGATACACTTTATTTGATGCCGTTTCTTTTCCATATGTATTGCATAACTTCTTCCAAAGCTCCTCACACTTTCACATTCTAATAGTATAAATTAAACATTGTCTATGGGGTGCAATCGAATGGTAGACTTGGCCATTTCATCTAACTCATCCCAATCATCTTCATCCATGTCAACAAGCTTCTTTGAGATTCCATTTATTGGCTTCCATTGCCTCCTCTTAAACAACACATCTTTAATCAGATTCTTCCATAGAGCAAAGTTTGTACCATTAAATTTTCGGATCTCAAAATGGTCTTTGTCCTGCAAGTTATAACTCCTCCTTGGAACACTAGCACTAGACCCTGATCCACCAGATGTGCTTAAGACCTCTAATGCCATGATGATAGAGAACTGAATAGAATGATAATGGATCTAGAAGAGTCCAAACACCTCCAAGGCTCAAAGGATGACCAAGTGTCAGATTCTAGGAGAGGGTTCAACAGTCTTCCCAAAAAAATGAACTAACGAACAGTAATAACCAACCAAAAGAATTATGTGAGAATAAGTTTGATCACACCAGTGAGTGTATGAAGGAGTAAATCGACCACTATATTGTTGATAAAACCAAAAATCTAGAAAAAATTTACCAGAGTATCCTCTACAAAATGAGCATATGAACAATGTCAAGATCTCATAAAACTGCAAGTATTGACATGTTTACCTGCATAGTGAATCACTGACTCCACATCATATAATCAATTACCTAAAAGAAGCCAACTAGGCTTATTGAGCACCTATGAACGACTATCATACATCTCCTATGGCAAGGTTGGGTAAGTCTTCCACCTGCATCACCAAGGAGACCCCAACATTTGGGTGTCTCCCAGTTAAGAAAACCTAGCCATGACCCTCTTTATCAAACATAAAAGGCTTTATGCAAAAACCTAACCGCTATATCAATGAACACATAGATGTACATAAGTGGTATCCACAGAAGCGTACATAGTGTGTATGTTCTCAATATATGTAGTAAAATGGCACTAAAAAGCTGAATTTACTTCCCAAACATTGGCCAACAACACCTACAAGTGTCTGTCAACTCTATCCTTTAGGCTCAAAAAACCTGCATAGACTTGTGATGACTGCTCCCACCATAGCTAAAACCTTTCAAGAAACCTGTAGGTTAACAAGTGTGGCTGAAAACACAACCCAAAAGGTGAACATTCATTGTTAAAGAAGTACAAAGAACAATATTTTTGATGTTCTTCGGCCTCTATGGAGAGAACTATGCATGAAAGTACTCCAAAATGGCTCCAAAAATCACACCGAAAATGCTTCAAAAATAGGCTTTGAAGGCAAAGAATGAAGCTTTGAGGGCCCAAAACTTGTTGAAGATAATGTTAACCTTATTCTTCCCCCTTCTTCAAACACCACAAGAGTGTAAGACAATAGTTACGCAATATAACACAAGAGCAATAGCAGAGAACATAATAGATATAGGAGAATCTCAACAATTTTCTACTAACAGCAAGTACAAACCCTAAACCGGTCCACCCGTGTGCTCTCAAGGTAGAGCTTAAATGGTGATCTAGACAACTCTAGATAGGGAGATACAAGGTAGAGGTATGCTGGCTCAACTCAATGTCTCAGGTAGTGCAGAAGTCATGTATATATAGGATCATGGGTGGCCGTCCATGGACGGCTATACATGGGCGATAGAGCATGGGCGGCCATTGCCCGCATAATTGCCATACACGGCTTAGATCGGTTGAACCGACCTAACAAATATAAATGATTTCTGACTCCAACAGGGAATATTCCATGGAATATTCCCTTTACAGTCACGTCGGGGGCGCTGCCGCCGGACCCCCACCAAGGGGCCCACTGGCCCCCTAGGACCCCCCCAGCCAGGGTGCTCGCTGGCCCCCTTGGACCCCCCAGTCGGGGTTGCTCACCGCTGCCCCGGACCCGACAATTGGGGACCCTAGTAACTCCCTTTCCTTACAATACCTTATATGCTCCAATATGACCATCCAACATACAAGTTGGGATTCCCATCAATTGGGTAATGCACGCTTGGCTTCTCCTCATAATGGGGGCCCTACAAAATGTGCATATAATCATGAGAGGTAGACATTGATCATATACTAACACCCCCCCTCAATGTTTACCGATGATAAATCAAGTAGGTCTTGGTCCTATGCCCATCTGTTGAAGATGCCTGCTGAGCTGCTCTCTTCCAAGTGCTTTAATGAATATGTCAGCACAATTTGCCTCTGTTGGGCAATATTCTAGCTCCACAATTTCATCTTCAATTAGCTCACGAATGTAATGGTACTGTACTTCTATGTGCTTGGTGCGAGCATGAAATACTGGGTTCTTTGCAATAGCCATACAACTTTGATTATCACACTTGAGTACAGTCCCTATATTTGATGGAAAGCCTAGTTCAGCAAGAATTCTCCTTAACCAGACTGCCTCACAAGAAGCAAAACAAGCTGCTTTGTACTCTGCTCTAGTGGAGGAGAGTGCGAGAGTTGGTTGCTTCCTACTTACCCAAGAAAATATTCCTGAACCAAGTGAGAAACAATATCTAGAAACTGATTTCCTAGAATCACAATCTCCAGCTGAATCACAATATCCTTGAAGTGTATCACCTGTGGTATACAAAATACCAAAATCCAAGGTTCCTGCAATATACCTTAGAATTCACATTCCAGCATTCTAGTGACTCTCCTTAGGTTTGTTGGAAAACCTGCTTAACACTCCAACAACATAGCAAATGTTTGGTCTAGTGTTGCACATAAAAATAAGACTTCCAACGAGCTTCCTATACTTCTTAGCATCTACATCAGGCATGTTATCATCCATAGATAGCTTATGATGTACCTCCATAGGTGTGCTAGTTGGTTTGCAATCCATCATTCCAAATGCCTTGAGAATTTCTTTGGCATATTTTTGTTGTGAGATGAAAATGCCATCCTTCCTTTGCCATACTTCAATTCCCAGACAAAAATGGAGTAGACCCAAGTCTGTCATTTCAAACTCAGTTCCCAAGCTGATCCGAGTTTGATTGATGAGTTCCTGATGATCTCCTGTAATGATCAAATCATCTACATATACAATGACAACAACTAGCTTGCTATCCCTTTTCGTTACATACAGTTAGCATCAAAAGTACTTCTTTCAAAACCCATATTTTTGAAAAAGTTTCTATCCACTGGTACCAAGCCCGTGGAGCTTGCTTAAGTCCATACAAAGCTTTCTTCAACCTGCAAACTTTGTTTTCTGAATTGAGCACCTAAAAACCTGGTGGTTGAGATACATATACCTCCTCCTTGAGGTGACCATTCAAAAATGCAGATTTGACATCCATCTGGAAAATAGGCCAGGACTTTTGTGCAGCTACTACAAGTACCATCCGAATAGTTGTCATGTGTGCTATTGGTGCAAAAGTTTCTTGAACATCAAATCCTTCAGTCTGTGAAAACCCCTGTGAAACTAATCTTGCCTTATACTTTTCTAATGTTCCATCAGCTTTATACTTAGCTTTCCAAATCCATTTAGTACCTATTACCTTCTTCTTTGGCGGCAAGTCGACTAGATCCCATGTATCATTTTTGAGTATACTATCATACTCAGACTGCATTGCCGCTCTCCAACCTGGATCATCAAGGGATTCTTCAATGGTGGTAGGTTCCTTTATCGAGCCCATGATATGTGCCATTAGAGCCATGTTAACAATGTGTTATGAGGCTCTTCTTTGCTCCTCTATTCTCTTTGATCTTAGTAATCCATCCGAGGATGATTCTGGTACATCTACATGTGGATTGTGATCATCAAAGAGCTGTTGTGCCCACTTTGGTAGTGGCTTACACTGTGCAGCTAC
Organism: Ceratopteris richardii; assembly: GCA_020310875.1. NCBI lineage: Eukaryota > Viridiplantae > Streptophyta > Polypodiopsida > Polypodiales > Pteridaceae > Ceratopteris > Ceratopteris richardii. Next base: position 113,518,758 of record CM035427.1, read on the forward strand.
AACTGGTTGGCTTTTTATTGAGGAAATTTCTTCATCAGATGTTTCCTCCTCCTCAACTGTAACCTGTCTTTTGATAGGCACAAGGTGATATATTTCTCCGTTTGATGAGAGAGTAGATTTACCTTTATCTTCTACTAAGTGTGGTCGTTCATCAAACACCACATCTCGGCTGACAAAAATCTTCCTTGCCTCAGGATCCCACAACCTGTATGCTTTAGACTCTTCACTATATCCTAGGAAGACACACTTTTTGCTTTTGGAATCCAACTTTGATCTTGTTGAATCAGGAATATGTGCATAACAAAAACAACCAAAAATTCTGAAATGCAAAACTGAAGGATTTTTACCAGAATATGCTTCTTGAGGGGTCATCCCCTTGAGTGCTTTTGTGTAGCTTCGATTGACGATGTAGACTACTGTATTGACTGCTTCTGCGCAGAATGAATCAGGCATGTCTTGAGCCTTTAACATACAACGAGCCATTTCAACTACTGTCCTATTCCTGTGCTCAACAATGCCATTTTGTTGAGGTGTATGAGCTGTGGTAAGTTGCCTTGAACATCCGATAACTTTTTCTCAACACCTGGAGAAGTGATAAAAGAGATTGTTCCAGTTCCTTCGGTTGGACACTAGGAGTCATTTCCCACCACTACATTGATGGATTCCCATAGAGACACTAGGGAACTATACCAATCCTTTTTACTGGTCATATGGCGAGAAGCTCCACTATCTAAAATCCATGGTTCATCAACACGATCTTGAGCACATGAGCATACCTCTTCAATAGCTACCCAAAGTTCCAGCTCTGTGTTGTTTGCAGACTCTTTGTTCTTCCATGATGATTTTACAGTCCCATTTCGTTCATCAACTTGCTTCTTTCTGCAATCCTTGATGACATGGCCTTTCTTTTCACAATAGAAGCAACTTCCTGTGAACTTTTTCTTCTTTGGCTTCTTCTTTGATCCATCAGAAGAGCCTTTACCTTTTGCATTTGCTGAGAATGCAGCATCACTTGTACTTTGCCGATTCTTCAGCCGCATCTCTTCTTCTAAAAGCATCGCACAAAACTCTTCAAATGTACGAGGAGTTGGTCTTACGTGAGTGTTAAGGGCTATTACTAATCCATCATACTTTGCTGGAAGAACGCGTACACATCTTCGAGCCAGCTCTTCTGGTGTTATAACAACACCAACTGCAGCCAATTGGTCTTGAAGATGTTTAATCCGTTTGATAAAAACTTCAGCCTTTTCAGAATCAGAATGCTTTTCATTTGCCAACTGATTTTCTAAATTCTGTATCCTAGTGTGGTTCTTGGTCTCATATTGTCAAGCCAATATGCCCCAAGCCTCATGTGCTTTGGTAGTATGTTGAACTAAAGTAAGAACAAATCACTTACACTAGTGACAATTGCACATAATGCATCAACATTCCGCCTCTTCCAAGCTCGTAGAAGATCTTGATCTGGCTGAATCATCAATCTTGAATTTGCTAGATCTTCAACTTGTATAGGCTCTGGATCCAATCCCATCGGTCCCATGACAGTGTCAAGTAATTCATAGGAGTCCAAAATTGCAGAAATTTTGAACTTCCAGAGTGTATAGTTGGTTCCATCCAGCTTCCCTTCAGTGAATGCAGGTGGGCGAATTCGAATTGGTGCAACATTAACATTACCTGAAGCACAAAGACCAGTGTTCGACGATGAAGCCATCATGTAATCACTCGAATAATCTACTGATATTCTAGTCTGCTAGTAGGCTAAAGTAGTGATACTTCTCAAGTTATTCGAACCTTATAGCTCTGATACCATGTAAGACAATAGTTACGCAATATAACACAAGAGCAATATCAGAGAAGATAACAGATATAGGAGAATCTCAACAATTTTCTACTAACAACAAGTACAAAGATGATGGCGTTGTCCACCCGTGCGCTCTCAAGGTAGAGCTTAAATGGTGATCTAGACAACTCCAGATAGGGAGATACAAGGTAGAGGTATGCTGGCTTAACTCAATGTCTCAGGTAGTGCAGAAGTCATGTATATATAGGATCATGGGTGGCCGTCCATGGACGGCTATACATGGGCGGTAGAGCGTGGGCGGCCACCGCCTGCGTAATCGCCATACACGGCTTAGACCGGTTGAACCGACCTAACAAATATAAATGATTTCTGACTCCGACAGGGAATATTCCATGGAATATTCCCTTTAACGTCGGGCCGGGGGACCCCCCAACCAGGGGGCCCACTGGCCCCCTTGGACCCCCCAGTCGGGGCTGCTCACCGCTGCCCTGAACCCCACAATTGGGGGCCCTGGTAACTCCCTTTCCTTATAATACCTTATATGGTCCAATATGACCTTCATCCAACATACAAGTTGGGATTCCCATCAATTGGGTAATGCACGCTTGGCTTCTCCTCATAATGGGGGCCTTACAAAATGTGCATATAATCATGAGAGGTAGACATTGATCATATACTAACAAAGAGTGTAGGTTAGTGGCAAGATATTTCCATGGTTAAGCGAGCTTCGGGGGGAATCCATTTAACTCAAATGAATCCACTTATTTAGTCCACATAATTCAAATGATACCACTTCATTTGATCCACTTCACTCAAATGAATCCACATATTTAATCCACATAATTCAAATGAATCCAAAACATTTTATCCACTTAATTCAAATGAATCTATATCGTTTAATCCACATAGTTCAAATGAACACAAATCATTTTCAATATCATCTTAATCGATCCGTAATGGATATCTTTAGAGCACACTGAGCTAGATTCGAGAATACTCTTAGTAGTTCATGTGCATCTATTCTTTTTGATACATCTTTGTCACATGCTAGTTCTAAAGCATATTTGAATTTATAAATACCATTTTTATCAATGGGATAACTATTTAAATCTATGTATTTCAGAATTTGCATTAGGAGTATCAAAATCGTAAAGGTCTCCTGATTTTTATTAAAAGCTAGAGGGCTAGTGGATATACATTCAGGTGCAATCCACCACTACTTTTGAGTCCACTTGTTTCTAGTCGATATTTCCAAATTAGGTAGCTTTAGAGAACTTTTTTATGTTGGTAAATACGTTGCTCTACCAAAATCACATAGTCCGATATAAGCATGCGGAACTTCAAAATGCAATAGAATGTTGCCTGGATGGAGATCCTTGTGGGAAATATTGCAAATGTGTAAAATGATATTATTTGAAAAAATCCATTGATCAAATTCCAAATGTTTGTTTTCAGAGTTGCTATATCTCCTTCTCTGTCTTTAATACATCTTCTTCTTGGTACATTTAAGTATGCTATCTTCATTCTCTCCAGCCACATGTCTAATGTACCACAACTCCACAATTTGAAAATGAGACATGGGCTTTTGCTATGATTCCTAGCTAATCCAAGTAAACTAATAATTCCACTATGCATAATGGATAAAATTGTGGCTTCATTTTGGGCTTCATTCTTTCGTTTTTGTATATGAACACCATGTAATTAGAATAACTTTGCAACAAGGATTTCGTTGATGAATTTTGGGTGGGTTATTTGAACTTTATGGATCATTCCATATTGTCCTTCCCCCACGAGAGCTACATGTTCGAAATGAATAGATGAATATGGGAGCAAACAAATATTATTTGATGTTTGATCTCCCAGATTCACATGTATATCTCTTGTATTTGGATCTACTATTGGTCTCTCTCCGTGTTCGATCATGTTGGGTCTCACTCGCTTTCCTCTCTTCATTGTTTGATAATATAAATCAACAAATTTGATTTTGTCAATGCATCCAGGCATTGCGGTGGTATCTAATGCGAATGACTTTGCTACTTTGATGATCTGTCCAAAGATACGAGTGAGCTCTTTGGAAATTTTCTCATTTAATACTTGTGCTCCTCTTGACACATTGCCAAATTTATCTTCATTATTGATATATGGTGTTCTAGATAGTTGTTCAATCAAATCTTTGTAATAGGATATGTCCATTGCTATAGTGATTTGATCTTTTCTCCTTCCATACATGTATGAGCACACAAAATCTTCCAGAAACTTTTGCTCATGCTTATTTATTTTACCTACCATTTGTGCAAATATAAAAAATAGAATATAAGATAAAATTGAATCAAAATTGATATTAAAACTTTAAACACTAATCTAATTCATAAAAGCAACGATAAAAAATAAGTCTCATAAATAAAATGATAGATACTTAAATACATTTTAAGTACACATATAAATAGATATATTAATAAGTGTATGGATAGATAATGTTGATATATTTAGGTAGTGATGTATGTGAACACTCTAGGACTGTTAGGGCACTTTTTTCCCTCTTTAGGAGGTTTTTTCCCCCCGGCTTGTATATACACCTATTGGCCTAATGGGCTACTTATCTTTGTACATTCTAGTGGCAATACATTCAGTATTGTGTGTTGTGCTCAAAACTTCTTCTTCTTCCTTGTGTTGTTTGTGTGCTTCCACAGGCGTCTAACTCCAACAATTGGTATCAGAGCACGCCACTGCTTCATCTATGGCATCATCTACACCTCTCCAATTGCCATCTTAGAATGGCATGAAATTTGGTAAGCATACTCAGGGTGTCTTAGAGATCAAAACTGCTTCGCTTTGTCGTGCCAAAATCGCAATTTGAACTCGTTTTCACCTCCGAACACATTATCATAGCACTTGTCCAGGCTATTTTGTCTTTTCGTGCCAAATATATATACCACTTTTGGTTCGCCAATATAAGCGTCTCGAAGTCTACTACAGTTCTAGCAGAACTCATTTGGGTAGTTCTGTTGATATATTTAGGTAGTGATGTGTGTTGCCCTAATGGGCTACTTATCTTTGTACATTCTCTAGTAATACATTCAGTATTGTGTGTTTGTGCTCCAAGCTTCTTCTTCTTCCTTGTGTTGTTTGCGTACTTCCGCAGACATCTATCTCCAACAATTGGTATCAGAGAAGGTCATCGCTTCATATAGGGCACCATCAACACTCCTCTGTTTGCAGTCTCAGATTCACATGAAATTTGGTGAGCATACTCAGGGTGTTTCAAAGATCAAAACAGCTTCGCTTTGTGGTGCCGAAATCGCGATCTGAGCTCGTTTCGACCTCCGAACGTAGTGCTTGTGCAGGCTATTTCGTCTTTTTGTGCCAAAGGTATATACTAGTTTCTGTTCGCCAGTATAAACGTCTCGAAGTTTGCTACAGGTCTAGCAGAATTCGTTGGGACAGTTCTGTTCAACTTTTTGAGATACATTCAATTTTTTGCATCAAGGTATTTTAGTCACCGGCCATGGCTGAAAACACTGATGTATTCCGTATGTTGGCTGTTGAGGATAAGTTGGATGGTACCAAGTACCCATTATGGGCTTATATGATGCGACACGTATTGGTTGCAAAAGGATTGTGGAACATTGTGCAGGGTGTTGAAAGACGTCCTGTTACACCTCTGACTACAGGTACTACAAATACAGGTGATGGAGCTGATGAAGATGGTGTCAAAGATGATATTCCACAGATTCCTGGACGTGCTGCTGTTTCTGCTGCACCTACTACAGAGCAGATTTGTTGGGATGGCAGAGATGCCCAGGCACATGCATTGATAACTTTGTTTGTCAAACGTGCCATTATTCCTCATATTCGCTCTTGCCGAGCAGCTAAGGATGCTTGGGATACACTTACCACATTGTACCAAGCTAGGAATGAGGCTCGTGTTGCTTACCTCCGAAAACAGTTGGAGAGTGAGCACATGAATGAAGGTGATTCTATGGACAGTTTCCTAACAAAGATCAAAGACTTGAAGGAACAGTTGATTTCTGTCGATGAGGTTATACCAGATAGCTCACTTGTGCAGACCGTTCTAAATGGTCTTCCTGATTCATATAAGAGTTTTGCTTCTACTCTTCGGTTGATGATGAAAGGCAATCCAAATGCCTTGTCATTTGAGGAGTTAGTCTCTGTTCTGTTGTAGGAAGATTAGTCCAGGCAAAACAGGTCCATTATGCCAGTTGCAGATCAAGCTTTCTTGGCTAGTCAAAAGGGCAAAGGAAAATGGAGCTCTTCAACTAGTAAGCAGAAATCTGCTAATTCTGCATATTCGAAGAAGGAAGATAAAGATGAGAAGAAATCAGAAAAGCAGAAATTGTTTTGTAAGTACTGTAAAGGGAATGATCATGTCATAAAGAGCTGTCCAAAACTGGCTGGTAAAGAGGCAAAGAAGAAAGAGGTTAGAATGGTTGTTGCAGAGGCCTCTACACCAAAAACAGAGTCTGCAAATCTTGTGTAGGAAGAAGAATGGGCGTTTACTACTGTCTGCAGTTTTGACCCATCTTCTCATGATCAATGCATGTCTGCAGTAGACTTAGATGTTTGGTACTTTGACAATGGGGCGACCAAACATATTACCTCGCAGCGCAGTTTCTTCTCTTCACTCGAGCCTGCCCCTACAGGGAACACTTTTACATGCGCCAACAACTCCTCTTATCCTGTTATGGGAGTTGGTAAGATCATTTTGACTACTGTTGATGGTAGTTCTTTCACTTTGTTAGATGGTTTATTTGTGCCAGGGATCAAGAAGAATCTGTTATCAATTTCTGCATTAGCCAAGATTGGCTTGGTTGTGAAATTTGTTGATGACAGATGTACAGTTCATGATCTGTCAAATGGCGATGTTATTATTGCTTTTGGCATTTTATGTCATGGGCTGTATAAGCTCATAGACTATGAAAGATCTGAAAAGGATTTGGCATGTGCAGTAAATGATTCTCAGGCTATGTCAGATGCAAAGCTTTGGCATGCACGCTTTGGTCATCTGAATTTTGCTAGTTTGCTACGCCTGTAGAAATCTGAAATGGTGTCCTCTTTGCCCAAACTTGAGGCACCTGGAAAACATGTTTGTGAAGGCTGTACTTTGGGCAAAATGCAGCGTTCCTTCTTTCCAAAAGATGGTTCAGTTCGGGCTACACAGAAATTGCAGCTTGTACATAGTGATGTCTGTGGTCCTATGCAGACACCCTCTTTTGGAAATTACCTTTACTTCGTGACTTTCATTGATGATTTTTCCAGGCATGCATGGGTATATCAACTCAAAGTAAAGTCCGAAGTGTTCATGTGCTTTAAACAGTTTTTGGTTTTGGCTGAAAATCTGTCAGCATGTAAAATGGTCACCCTCCGTTCTGATCGAGGGGGGGAATATATGTCTTCTGATTTTAATGCATTTCTGGCTGAACGTGGGATAAAACACCAGTGTACAGTGCCATATACACCTCAACAGAATGGAGTTGCTGAACGAAAGAACAAGTCACTCATGGAGATGGCGAGGTGCATGGTCAAGAGTCAGGATTTACCACATAGTTTCTGGCTTGAAGCTGTCATGTGCAGCATATGTACTGAACAGGTGTCCCACTAAAGCACTGCAGTCTATCACTCCATATGAGGCTTGGCATGACCACAAGCCATCTGTTGCTCATCTGCGTGTTTTTGGTTGTTTGGCATATGCACTAGTGCCTGAACAACATCGTAGAAAATTGGATGATAAGGCAGTAAAATGTATTTTTGTTGGGTATAGTTTTGAAAGTAAAGGCTATCGTCTGTATCATCCACAAACTAAATGCATTTTGGTTAGCCGTGATGTTGTGTTTGTGGAAGATGCTATTCAGCCATTGCTTTCATGTACTAAGGAGACATCTGTTCGCTCCAAAGACATGTATGATACTTTGATGCCTCTTTTTACAGGTGGACAGTCTAGTGCTGGTCCTAATGAGGCAACTTCTCAACCTTTGCAGGTTTCATATGATGATGCAGATCATTCCATTTCAAATGCAGATTTACATGATGCACTTGTTGATGAGAGACCTGATATTGAGCAGGCAAAAACTATGCCAAAATGGCTGGTGCAGACTTTGCGTGACAACATATTAGATGCACCTTTGTCATATCGTACTCGTTTAGGCTCTCATAGTGCCTCCTTTGCATCAGATTGCTATGCTATGGCTGCGTCTAGTCTCTGTGATGAGAATGAGCCTGTTTCTTTTGATGAAGCACAGAATTCAGAAAATTGGATCGCTGCTATGCAATCTGAATATGATGCTATAATGAAGAATGGTACATGGTCTTTATGTGACTTGCCTCCTGGAAAGAAGGCCATTGGCACTAAGTGGGTATACAAGCTGAAGCATAAACCTGATGGTACAGTTGACAGGTATAAGGCTAGGCTTGTTGCAAAGGGTTATGTGCAGGAAAGAGGCATTGATTTTGATGAGACCTTTGCACCTACATGCCGTATGACTAATGTTCGAAGCATTTGTGCACTTGCAGCCCATCATGGTTGGAATGTACATCAGTTGGACATTAAAACAACATTTCTAAATGGTGACTTGCATGAAGAAGTGTATGTTTTTCAGGCCCGTGGCTTTGTGCAGAAAGGGCATGAAAACCAGGTGTGCAGGTTAAAGAAGGCATTATATGGTTTAAAGCAAGCACCACGTGCTTGGTATGAGAAGATACATGCCTATCTGGTTGCACATGGTTTTGAGAACAGTCCAACTAAAAGCACCTTATATGTTAAGCATGCTAATGATGTGCTTCTGATCATTGTTGTCTATGTTGATGACATGCTGCTCACTGGTCCTATTGAGAAGCATATTGCTGATTTCAAGGCTGATTTGCATGCCTCATTTGAGATGTCTTATTTGGGGCATTTGCATCACTATTTGGGCATTCAGTTTATGCAAGTTGATGGTGGAATGGCTTTGTGTCAAACAAAATCTGACACATTATTGTAGCATTTTGGCCTTGAAGACTGTAAGCCTATTGCCACTCCTATGGAGACAGGTTTACGATTGATTCTTCGTGATGCTGGAGATGCATTTGATGTTGTTCTCTATCAGCAGGCTGTTGGATGCTTGATTTACTTATGCATTACTCGGCCAAATATTCAGTTTGTTGTCTCACTGATGAGCAGGTTATGCATTGCCTAGGAGTCACGCATTGGAAGGGGGTTAAGCGCATCTTTTGCTACTTGAGTGGTACTTGGCTACTTGGGTTGTTTTATCCCAAGGGGGGTTCACTACCGCCAGATTTGCATGCTTTTTCTGACTCAGATTGGGCTGGTTGCTATGACACTCGTGTGTCCACCAGTGGTTTTTGCTTCATGCTTGGTAGCTCATGTATATCTTGGTTGAGCAAGAAGCAGCCTACTGTGGCCACTTCCAGTTGTGAGGCTGAGTATAGGGCAGCTTTCACAGCGACTGTTGAGTGTGTGTGGCTCAGACGCCTTATGGCTGATTTGGGTGTTGGCCAGTCTTCTGCCACCACCATCTTCACTGACAGTCAGAGCGCATTCGCAATTGCGAGGAACCCTATGTTCCATGCTCGCACTAAGCACATTGAGGTGCATTATCACTATGTCAGGGAGAGGTTCTCTGCTGGGGAGATCAGCTTGGCATATGTGCCCACGCAAGAGAACATTGCAGACCTTTTCACGAAGGCTCTGCCTAGGGAGAAGTTTGAAGCTTTCCGCAAAGCTTTGGGCTTACTTCCTTTTGTGGGGTGATTTCCACATAGCTTGGCACTTCCTTATACATGAGTGCCAGCTCCTTGTTCATCGCATCACTCCCAGGGGGGATTTGTTGATATATTTAGGTAGTGATGTGTGAGAACACACTAGGACCGCCGGGGCACTTTTTTCCCTCTTTAGGAGGTTTTTTTTCCCTGGCTTGTATATACGCCTATTGCCCTAATGGGCTACTTATCTTTGTACATTCTCTAGTAATACATTCAGTATTGTGTGTTTGTGCTCCAAGCTTCTTCTTCTTCCTTGTGCTGTTTGCGTGCTTCCGCAGACATCTATCTCCAACAAGTTCTATTCAACTTTTTTAGATACAATCATTCTTTTGCATCAAGGTATTTTAGTCAGTGGCCATGGCTGAAAGCAGTGATGTATTTCGTATGTTGGCTGTTGAGGATAAGTTGGATGGTATGAATTATCCATTGGGGGATTATATGATGCATCATGTATTAGTCACAAAAGGACTATGGAATATTGTGTAGGGTATTGAAAGACATCTTGTTACACCTGTGAATATAGGTACTGCAAATAGAGGTGCTTGAGCTCATGGAGATGGTGTCCAAGATGGTGATATTATGCAGATTCCTGTTTGTGCTTCTATTTTTTTTGCACCTACGGTAGAACAAATTCATTGGGATGGTAGAGATGCTCAGTGATATGCATTGATAGCTTTGTCTATCCAACATGCCATTATTCCTCACATTCACTCTTACAGAACAACTAAGGATGCTTGGGATACACTTACCACATTGTACCAAGCTAGGAATGAGGCTCGTGTTGCTTACCTTTGAAAATAATTGGAGCGTGAGCACATGAATGAAGGTGATTCTATGGACAGTTTTCTCACAAAGATCAAGGATTTGAAAGAACATTTGATTTCTACTAATGAAGTTATACTAGATAGCTCACTTAAGCAGACCATTTTGAATGGTCTTCCTGACTCATATCAGAGTTTTGCTTCTGCTCTTCGTTTGATGATGAAAGAAAGTCCAAATGTGTTGTCATTTGAGGATTTAGTCTCTATTCTATTGTAGGAAGATAAGTCTAGGTAGAACACGTCCATCATGTGTGTTGCAAATCAAGCTTTCCTGGCTAGTCAAAAGGGCAAAGCTAAATGGAGCTCTTCTATTAGTAAGAAAAAATCGACAAATGTTGCACATTCCAAGAAGGAAGACAAAGATGAGAAGAAATCAGAAAAGTAGAAATTGTTTTGCAAATATTGTAAAGCAAATAATCATGTCATTAAGAGCTGTCGAAAACTGGCTTCTAAAGAGGCAAAGAAGAAAGAGGTCAGAATGGTTGTTGCAGAGGCCTCTACACTGAAAACAAAGTCTGCTAATCTTGTGCCAGATGAAGAATGGGTGTTTACTACTGTTTGCAGTTTTGACCCATCTTTGTGGAGAATGAGTTCTCCTATGCGCAATGAAAAATGTGTAGTGAACCCTTGTATGTCCAACACTTGGACAAACAACTACACTTTAGATAGCTTGTTGCTCTCAATACAAAACTCAAATGGACCTGTGCCTTTAGTCAATCACATTAGACAAAGACAACTTTCTAACAAGCTATAAGTAACTTAATTTGGACAAGTTTTGATTAGGAAACACAACTGACGAAGATGAACTACCTATCCACATAAGTATGCTTAAGAATTGAACTTCACTCTCGGATTGATAACCCCTTAACATATATCCTTTGAGGAAGATATTTGAGACAGAGAAAGCAAACACAAATAGCTTTCCAACAAGCTAAAAATCAAGTAATTTGGATTATTTTTTGTCACAAAATTCAACTAACCAAAATAGACCACCTGCACACAGAAGTATGTTGAAAACTTGGACTTCACTTTCTGATAGATAACTCACAGAATATAAATCGTTTGAACAAAATATTCAAGACAGAGAAAGTGCATGCAAAGAGTTTTCCAAAATGCTAAAAACCAAGCAATTTGGATATGTTTTGGTTGGGAAAGTTAACCAACCAAAATAGACTACCTATCTACACAAGTATGCTAAAAAACTAGACTTCACTTTTTGACTAGTATCTCACATAATATATAAGCTTTGAAGGAGATATTTGAGAAAGAGAAAGTGCACAAGACAACTTTCCAATGAGTGTTTAAATTCAAGAAATTTTTACATATACACTAAGATATGATTTTCACAACAGAGCTGTGTACAAAATGACATGCGGCTGGAAGGAGTCTATGGGAAGACAAAATGACAAAATGACGAGATCCAACTATTGGGAGCTCTTGCCTCTTTCTCTTCTTGTTTAGAACATGTCCCACTCCACTTTTATAACCAATGAGCATGTGAAGAAGTTTGTGCCTCCTTCTTAACTCACCACTTTCATTTGATTGCCCACTACATGCCACTTACTACAAGGCAGATATTGTATCTTTTACTCATCATGAATTTTGACTAGACCTTTTTTTTTTCTTTTTTCTTTTTTCTTCTTTCCCTTTATCTTTATATTTGGTAAATTTATCCAAGCATAGCTCATGTGAAAATGAGCTTGTACATTTATCTTCAACACTCCTCCTCAAACTCATTTCGGAGTTATCTTCAACCATGTCCTGCAAATTTATCACATCCTTGAAACCTTTGAGTTTAGAAGCATCCAAGAACTTTGTAAACATACACTCCATATCTTTTCTCAACACCTTCTCCCTTACATAATGGTAGTGGACCTCTATGTGCTTGCTCCTTGCATGAAACATAGGATTACTTGCCAAGTAAATACTTGACATGTAATCACTATATATAGGGATGGTTCCAACTTGCACTTCAAGATAAGCAAAAAGCTTTTTAATCCACATTGCTTCACATGTGGCAAATGCTAATCCTCTATAGTCAGCCTCCATGGATGAAAGTGCAATAGTAGGTTGTTTCTTGGAGCTCCATGTGATAGGTTTGCTTCCTATCATGAAGACATAACCTGAAGTTGATCTCCTATCTTCCTTTGAGCTAAAGACTTTGACCTGCAATTCTTCATCAAACTTGTAAAACAAAGCATGATTAATTGTATGCTTGATGTATCTCAACACTCTCTTGGCTGAATTTAAATGTTCACTTGTCGGGGCTTGCATGAACTAAGAAAGTACACCAACAACATAAGATAAATCAGGTCTTGTAATAATTGCATAGATTAATGATCCTACAATGCTTCTATATGTCATTACATCTTCCGATAGTTCTCCATCATTTGAGCAAATCTTTGTATTTGTGTCCATGGGTTGAGTGAGTGGTTTGAATTCACTCATTCCAAATCTAAAAAGAACATCCAACAAGTACTTCCTTTGCATCAAGTAGATGCCACTTTTTCCATAAACAACTTCAATTCCTAAAAAATATTTCAGCTCTCCAAGATAAAAAATTTTAAACTCCTTACCAAGCGTCCTTTTGATATCTTTAATCCATGTAACATCATTTCCTATTATGATGAGGTCATCGATGTATATGCAAATATATACCTCTATTTTCTTCCTTCTTCATGTACAATGAAGGATCTGCACTACTTGGGTTGTATCCACACTTAATTAGATATTCTACCAATCTCTGATTCCATGCTCTTGGTGCTTGCTTCAAGCCATAAAGTGCCTTTTTCAACTTGCAAACAAAGTCTGGATGGTCTTCATCTTCAAATCCAACCGGTTGACTCATGTATACCTCTTCTTGTAGTTCTCCATTGAGAAAAGTGTTTTTGATGTCGAGTTGATATAATGGCCATCTCCTTGAAGCACCAATTGCTATTAATGTTCTGATTGTTCCCATCTTTGCAACAGGGCTAAAAACTTCATCATAATATATGCCTTGTGTTTGTTTGATTTCCTCTTTCATAACTTGCTTCCATTCCTTTTGTGTGCAAGTTTCTTCATATGTCTCAGACTCTTTGTCTTTGATAACCTGCATCATGTATGCAAAATGTTTCGCCATGAAACTATCATAACTCAGCCTTTGAGTTGGATACCTTGTCTTTGAAGATCTTCTTTCATTTCCTTTAGAAAGTTGCTTCTTTAACCTATTCAGCTTTACCTTCGGAGTGATTACCTCTTCATATTCTTCTTCACTTGCATCTATCTCACTGTTTGGAGTAGCACTTGCTTCTTCGGCTCTACTATGAGCTAAAGTTGGAGACAAAGAATGACTCCCCCTCCATGTTGAACATTCTTCATTTGATGTAGATGCCTTTGGGCCTGAAACCTTTGTGCTTGATTGTTGAACTTCTCTTTGATTTGTTCCTGCATAACCATCACAATCTTCTTCAAGAATCTTTTCCTTTCCTTTATCTTCATACCATGGTCTTAGTTCATCAAAGAACACATCTTGTGAGACTCTTACTTCCTTTGTTCTAGGGTTGTAACACTTGTATCCTTTTTGCTTCGTCGAGTAGCCGATGAAAATGCATTTTTCTGACCTTGGTTCCATCTTTGTTCTAACTTCTTGTGGAATGTGAACAAAGCAAACACATCCAAACACTTTGAGGTGTGTAAGATCAAGTTTGTTACTCGAATGTACCTCCTTTGGAGTCAAGTGATGTATTCCTGATGTTGTGCACCCATTCATCAAGTAAATGGTTGTTATGCTAGCTTCAGCCCAATAGTACAATGGTACCTTCATCTTGTTGAGCATGCATCTTGCAATTTCAGCAATTTGCCTATTTTTCCTCTAAGCTACTCCATTTTGTTGTGGTGTATAACTACAAGTAAATTGCCTTTTGATCCCATTCTCTTGTAGAAAATTTGAAAATTCTTTGGAGAAGTATTCTCCTTCACCATCGGACCTTAAGGTTTTGATAGAGCTTCCTGCTCTTTGTTCAACTTTGAATCTTTTGAAAATAGAAAACACCTCTGATTTTTACTTCTTGGGTTGGTCCCCATACATCTACATGTATCAAGTCCAAGACATTTGGGGCCACATAATTGCTCCTCTTGAATGGCTGCCTCGTTTGCTTTCCTAGTTGACAAGCTTCACATAACTCATGTAGTCCAATGCTATTAAATTTTGGAAGACCTCTTACCACTTCATGTTTGCTCATGTCCTTCAGCTTTGGAATGTTGATGTGTCCTATTCTTTTGTGCCATAAGTCTAGCTATGAAATCTTCTTGTTCCCACATTGAATGTACATATTCTTTCCATGTGGATGTTGGATGTCCAAAGTGAACATCCTTCCTTCTCTTCTACCTCGAGCAATGACCTTGAAGCCTTCATTTGGATTCTTTATGAAGCACTAATTCTCATTCAATATGACATGATAACCTTTCTCTACCATTTTTCCTACAGAAATCAAGTTCTTTGAAATTGTAGGATCATGAAGAACATTAGATAGTACCTTTGCTTTGCTTGTATCTCCGAGCCTTATATCTCCAATATGTTCAATCATGTGTTGAGTATCATCACCTGTTTCAAAACATCCTTTTCCACTTGGTACTTGTAGATTAAAGAACAAACTTCCTTGGCATGACATATGGTTACTAGAACCTGAATCAATGTACCATTTTTTG
The DNA here is from genome assembly GCA_020310875.1 of Ceratopteris richardii. NCBI lineage: Eukaryota > Viridiplantae > Streptophyta > Polypodiopsida > Polypodiales > Pteridaceae > Ceratopteris > Ceratopteris richardii. Next base: position 113,533,842 of record CM035427.1, read on the forward strand.
TCATCTTCACAAGAGCTTCTCATTGCAAGTAGTATGTCCTTGCTTCCTTCACTTGAGGAGCTTGCATAGTTGCTTTGGCTCCTTTGATTGCCTCCATTTGGTATTCCATTCTTTAGCCAACAATCACTAGCATAGTGTCCTACTTTACCACAATGATAGCATGTTATACCTTTATGAGAATTGTAGGAGCCTTGGCCTCTTCCTCTACTTCTACCTCGACCTCTTCCTTGTGTGTTAGCATTTGATGCATCCTTGTTGACTTTCGAATTGTTTTGATTGTAGTTGGAGTTGCTGTGACCTCTTCCTCTTCCTCTTGAGCCTCCTCTTGAGTTCCTTCCTTTACCTCGACCTGCATATAACATTTGGTTGTGGTTGTCCTTTCCTTTGGGGCCACCAAAGCTAAGCTCCTTTGTGACAAGATGAGGGATTAGTTGTTCAAAACCTAGATATGCATCTTTCAAGTTAATGGAAGTTATAAAAGGCTTCCATCTTTCATCTTCTCTCAATACATTTAGAGTATAACACACAAGATCTTCGTCTTCAACAGTTGTGCCAATAGAAGCTAAAGCATCACTTAGCTCCTTAATCTTCAAAGTATATTCAGCTATGGATTGACTCGAACTTTTCTTGATTGTGTTCAACTCATTCTTGAGTTGAAGTTTCCTAGCTTTGATATTCTCTTCACTCGAGCATGCCCTTAGTGATGGAGAATGTGGCCATTTTATGTTAAAAGGAAAACTTAAGAACTTACTTTGCTAAAACTTTTCATAAACTTTCTTATTCGGTATCAATGACTTCGACAAAATAAATTGGAACTAGCGTGGAAAAAGAACTCGAATGTATTGTACACTTGCATGTGCAGACAAAAAAAAATGATCTTTATTTTGCACGAACTGCAAGACTTCAAGGCTTCAAAACTCCTCTAACATAGCAATGTGACCTCATGGGAACTAATGAAGATTTAGACACTCGTCATGGAAGAGAAAGCATCTTTGAGACACAAAGTTGGAGGCCATGGATTTTCATGGACTTGAAGGAATGAACTATGATGAAGAGAAGTGGTGACCCAAGTGTGCGCAAGAAGGACCCTTGGAAGGCGATGAATGGGCTGGAATCAAGAAAGACAAGCTTAATCAGAGTTATGCAGAGCTCTAGTATATAGGCATATTTGAGAGAGAGAGAGAGAGAGAGAGAGAGAGAGAGAGAGAGAGAGAGAGAGAGAGAGAGAGAGAGAGAGAGAGAGAGAGAGAGAGAGAGAGAGAGAGAGAGAGAGAGAGTATTAAAAATAATTTTTGAACACGTTTTGAAAAAGTTCATAGAGAATTAAAAAGAAAATAAAAAATAAGCATTATATTTTATGGAAACATTTTTCTTTTTTCTTTTATTTAAGCTATCAACAAAACATACCTAGCACTCCTTTACCTATCTAGTGCTAAAAATGCAAAAACAGATTGATTTACTATCTTGTGGACTAACAAAGTACATGTCATGATTGTTTATGGCATGGTTAAAATCTAAATAGACTTAGACATAATAGTTTAAAGTCAAAACTTAACATTGAGCAATGAATTCAAATTCTAGTATGAACCATGATTCATATGGGATAGTGTTCACATATATTTTAGAACATAAAAAAGTAAAACATATACATGAAGTATGAAGGTTCAATGACTTTGGGAACTTGCAAGTTGCCCACATCCAGATTCCATATTATTTTATTCATGTTTCTTTTGTTTCACACACCATAACCTCCTTCCAAACCATGTTGTTGGCAGAATCTCAAAAAGAAGCTAGAAAGTCGAAGGCAAAGCAATCAAAGCTCTGCAAAAGGGGAGTACGAACATATAAAGGAAGAAGGAAGAGTTGTACCAATTTTTTCCAACTCAAAACGATCCTCAAAATAGGTTTTCCCCAGTTTATACTCTAATTTTTGGTAAAGATGTACATTTTGACATAACACCCTATTTTTAAAAGTAGCCAGTCCACATGGTAAAAGTTGAGTAGAACTTGGGCTTTATGGGCATAAGTAGTATCTCCATACCGAATATCAAAATTTTTGATTTCATTTTGATCTTCAAATAGATTTTGGACACTAATTCTTGACTATGAGGGAGAATACAGTGTGGGCAAAGCCTTTCTTATGTCTAGAAAAGTGAAAAAGCTCTCATTTGTTAGGGTTACCTTGTTTCAAGTTCACTTGTTTGATTCTAGAACTCTTATGCACTTTGTACTCATTTCTTCATCAATAAAGAGCTTTTTGAAGCACTTTCCTATCATCTACTCATGCGTGTGTGTATGTGCATATGTGTGTGTTGGCACCTACATGTGTACTTGCTCTCTCTCTTCTTGTTGATGCATGTACTTCCATCTTGCAACATGTGGTTTTCATACCACCAATTGGTCTTTCCATGGATTTCGACATTTCTATTGTGTGTTCATGGTCTTGCTTGACGTCCATCTATGACGTGAACACTTTTGATGCCATTGTCGGAGATGTTTTTGTCGGTCCTCGGATACTTGGTGTGATGGTAATTTTTCATATGAAGTTATGTGCTTTTGGTGCACATAGAAGAAAAAATTGGTCAGAAAATCTAGACAAAAAATTTGGACTAATTCTAGCTTGGACTAATTCTGAGAGACTAATTCTAGCCTGAACTAATTCTAAGAGACTAATTATGAAGGCAGACACTAATTTTGAAAATACAAAGGCCAAGACTATTATGAAAACAATGAGGACTAAATCAGTAAAATGAAGAACAATAGAGAGAAGATGCAAAGCAAGGTCCCACGAGGCATGCCAAATTGAGCACATGTAGAGGAAATTCTTGTTCTCTTGTGATCGAGGTGGGTTCTTTTTCTTAGTGGAGTATGCACTATGTGTTTGCTTTGCACAACCACAAGAAGATTAGAATATGAGAGAAGGTAAGAGCCAAGATTAGGAGTCACAAAAGCATTACTCCATTAACATAAATATGAACCTGTACAAGGTAGGCAGTACAATCACAAGGGGAGAAAGCAATGGCTGTTAAGGGCAGATCCTCATGCTAACAACTCCACAATTTAACTACAATCTAACTCCAGAATTCGACTCAAGGTACTAGTGAAGCACAATCTTTAGTTGAGTAAATTGAAGATTCATTGAATACGACATCTTTTGAGATGGTGATGGAGTGGTTCTTAAGATCATACAATCGATAAGCTTTAGATTGTTCACTATAGTCAATGAAAATATGTCTCTTGGACTTAGATTGTAACTTGCTTCGATCTTCCTTTGGCACACGTACAAAAGCTTCACTTCCAAATACTCTAAAGTAATTGACATTGGGCTTGTGTCCATAGTAGGCTTCAAAATGATTCTTGTTGTTTAGTGCACTTGTGAAGCCTCTATTGATGATGTGCAGAGTAGTGTGTACCTCTTCTACCCAAAACTTGAATGCTAATGCTTTGTTGTGAAGCATGCCTTTTTGCTTTCAAAAATTATTGAAGTCGTGATTGACAAACTCACCACCTCCATCTGATCTAATAGTCTTGACTGAATTGGTTGTTTCATTCTCAACTTCAGATATATATTCTCAAAACTTTGAAACAGTATCTACGTTGGACTTCAAAAAGTATACCCAAATACATCTTGAGTGGTCATCTACTAGGAGAAAGAAGTGGATTGATCTGCTAAGTGAAGGGGTATTCATGGGTCCACAGAGGTCCATGTGGACGAGGGTTAGAGGGTTCCTAGCTTAGGTGGAAGCCTACTTGGGAACACGAAGACCTGCATATAACATTTGGTTGTGGCTGTCCTTTCCTTTGGGGCCACCAAAGCTAAGCTCTTCTATGACAAGATGAGGGATTAGTTGTTCAAAACTGGATATGCATCTTTCAAGTCAATGGAAGTTATAAAAGGCTTCCATCTTTCATCTTCTCTCAATCCATTGAGAGTATAACACACAAGATCTTCATCTTCAACCGTTGTGCCAATAGAAGCTAAAGCATCGCTTAGCTCCTTAATCTTCAAAGTATATTCAGCTATGGATTGACTCGGACTTTTCTTGATTGTGTTCAACTCATTCTTGAGTTGAAGTTTCCTAGCTTTGGTATTTCTTGAATACATCCTTTCAAGAGCTTCCCAAGCATCCTTAGCTTTCTCTAGATGTTGAATATGCCCTACCATGGCATTAGTAATGACTTCCGAAATTAGGAACATGACTCTCCTATTCCTCTCTTCCCATTCTTTTGCTTGCCTCCTTTGGACTTCGGTGGCCATAGCTTGATTGATTTGAGGTTGAGCATCATCGCCGCTCACAATACCCCATAAGACTTTGCCCATTAGCTAGTTGGTCATTCTAAACTTCCACATGGGATAGTTATCCTTATCCAATTTCTCTACTTGTTGACCAAAGTCAGCCATTGAAGACTATCAAAGACTTTGAGAGTTACCTCGAATAGTTATATTGTCCTTTGCTCTTGCGTTTGTGAAGCTCCCCCTTGTTTTGTAGCTCTTCTTTTGCTTTGCTTCAACTCAAGCTCTGTTGATGAAGCTTCAGCACCAAGTTTGCTCTGATACCAATTGTGGAGAATGAGTTCTCCTATGCTCAACGGAAATGTGTAGTGAACCACTCTTGTATGTTTAGCACTTAGACAAACAATTCCACCTTAGATAGCTTGGTGTTCTCAATACAAAACTCAAATGGACTTGTGCCTTTAGTCAATCAAAGTAGACAAAGAGAGCTTTCCAACAACCTATAAATAACTTAATTTGGACAAGTTTTGATTAGGAAATACAACTAACAAAGATGAACTACCTCCACACAAGTATGCTGAAGAACTGACCCTTCACTCTCGGACTAATAACTCTCTGAATATATATTGTTTGAGAAAGATATTTGGTAAAGAAAACGTAGACACAAATACCTTTCCAACAAGCTAAAAATCAAGTAATTTGGATGCGTTTTGGTCAGAAAAATCAACTGACCAAAACAGACCACCTGCACACATAAGTAAACTATAAAACTAGACTTCACTCTCTGATAGATATCTCATAGACTATAAATCTTCTGAACGAGATATTTCAGGCAAAGAAAGTGCATGCCAAGAGATTTCCAAGAAGACAAAAATCAAGCAATGGGGGCGTTTTTTTACATACTCCACATCCAATTAGTACTTGAAGTACCAAGTAGATTACCTTAGAGTAGATGGTATTGTACTTCCAAGTACAAAGTACCATACTTGAAGGTACAAAGTACCCTTTCAAGGACAAGGAAGTACATTTCAATCATTTGAAAGTACACTTTAATCATTGGAGGAAGAACAAGTGGGCTCTACATAGCCAAGCACCATGGGAAAACAACCCATTTGTACGTTAGGATGTGGCAGCTACTCACCCATTGGGCTACCAACATTTATGTACCTCTTCCATCTCTATACTTCCATTAATCCATTCTGACAAGCTAGCTTGATTGCACTTGATCCCTTATCTCTTGGTTGAAGCACCTTAGCATGTCTCTATCACATGTTCTTTATCCCATTGTATGAATTAGACAATCCCCCACATTAAGCCTTTGCACTAACTTGGTGCAATGTTTACATATTTATTTGTAGTAAAGAAAAATGTTATTTTGATAGGGAAGAAAACCTTTTATTTGCAAGAAACTACAGGATCGCACATGGAGTGCTTCAAAATGTTGCTATATGCATGATGCCACAACAACAATTGACCTAAGGGAAAGAAAGGCCAAAAAGATACAAGGAAAGAAGAATCCCCCTATAGATAAGTGATGAGCACAAATTCAAGAATAAATTGACATCCCTAAACTTCTATTTTTTCTTTTTCTACAATGTTGAGGGGCTTGAAGTTTATGTTGGCCTACCAAGGTCATGGTGTCACCTTGAGGTGCCGAGATGCAATCTCTTCATAGTGAACCCAATCATCAGTCAATGATGACACATATCAAGGTTTGACTTTCAATTGGAAATGTCAGACAAGAGTAGGAGGAAAATCCACCATATAACCATGCAGCAATTGCACTCGTTGATTATATGCAGAATGAATTATTTTTTCCAAATCACTTCGTATCCTACTATCCATACAAATTAATTGGTACAAACTACCCTTATTTTGAGTATTTTCCAATCATTCTTCAATGCATACTTGACAAAGACGAAGGCGGTTTTGAAATAGGTAGTTGTCTATGCAAGCCTCTTCAACGACATGCGTGACGGGTCTTACATTTTTTGACTTCTTTCACATTGGTATTTGGCTTGTAGCCTCGGTCATCATGGGCTCTTGATTGAATAGCTTCCGTGTTTTATGAACATTATAAAGCACATCATATAACGTTAACACATTCAAGTCAAGGACAACTCATTAATTGGATCTCCATCAATCACAATGCACATGAACAAGAATTTTGCCGCGTGCCACCTAAAGAAGAGTCTGACGTGCTTATTGTGTCTGTGCGTGACAAAGAGAAGAGCTTGATATGACATCTTGGTTGGTGTGCGTTGTTTTTGAGAAAAGTACTCTCCGATTAGAGTTGAGAAAATGGTATAGAAAATATATGGGCACTTCTGCTTGATGCACATGGCACTTGAAAAAATCGATCTATGTAGCTAAAGGAAGTATGATGATTAGTTGCATATTCGAAGTTGCGATAGATTCATAGTTGATGTTCAAGTGAGAAATAATGCGTTTTCGTTAAAAGTAAATTTAGAGACTTCTTATTTATTGAATTTCAGCGGAGAATCCAACATATGAACTGAATCAAACCTGAAAATTTACGTATGTTCTGATTTCTCAGGGAAATAGAATAAGGGCAAACAGGAAAATCATTTATTGAAAAAAAAAAAAAAGAGAGAAATGTTTTCCAAAAACTGAAAGATTTCCAAAATAAGCTCGAGTCAGTCAACACATCATGGATCTTTAAGTTGGTATTCAAAATCTATTTATGTGCGCCACTGAAAGCTCCCTTAAGTTGCACCTAAATCCAGTCCTTGGACATGTGACTTCTCCATTATTTAGGCTTGCCATTTCGTTGAGTGCCTGCATGTTACACGTGCAGAAAATTTAACAACCAATACGCCAATCTGCAAATTCATTATGATCATAAGTTATTTTGATTCGTCAACCAATTTTTAAACGAATTCTCTGATATTTTTACACCCATTGGATATTCTAGGTGATGATAAAACAATCCTTTTAAAACATGAGTGTCCCTCCAAACGAATCGATAGAACTGAGATCAATGTCAATTCATTCATATTTATGTAAATGTAAGTTTGATATCAAAAGTGACAGAGGAAGAAAGTCGAAGGCAAAGCAATCAAAGCTCTACAAAAGGGGAGTAAGAACATAGAAATGAAGAAGGAAGAGTTCTACCAAATTTTTCCAACTCAAAATGCTCCTCAAAATAGGTTTTCCCCAATTTATTCTCTAATTTCTTGTAAAAATCTACATTTTTGACATAACACCTTATTTATTTTTATAAGTAGCCAGCCCACATGGTAAAAGTTGAGTAGAACTTGGGCTTTATGGGCATAAATAGTATCTCCATACCGAATTTCAAAATTTTTGACTTCATTTCGATCTTCAAATAGATTCTCGACACTAATTTTTGACTGTGTACAGTGTGGACAAAGCTCTTCTTATGTCTATAAAAGTGAAAGAGCTCTCATTTGTTAGGGTTACCTTGCTTCAAGTTGACTTGTTTGATTCTAGAACAACGAATACGCCAATGATCGACACAAGTTTTAAAACTATTTGCTTCATAAAAGGCTTTACACATCACAATGCTCATGCCAATCTGCAAATTCATTATGATCATAAGTTAATTTGATTCGTCAATGCACTCTGCCATCTACAAATTCAAAATGAGGACTCTAAATACGCGTACCAATTAATACAACTTTCTTCCAAGCCTAAAGAAACAATATCTATTTGATGCATATGAGAGCATAGGGCTTTCGTTCACCATGAAAGTAGCATGAGGTTGTGTCCTTCAAAAAATGTAGATGTGATTGTCGAGATCCAAAGTTTTATTGCCTCCATGCCATGTTGGTAGATCTAGAGGCACTGCAAGTGAAGACTGATGACAATTTTCTCCATAGAAAAGTCATGATAGCAAGGTGGAAGGCTTGAGCACATTATTAACCCAATCAATGAGCAACATGTAACACACAAGGTAAATATACACTCATGATCAACCAATTGTTACACGGCTTCTCTGATATTTTTACACCCATTGGATATTCTAGGTGATGATAGCACAATCCTTTTCAAACATGAGGGTCCCTCCAAACGAATCGATAGAACTGAGATCAATGTCAATTCATTCATATTTATGTAAATGTAAGTTTGAGATCAAAAGTGACAGAGAACAATTGCAAAGCTTGCATATCTATTATCCACATGTGTTACTGTTAGTGTCCATGTGAAAGGCCAAATGGCCATCGGACGTTTTTGTATATGTTTTGTAATAAAACATAATTCATTTATATTTATGTAAATGTAAGTTTGAGATCAAAAGTGACAGAGAATAATTGCAAAGCTTGCATATCTATTATCCACATGTGTTACTGTTAGTGTCCATGTGAAAGGCCAAATGGCTGTCCGACATTTTTGTATATGTTTCATAATAAAAAATATAGTGGCATGATCAACCAGAGACATGAAGTTAAACCGTATTTGTAAAACCTAAGAAATGAGTTTTTGTGCTATGTGTGTATTATGTGGTTTCTGCATATTATACAGGTCCCGTTTGGAGTTTTGTGTTGGCATCCAAGGCTCGGTTTCATAGTGTGAGGGTATCGTTGTAAAGCCGACGTGAAGGAGAATCCACTGTGGTACATTGCGATTGAACCACTTCACCAATTTTTTTCAACTCAAAATGCTCCTCAAAATAGGTTTTTGCCAATTTATTCTCGAATTTCTTGTAAAAATGTACATTTTTGACATAACACCCTATTTTCAAAAGTAGCCCACATGGTAAAAGTTGAGTAGAACTCAGGCGTTATGGGCATAAGTAGTATTTCCATACCGAATTTTAAAATTTGTGACTTCATTTAGATCTTCAAATAGACTCTCTACACTAATTTTTGACTATGTGGGACATTACAGTGTGGACAAATCTCTTCTTATGTCTATAAAAGTGAAAGAGCTCTCATTTGTTAGGGTTACCTTGTTTCAAGTTGACTTGTTTGATTCTAGAACAACGAATACATCAATTATCGACACAAGTTTTAAAACTATTGGCTTCATGAAAGGCTTTACACATCACAAGGCTCAGACCAATCTGCAAATTCGTTATGATCATAAGTTATTTTGATTCGTCAATGCGCTCTACCATCTACAAATTCAAAATGAGGACTCTAAATACGCGTACAAATTAATACAAGTTTCTTCCAAGCCTAAAGAAACAATATCTATTTGATGCATATGAGAGCACAGGGCTTTCATCGACCATGAAAGTAGCATGAGGTTGTGTCCTTAAAAAATGTAGATGTGATTGTCGAGATCCAAAGTTTTATTGCCTCCATGTCATGTTAGGAGATCCAGAGGCACTGCAACTGAAGACTGATGATGATTTTCTCCATAAAAAATTCATGATAGCAAGGTGGAAGGCTTGAGCACATTATAAACCCAATCAATGAGCAACATGTAACACACAAGGCAAATATACACTGATGATCAACCAATTTTTACGCGACTTCTCTGATATTTTTACACCCATTGGATATTCTAGGTGATGATAAAACAATTCTTTTACAACATGAGGCTCCCTCCAAACGAATCAATAGAACTGAGATCAATGTCAATTCATTCATATTTATGTAAATGTAAGTTTGAGATCAAAAGTGATAGAGAATACTTGCAAAGCTTGCATATCTATTATCGAGATGTGTTACTGTTAGTGTCCATGTAGAAGGCCAAATGGCCATCGGATGTTTTTGTATATGTTTTGTAATAAAACATAATTCATTTATATTTATGTAAGTGTAAGTTTGAGATCGAAAGTGACAGCGAATAATTGCAAAGCTTGCATATCTATTATCCACATGTGTTATTGTTTCTTCCGAGCCTAAAGAAACAATATCTATTTGATGCATATGAGAGCACAAGTGTCCATGTATCAAGCTTTTGTTGACCATGAAAGTAGCATGAGGTTGTGTTGTTCAAAAAATGTAGATGTGATTGTCTAGATCCAAAATTTTATTGCCTCCATGCCATGTTGGGAGATCCAGAGGCACTACAACTAAAGTCTGATGATGATTTTCTCCATAGAAAATTCATGATAGCAAGGCAGAAGGCTTGAGCACATTATCAACCCAATCAATGAGCAACATGTAACACACAAGGTAAATATATACTGATGATCAACCAATTCTTACACGGCTTCTCTGATATTTTTGCACCCATTGCCTTTTCTAGGTGATGATAAAAAAATTCTTTTAAAACATGAGGCTCCCTCCAAACGAATCAATAGAACGGAGATCAATGTCAATTCATTCATATTTATGTAGATGTAAGTTTGAGATCAAAAGTGACAGAGAATAATTGCAAAGCTTGCATATCTATTATCCACATGTGTTACTGTTAGTGTCCATGTGAAAGGCCAAATGGCTATCGGATGTTTTTGTATATGTTTTGTAATAAAACATAATTCTTTTATATTTATGTAAATGTAAGTCTCAGATCAAAAGTGATAGAGGATAATTGCAACGCTTGCATATCTATTATTCACGTGTTACTGTTAGTGTCCATGTGAAAGGCCAAATGGTTGTCGGACATTTTTGTATATGTTTCGGAATAAAACATATAGTGGCATGGTCAACCAGAGACAAGAAGTTAGAACGTATTTGTAAAACCTAAGAAATCAGTGTTATTCTATGTGTGTATTATGTGGTTTCTGCATATTATGCAGGTCCCATGTGGAGTTGTGTGTGTGGCATGGAGAGCTCGGTTTCATAGTGAGGGTATCGTTGTAAAGCTCACGTGAAGGAGAATCCACTATGGTACATTACAATTGAACCACTTTGCTCATATCATAGCACCACTTCATGCTTATCATAGTAGTCCAAAGCAAAAGGTTTTTGTTGTTGTGCGAGTGAAGCAAGCACCCACTTGCCCATCCATGGCTTTCTCCAAGGCCTACGACTAAGACGATAGACCTTGTCATTCGAGCCACCGAAGTCATCCTTGGGACTCTTGGCTTCGCGCAAAGGAGGATCTAAATGATCAAGGAAGGTGAAGGTTCTCGGTACTTTCGAGGAGGTCACCCTTCCAAGTACCATTCTCCCCAGAGCTCGCTTAACAGGCATCCTCTTGTCACTAAGCTACATTCTTATGGTGTTTGAGGAGGGTGAAAGACTAAGGTTCACATTACTTTGAACATGTTTTGGACCCTCATAGCTTCATTCTTTGGTTTCGAAGCCTATTTTGAAGCATCTTTGGGGTGACATGGGATAGCTTTCGACACTGTTCTCGCTTCATGAAATGACCGTATGACACTTCTGTATATGTTTTGTAATAAAACATAGTGCCATGGGCAACCACAGACTTGAACTTCGACCTCATTATTGAAATCTAGGAAATCTTTATTCATGCTCTATGTGTATTGTGTGGTTTCTGTGTATTTTGTGAGTGCCGTGCAGAGTATTGTGTATGGCATGTGATCTCGGTTTCATAACGAGAGGGTATTGTCGTGAAGCTTACATGAAGGGGAATCCACTATGGTACATCGCGATCGCACCACTTCAAAATGAACATTATGAGGTGTGATTTATGACAGTAAAACTATATCATCCCACACCAAGTATGTTACGCTACCCAACCTCAAGACCAATAATTCGGTGACCCTTGGTTGATTGAAAAATGATACAAAATAAAGGATGGGTAGCAATAGAAAATAGTGTTGGGCTCACAAGGTAGCTTTGCCTGATACATCTAAAATGTTTATGAGAATAGTGATGGAGAATGTGGCCATTTTATGTTAAAAGAAAAACTTAAGAACTTACTTTGCTAAAACTTTTCATGAACTTTCTTATTTAAGATCGATTCGGTATCAATGACTTCGACAAAATAAATTGGAACTAGCGTGGAAAAAGAACTCGAATGTATTGTACCCTTGCATGTGCAGACAAAAAAAAATGATCTTTATTTGGCACGAACTGCAAGACTTCAAGGCTTCAAAACTCCTCTAACATAGCAATGTGACCTCATGGGAACTAATGAAGATTTAGACACTCATCATGGAAGAGAAAGCATCTTTGAGACACAAAGTTGGAGGCCATGGATTTCCATGGACTTTGTTAGCGGCCACCGGATTGGAAGATTGTATAACGGAAATCTTGCTTCACACGTGCAAAAGGTTGTTACGCAGGCACGATGTATTCTTTTATATAAAGCAATGAAAAGAAAGACGCGCAAGAGAGAGACGATTTGTGGAATCACCAGACTGTTCGTCTGGGGGATTGCCTGAACGGTGTTGTAGCGCTGTTGTCTAATTTCTACGTACTCTGATTGTATTGTGTGTATCTGTGTTTTGTTACCTATCAATCTCTGTGGAGGTTGCGAGTTCTATCTACATCTAATAGATCGTGAACTGTTGTCTGAGTAAGTTGTTTGTGAATCTCTATTGGGTTATGGTGTTAGTCCGCGCATTGTGTGTTACCCCTTCTTGGAATGTTCTGCCAGTGGTTGGTGAAGTCTGATGCAACTGTGGTAGCGTTCTGGTATTCAGATCTGTACGGTGTTGTCTGTAGTATTGGAATCTGTCTTCATACGGTAAAGTTAAGTACAGTAAGGGTCTTCTAAGTTGCACACTGAGTTTTCAGTACGGTGTGTTTGAATTATCGAGTTCTTTGTGCCTACGGTGTTTTCTGTGAAGGTTGAACGAATACTCTTGTTTCCGGTATTTCCAGTAAGTTTATGTGTATATGCAACATAGCATCTTAGCGTACTCGGTGCACGTGGTTGAGCTAAGACTGTGAACGGTAATGTCTAAGTACAACAGATTTTGTTAGAGCTCTCAGCAGTAGTATATTGCTGAGCAGTGAGTTTGGGAACTAAGTACAGGGCCTCTGTATAACAGACCCCTACCACTCCCAAGAACCCACTTAGGTGCTTAAATGCGTTTCTGACAGTTAGTCTCGCGTTTAAGCGTCTAACACTGGCGCCGTCTGTGGGAAGGTGGCATCAAGATTGCCGTTTATCTGTCGAAAGTGTTATCAAGATTTCCATTTATCTATGGGAAGGTGGCAACAGATCAGATTGTTGCAAACCTGTTGTGAAAACGTGACTGTAAATTTTTAATCGACAGTAACAGTACGCGATTAGTACAAAAGATGATACATGCCGGTTACTCGATCCGGTGAAACGTATTCAAAGAACAGACAGCATGGGGTACTTAATTTGCTAAAAACGACTCCGGGAGGTAGAAGTACAACTAGGTCTGACCCAGTTGTCAAGAAAGTAAAGAACGTTAGTAGTGATTCCGGTCATATTCTGGTGGAACGTGTGACGCCTCTGGTAAATTCCGGTACTATTTCGGCACAGTCTGTCGAAGATATAGTAACTCCAGAATCTACCAGGACGCAGCCTGAAGTTAGTTTAACAACATTGGATAAAGATTCAAATCTATTTACGACTAGAAACACTTTAGCCAAGGAAATTAGTGAAGGAGAAAAAGCACCTTGTATTGGCGAAAATTCGACACATTCCGGTGATATTTCGGTAACAGTTGCTGAAAGATCGCATTTTTCCGGCGACGGTTTACCCTTTCTCGGTGAATCTTCAGCCCAGTCACCGCTATTGGGAGTAAGTTTCCCTACATTCGACTTCAAGAAGGAAGGAAACTTGTTCGAAACTGAGATTCGAAATATACTGAACAAGATTATCGAACCGGAAAGTGCACAGGCTGATACAGACTCCGACGGTTCAGATATTCAGCCTCGGAATATAGGAGATAGTCACCATATAACCATCAGCACGATGAACGAACAACAACAACAACAACTATGTCTACCCAGGCCGACTCCAACAGGAGTAACGTACACTAAATTCGGTGGATTCCCAGGAGATGACCCAGATGCTCATGTACGCACGTTTGAGATAAGCTACGTAGTGCTCAATCATCCACCTGATCCGGCATATAAGGCTATTGTTTTCCAATCGACATTGGTCAACGAAGCAGCTAGATGGCTTACAGAATATAATATTAACCATTTCGGCACTTATGAAGCAGTAAGAGATGCCTTTTTGCAGAGATTCAGGATAAAGAAGAATCCAACCGAAATTTTTGACTACCTGCAAAACAATAGACAAAAGATAAATCAAACAGTACAGGAATACGCCACGCTATTCAGGACTCATTTGAGGCAGTTACCACCAGCACATGCCAACCTACCGGATGACGTTATTACTCAATGGTTCATCAATAGCCTGACTCCACAACTTAAACAGATTATGATCATACGCTGTGTAGGAGCTATGACGCTAGATGCAGTGATTGCAATGGCTTTGCAGTTGGAAAACAAGGTTGGAGGATTTACAGAAGATCTGGAGTGGCTAAAAGCAAATAAAAATGTAGCCGAAGACCCGACCAGACAGATGTACTGCACCACATGCAAGAATTCAAGCCATACTAGTGCCACTTGTGCACTTAATAAGTTGTTTTGTGCTATCTGTAACACTACCAGACACACCACCGAAAACTGCGCATATAATGCCAAAGTGCAGGGAACAACAACTGTCAATGCAATTATACAAGAACCAGGGAAGCCAGAAAATCATTATGTACCTCCGCAAATGAGAAACAACCAGCAACAAGGATATCGAAATTATAGGGGATAGAGAAATAACAACTTCAATGCAAACCGCTGGCAAGCCGGACCACCACCGGAAAATCCCAATTTGCCACCACCGCGCTGCCATTTCTGTGGTGAATTTGGTCACATTAGAAGATTTTGTAAGGATGCAGCTGAGTATGATCAGAGGAAAAAAGAACGTCGAAACCCAATGGCTAATATGGTACAAATCACACCAGTAGAAACGCACGCTGCAGTAATTCAGACCCGCTCTGGTAAACAACTGCAGCCAGCAGCAGAAATATTTGAACCAGGCATACGTGAACAACAAAGGATGTATGATAAAGCTAGTCAATGGACCACCGCACAACCTCCAGTCTTCCAAGATCCTATTCCGGTAACCCAGACTCCTTCAACCGAAGAAGGAACACAACAAAATAGCATTCCAATTCAGCAGCAGGCACATCATCTTCAGCAGGCGCATCATCTTCAGAATTTGTGGAAAATACAACGCAATCACAAAAGGCCTGTGAAATTTTATCAAAAGCATCCATCACTCTTCCTCTAGGCCAATTACTTGCTCTAGTACCGGGAGTTCGACAGCAATTCCAACAACAGTTCAGTCCTGTGCCTTCTTGCATTCCAGCGATAGCAACAGTGCAATTGGAACCTGATTCTACAGTCGATCGTTTAGTTCCTTTAATTACGGTATGGTATAAAAATCATAAAATCACACAGGTACTAATTGATGGAGGATCTGGTGTCAACATTGCTACTGCTGCACTGTGTAAAAAGTTAGGGTGGACCAACATCGAACCAGTTCAGTTTTTTGTCAGAATGGCCGACCAGTCAAGAGTCCATCCTGTAGGACTTGTCCGGAATGTACCAATAACTTTGCAGGGTACCACATTCAAGATGACCTTTGTCGTCTTAGAATTACCGGAATCCACCCTGGACTATAATCTTCTTTTTGGCCGTCCTTGGCTGAAGAAAGCCAAGGTGATACAAGATTGGTCTGCACAGGAACTCACTTTCAAAGACAATAATCGTAAATACGTGGTAAAATTAGATGCTATACAACCTTGCGAGTTACATGCTAGACCGTATTTTGCAGAACCAGTCCATATGCTAGATGGTTTGTCAGATGATGAAGAAGAAGAATTTTTAAAGAACAATATTGATTTGATCTCCTTAGGAACTGTGGATCTACAATCTGTTGTAGATAACTGGAATCCTTCAGTTTGTACGGTGTTGACTGTAACAGAAAAAGATATGAAAGAAGATAAGGCTACCATAGATGACGTTGATCTACAACAACTTTTTAAGCCATCTGAGAATACAGAGAAGCCTCGATAATTTTATGTTCCAGAAGACCACCTGACCACTTACAATTTAGGTGATGAAGAAAATCCACGACCTGTTAAGATAAAGGAGAGCTTACCGGAATTATTTCAATCAGATCTAATCCAACTACTTCGATAATTTTCTGATGTATTTGCATGGGATTACAAAGATATGAAGGGTTTGGACCCGCGCATCTATCAACACAGGGTCATGCTGAAGCCAGAAGCAAAACCACTTAAGCAACCCAGCTACCGGATGAATCCAAACTATGCATCACAGGTAAAGGCAGAACTTGATAGGCTACTCAAAGTCGGATTTATTGTACCAGTATAGCATGCTGAATGGATCTCACCAATTGTTATTGTCCCTAAAAAGAATAAGCAGTTACGAATATGTGTAGATTACCGGAAACTGAACGCAGCTACAGTGCCTGATCCATTTCCGCTACCTTTTCTGGACACAATGCTTGATAGAGTAGCAGGACATGAAATGTACTCATTCGTAGATGGATACAGAGGATATAATCAAGTTAGAATGGCTGAACAAGATATACCGAAGACCGCCTTCATTACCAATTGGGGTGTTTTCGCATGTACTGTTATGTGGTTTGGATTAAGAAATGCCCCAAGTACATTCCAAAGGTGTATGTAGGAAATATTTTCTCCTTACCTTACCTCTTTTATGCAAGTATATCTTGATGATTTTTCAATTTTTGGTAAGATGATAGCACACCTGTTCCATTTACAGTGCTGCTTTGAAAAGTGCAGAGAATACAGACTCTGCTTGAACCCAAACAAAGCTGTGTTTGCGGTTTCATGTGGCAAGCTACTTGGTCACATTGTATCTGCACAGGGCATACAGGTGGATCCAGATAAAATCACAGCTGTGTTAGAAGCACCTGAATCCACTACACCTAAGGAAGTAATGCGCTTCATGGGCCAAGTAAGATGGCATGGACGACACTTACGATGGCTTGCTCACTTGGCAATACCACTGAACAGATTAATCACCAAGACTCCTTGACAGTTTTGAGTGGACTCAGGAATGTCAGATAGCATTTGATCGTTTAAAGTGTTTATTAACACAAGTTCCCATCTTACAGCCCCCTGACTGGGATCAACCCTTTCATGTATTTGTTGATGCTTCAGATATAGCAATAGGAAGCGTTCTAATGCAACAAACCGATAAGTGGTTCAGACCAGTGTACTATGCAAGTCGAAGATTGGCCCCTGCTGAAAAGAATTACTCTGTAACAGAAAGAGAATGTCTAGGTCTAGTATATTCTGTCAAGAAATTCAGGCATTATTTACTGGGCCGTAAATTTACTTTTCATGTAGATCATGCTTCACTTGTCTATCTAGTTCGGCAAAAGCATCTAGGAGGTCGATTAGCACGATGGGTCCTGCTTTTACAAGAGTTTGACTATGAAGTTATTCATCGGCCAGGCAGCTCACATGCCTTAGCAGATTTTCTGTCTCGCTTAGATTCCGGTGAAGCTCCGGTCGGTGTAGATGACACAACACCGGCAATTTATGTCTCTGAACTAACTAATGATGAAATTACAGACCCGCCTATGCCATCTACATACTATGATCAAATATTGACCTTTCTCACTGATGGATGCCTTCCATCTCAGACTTCTACGGCAATACACAAGAAAATTGCAGTTTTTAGTCGCCGATTTTAGTTGATTGCTGGGGAATTATACTATATAGATCACACTGGAGTTTTACTTCGTTGTATTCCACCACATGAAGTTAACTCAGTCATTAATTTAGCTCACTCAATTCCTTCCGGTGGCCATTTTGCTGTAGACTTAACACACCGGAAAATTCTGCAAAGTGGTCTCTGGTGGCCTACTATGTATAGTGATGTATTGCAGTTTGTCAAAAAATGTGATAATTGTCAGAGGTTTGGACAGCCGTTACCACGTCATTATTTTCCGCTACAACCTGTCCTGCCATTGGAACCTTTCCAGAAGTGCTAGATTTCATTGGCCCTATTACACCACCAGCAATCCTCAGTAATAATCGTTATATTTTGACATGTACAGATTATGCTACTAGATGGGTAGAAGCCTGGGCTTTACGATCTGCTATAGCTGTTGCGGTAGCAAAGTGTCTGCTAACCGATGTCTTTCCACGTTTTGATTTACCACTGGAACTTGTTACAGATCAAGGCACTCATTTTGTCAACAATTTAATGAAAGTATTCACACATTCGTTCCAGGTCACGCATAAGTTTAGTTCTCCTTATTATCCTCGTGCTAATGGTTTGGCTTAAAGTACAAACAAAACTTTGTTGAATATGCTTCGGAAATTGATTATGGAAGCACCGGAAAGATGGGATCAACTGCTACCTGCAGTATTATGGGCATATCGGACTACATACAAAATAACAACAGGATTAACCCCTTTCAAACTAGCTTATGGATTAGAAGCAATAGCACCGATGGAGATAGTTATACCAAGTTTACGAGTAGCAATCACTCAGAAATTGCTACCTGAAGAATCACTGTCATTTTGATTGGATACACTCAGAGAATTAGACGAGCAACGATGGCACAGTTTTTTGACTATGCAGGAAGTACAGCTAAGACAAGCTCGAACACATGATCGATATCTAAAGACTCCAATTTTTTCGGTGGGACAACTTGTACTCTTTTACAATGCAAAGTCGAATCGCTCTGCTCGCAAATTCAAGTTACGATGGTTTGGTCCCTACCGGATTTCTGAACAAGTGGGCCCAGCAACTTTTTGGTTAACTACGTTGACCGGAATCCCTCTTCCGAAAGTCATCAACGGTTCGGAGCTGCGGCCGTATCAACACACATCTAACCCGCACTGAAACGTTTTGCGGTTGGCCGCGTCTTTTGGCGTTCACTTTTTTTTTTCTTTTATTTTGCGTGCTTAATAAAATAAGTCTGTAAATATCCGCGTTTTGATACCTAATTATGTCCACAGCCTCCCTGCCCTTTCCAACTACTCACGCATGCACACCGAAGTTAAGAATTATAATTTCAATACCGCGTGATGATTAGTCATCCTTGATTGCTCTCCACTGCAACGCATCTACTTAACCTTTTTTGTTTTGCCAAAAATTGCTATTGTGTTTGTGTGATTTGTGCTCTATGTGCTTACCCTGTGCTCTGTGTGCTTGTGCTTACTGTCTTCGTGTGCGCCATGGAAGCTTTGGCTAACTACGCCGCCTTCCGTGATGGACTCCCTACAGACGTAGGAGAGTTCCTGCGCATTCGTGGGCTATCCAACTTCACTGAACTGCCTTGGTATTCAGTGGAGTCCCACCCATTCTTCGCCCAAATCATCTCCGCCATCGCCAACACACCTGCCACCGAGCAGAGTTGGCTGATCACCTCCCTCCCATCCCGTACACTTATCACCTTCCAAACTTTTGTAGAAGCCTTTAGACTCCCTTCGCAAGGTCGAGAAAATGGCCCGAGTCTGCCAGTCGCTAGAATGGTAGAGTTATTTCCTACGTATTCATCAAACGAGTATGCGATTCTCTACCGACCGGAACCAGAAAGATCAACCCTCCAGTTCTTAGTAGCCATTCTCAACCTACAAAAACGGACCTATGGAATATCCTTCCCCTTCTACTCCGCCATAGTATTAGCTGCGCAAGAACCAGTCAACTTCGCATCCTTCTTCTTCCATTGCATTCACCGAGAGTGTGTATCCATTATTAAACAGGCGAACAAGGGAGGCATGCCAAGGTCTAGATTGCCGCACATCCTATCATTCCTTTTTCCGGCGATACTTGCAGCACAACCACCACCCCGAGGGCCTGTTCTACGACGTGAAGAATCTGTACAACTATGGGACGATGAGGAAGAAGATGAAGAGGAGCTAAACCAACTATTCCGCAGAAAGAGGATCAGAATCAGTTCTTCAGAGAGTGAAGCACAAGGATCTGCCGAAGGAAACAAAGATGACGACAAAGAAGAAGCAAAACAAGACGAAGAAACATTCCACGACACCACAACATCGATGCAACATGAATCCTCCGCACAATCATCTTCCGAGGAGCAACAAGAACAAGAAAATCATACTGAAGCCGACACAACCTCTACCGAAGAAGCATCACAGCAACAGTCTGAAAGGGAACAACAAGCAGATGAAGAACAAGTTGCTAAAGAAGCATTCGAAAGGCTGCTTAAGGCAGTTGAGTCCACAGTCGCAGACACTGCACAACAAAACGTAGATAAGGTAACATCTCAGACTGTCCTTCCCACTCCCCCACCGGAACCACCAATCGACCCCATTATCCCCATCCAACCCATCCAACCCAACGAAACCACTGATTCTTCATCCTCATCCCTCAACTACTCTCCACCGAACTCCCAACAACTGCTCACCGCCTCCTCATCCCAACCACGACCTCAGCTGCCACTTCCGTCGATTCCCGTAATTTCTGATTTGGCCAACATGGGTCAATTACTCATTAACCTATCACAGCAACTGCCAATCCAAATGAAAGAAGCCACAGACAGCATCCGCAATGAGCT
Source organism: Ceratopteris richardii (assembly GCA_020310875.1). Taxonomy (NCBI): domain Eukaryota; kingdom Viridiplantae; phylum Streptophyta; class Polypodiopsida; order Polypodiales; family Pteridaceae; genus Ceratopteris; species Ceratopteris richardii. The sequence goes on from CM035427.1 coordinate 113,554,504, forward strand.
AGAACACAAGGTGGACGTTCTAGAAGCAGACATCACGCCACTGCAAGAAGAGATAGATGCAGTTAAAGCCAAAAACCATCAACTCAACTCACAGATTGCCAATCTCCAAGCTCAACTTGCAAAACAACAGACGATTACCAATTAGAGAGATGCGGCCGTGGCGGAACTCACAAAGAAAGAAGAGTTATTACAGATTGCAAATGAAGAAATCAGTAAAATGAAGCAAGATATCCAGGACAAAGAAGATGCAAGGATCGCCTTAGGAAACTTGCTCGAAGAAACCAGAATTCAGCTACAAGAATTAGTGCAGCAAAACCAAGAATAGCAGAGGAAGGCTAAAAGAACAGAAGAAGAACTTCAGAGAATCAATGAAAATTTAGCAGATGTTAACAATATGCTCAAACATTACTTAACCAAGGAAGCGCAGACACAGAAACTAATTGCAGATCGAAGACACGAAAAAGAATCATATACAAGAACAGTAAACTTTCACATTCAAGAAATCGAAAGAAGAGAAAATCAACCGGAAAATCAGAAGGAAAGAGTACAGAAGATGGAACAACAGATTGCCGAAATGAAGACATCCAAAGATGCGGCATTGGCAAACGAGTTTTATTTACAGGAAGCCTTTCTGCAGACTCAAACAGAAATTTTGCTCAATGAAGCCATAGCCCTAAGTTCGGTACGAATAGATGCACAGTTAATAGAACTGGACACCCTAAAACAGTTATTAGAAACCCTAAAGAAAAAGATCGCCCGCACCTTTAGATTAGCTAGAAATATGTACTTAGAAGGTATTATCGATGACCAATAGTTTTGTAAAACCTTCGGGTTCGAGTCCACCGTGCGTGCCAGAGTGTTAGCGGCCGCCGGATTGGAAGATTGTATAACGGAAATCTTGCTTCACACGTGCAAAAGGTTGTTATGCAGGCACAATGTATTCTTTTATATAAAGCAATGAAAAGAAAGAAGCGCAAGAGAGAGACGATTCGTGGAATCACCAGACTGTTCATCTTGGGGGATTGCCTGAACGCTGCTGTAGCGTTGTTGTCTAATTTCTGCGTACTCTGATTGTACTGTGTGTATCTGTGTTTTGTTACCTATCGATCTCTGTGGAGGTTTCGAGTTCTATCTACATCTAATAGATCGTGAATTGTTGTCTGAGTAAGTTGTTTGTGAATCTCTATTGGGTTATGGTGTTAGTCCGCGCATTGTGTGTTACCCCTTCTTGGAATGTTCTGCCAGTGGTTGGTGAAGACTGCTGCAACTGTGGTAGCGTTCTGGTATTCAGATCTGTACGGTGTTGTCTGCAGTATTGGAATCTGTCTTCATACAGTAAAGTTAAGTACAGTAAGGGTCTTCTAAGTTGCGCACTGAGTTTTCAAGACGGTGTGTTTGAACTATCGAGTTCTTTGTGTCTACGGTGTTTTCTGTGAAGGTTGAACGAATACTCTTGTTTCCGGTATTTCCAGTAAGTTTATGTGTATATGCAACATAGCATCTTAGCGTATTCGGTGCACGTGGTTGAGCTAAGACTGTGAACGGTAATGTCTAAGTACAGCAGATTTTGTTAGAGCTCTCAGCAGTAGTATATTGCTGAGCAGTGAGTTTGGGAACTAAGTACAGGGCCTCTGTATAACAGACCCCTACCACTCCCAAGAACCCACTTAGGTGCTTAAATGCGTTTCTGACAGCTAGTCTCGCGTTTAAGCGTCTAACAACTTGAAAGAATGAACTATGATGAAGAGAAGTGGTGACCCAAGTGTGCGCAAGAAGGACCCTTGGAAGGCGATGAATGGGTTGGAATAAAGAAAGACAAGCTTAATCAGAGTTATGCAGAGCTCTAGTATATAGGCATATTTGAGAGAGAGAGAGAGAGAGAGAGAGAGAGAGAGAGAGAGAGAGAGAGAGAGAGAGAGAGAGAGAGAGAGAGAGAGAAAGTATTAAAAATAATTCTTGAACACGTTTTGAAAAAGTTCATAGAGAATTAAAAAGAAAATAAAAAATAAGCATTATATTTTATGGAAACATTTTTCTTTTTTCTTTTATTTAAGCTATCAACAAAACATAGCTAGCACTCCTTTACCTATCTAGTGCTAAAAATGCAAAAACAGATTGATTTACTATCTTGTGGACTAACAAAGTACATATCATGATTGTTTATGGCATGGTTAAAATCTAAATAGACTTAGACATAATAGTCTAAAGTCAAAACTTAACATTGAGCAATGAATTCAAATTCTAGTATGAACCATGATTCATATGGGATAGTGTTCACATATATTTTAGAACATAAAGAAGTAAAACATATACATGAAGTATGAAGGTTCAATGACTTTGGGAACTTGCAAGTTGCCCTCATCCACATTCCATATTATTTTATTCATGTTTCTTTTGTTTCACACACCATAACCTCCTTCCAAACCATGTTGTTGGCAGAATCTCAAAAAGAAGCTAGAAAGTCGAAGGCAAAGCAATCAAAGCTCTGCAAAAGGGGAGTACGAACATATAAAGGAAGAAGGAAGAGTTGTACCATTTTTTTCCAACTCAAAACGATCCTCAAAATAGGTTTTCCCCAATTTATACTCTAATTTTTTGTAAAGATGTACATTTTGACACAACACCCTATTTTTAAAAGTAGCCAGTCCACATGGTAAAAGTTGAGTAGAACTTGGGCTTTATGGGCATAAGTAGTACCTCCATACCGAATGTCAAAATTTTTGACTTCATTTTGATCTTCAAATAGATTTTGGACACTAATTCTTGACTATGAGGGACAATACAGTGTGGACAAAGCCTTTCTTATGTCTAGAAAAGTGAAAGAGCTCTCATTTGTTAGGGTTACCTTGTTTCAAGTTCACTTGTTTGATTCTAGAACTCTTATGCACTTTGTACTCATTTCTTCATCAATAAAGAGCTTTTTGAAGCACTTTCCTATCATCTACTCATGCGTGTGTGTATGTGCATATGTGTGTGTTGGCACCTACATGTGTACTTGCTCTCTCTCTTCTTGTTGATGCATGTACTTCCATCTTGCAACATGTGGTTTTCATACCACCAATTGGTCTTTCCATGGATTTCGACATTTCTATTGTGTGTTCATGGTCTTGCTTGACGTCCATCTACGACGTGAACACTTTTGATGCCATTGTCGGAGATGTTTTTGTCGGCCCTCAGATACTTGGTGTGATGGTAATTTTTCATATGAAGTTATGTGCTTTTGGTGCACATAGAAGAAAAAATTGGTCAGAAAATCTAGACAAAAAATTTGGACTAATTCTAGCTTGGACTAATTCTGAGAGACTAATTCTAGCCTGAACTAATTCTAAGAGACTAATTATGAAGGCAGACACTAATTTTGAAAATACAAAGGCCAAGACTATTATGAAAACAATGAGGACTAAATCAGTAAAATGAAGAACAATAGAGAGAAGATGCAAAGCAAGGTCCCATCGGGCATGCCAAATTGAGCACATGTAGAGGAAATTCTTGTTCTCTTGTGCTCGAGGTGGGTTCTTTTTCTTAGTGGAGTATGCACTATGTGTTTGCTTTGCACAACCACAAGAAGATTAGAATATGAGAGAAGGTAAGAGCCAAAATTACAAGTCACAAAAGCATTACTCCATTAACATGAATATGAAACTGTACAAGGTAGGCAGTACAATCACAAGGGGAGAAAGCAATGGCTGTTAAGGGCAGATCCTCATGCTAACAACTCCACAATTTAACTACAATCTAGCTCCAGAATTCGACTCAAGGTACTAGTGAAGCACACAAGTCTCTTGCTAAGCACTCAGCCCTTGTAGACTTACTCCACTTGTCCACCCTGAGTGACAAGACCAAAGCCTCTTGTCCAACTTCTCGACTAAGCTGCTCAAGCTTGAGAGTCTCGACGTACTTTACTCAAGTACCCGTACTCTCCCTTTGAGTGTGCCAAGGTCTCTCTCCTCTATGAGCTATGATCTCTGATATGCCACCTCTAGTGTCTGATATCTGATATCCTTCCGTACTCGAATCCCTTTCTTTATATAAGCTTCTCTGCCAGGCAATTGCTCTTCCAGGCAATTACTCCGCTACTCCTCCTCCCCCACTCTCACTTTTTTGGTACTCTGCCAAGTCTGGTACTTTGTCAGCACTCTCCCGTACTTTGTCAGCACTCTATCAAATCCAGTAGTGTGGTCTCCACTCTCTTTCTCTGTTCTCTTTGTGTCCACTCTCTTTTTCTGCTCCATCGCTTCTCATGGGTCCTTCATGGGTCCCTCTCTTTAGGTCTCAACTGATCCCACTCTTGTCTTCGACGAATTCCCCATGGACAAATTTGAGAAATTGGTCCTCTGTGGAAAAATTAGTCCTTACACCCATTCCTAGAATTGGTGTCTTCTCTTGTCTTGTGAAATTAGTCTCTTCTTTTGCATTACACCCATTTGTGAAATCGGTCTCTCCCACTGGTTCCAGTGAAATAAGTCCTTAGACCGATTTGTGAGTGAGATTGGCCTCTTTGCTTGTCTTGGACGAATTCTGAAAACTGGTCTTGTGAAATTGGTCTCTTCTTCGTGAAATTAGTCCATAGGCCAACTTGTGAAATTGGTCTCTGCCTTGGAGCAATCTTGAAAAAGACCAATTCGTGAAATTGGTCTCTTCTCCTACCATAGAATACATATAATTAAACTCCATTACACTTAGCATATAGCTTATCAAAAAATTTGTAGACCCTAATTTTAAGCTATATAATCTTTGTCCTTCTTACTAGCAATAAAAGCTTGATCATTTGATTGTCCTCAAATGAAAAGAGGCAATAATGTATCGTATGTAAGAAAATAAAAGCACAGCGGAATGGACCTGTACACAAAGTTGAGAGAAAAACGAAGACAAAGATAGACGAAGACTGAGAGATCGAGAACTCAAATTCTCAAATTGTCGAGCGTAATGGAGTTACAATGATGGTGTTGTCCAAGCGTGCGCTCCCAATGTGAAGCTTAGATGGGGATCTAGACAGGCTCTAGATGAAGGGCTTACTAGTGTGCAATGCTATGTAAAGCTCAACATGGGCCATGCTTATATAGCTTTTACAAGGCGGTTCAGTATAGATAAACGTAATTGAGAGATATAAAATAGTCAGTAAAATATACGATCCGAAAATATCTCCACTACCAGAATTCCTACCGTCTCGGCCCTACGAGCCAGGGGGATAGGCCCCCCGGACCCCGCAGAAGGGGGCAAGCCCCCTTTGCACTCCTCCCATTAAGGTTCTATGGGGAAACCGCGTGATGCCACAGGGCCTTTATTTTCACCTTAAATGGCAACCCAATGGCCTGCAAGTTTATGCCCTACCTAACCTAATGGCTAGGATCACAAAGATCATCTACAACCATCAACGGCCACACATAGACCTCATCTAACTTGGAAGTCAGGGTTCCACAAATGTCCTTGCTCTCATAATGGCTTCTACTCATAATGGGGGCCTTACAACTTAGAGCACCATGGATCATTTGTGGTCACATGAGGGTGGAGTATTGAGCATATCTAACACCCCCCCTCAATGTCCACCCTACGGTGAACTACCTCCTTGGTCCAATCCCAAGCTTTGGAAAGTGTCGAAGAAGTTGCTCTCTCCCAAGAGCCTTGGCGAAGATGTCTGCTCCATTTTCTTCAGTAGGACAATAGCTTATCTCCATGAGCCCGTCCTCGATCAGCTCACGCACATAGTGATACTGAATTTTTATGTGCTTGGTACATGCATGGAAAACAGGATTTTTGGCGATGGCCATGCGACTTTGGTTGTCACACTTCAACTCTGTAGCCTCCTGTCCTTGTATTCCTATGTGCCATAGATCCTCCTCAACCATACTGCCTCACATGCTGCAATGCATGCAACTTTGTACTCAGCTTCAGTAGAAGATAATGCTATAGTCGGTTGCTTCTTACTAATCCAAGAGAAAATCCCTGATCGTAATATCCAGAAAAGGATTTTCTGGTATCAATATCTCCTTCCCAATCTGAGTCACAGTATCCGACTAGAGATGATCCTTCTTCATAAAGAATACCATAATCAGTGGTTCCTTTCACATACCTGAGTATCTGCATGCTTACCTTCCAACGAGTTTGGCAAGGCTTATTAGAGAACCTGCTTACTACTCCAACAACATAAGAGATGTCTGGTCTTCTATTGCACAAGTAGATGAGACTTCCAACTAATTTCCTGTATCTTCCAATATCCACTGGAGGTGAAGTACTTCAATAGATAATTTTGTGTTGACCTCCATAGGTGTAGAAATTTCCTTGCAATCCTCCATGTCGAATGCCTTCAATATCTGCCTTGCATAGTTTTGTTGAGAGATGAAAATCTTCCCTGGTTCCTGCCAAACTTCAAGACCTAAGCAATGATGCATTAAGCCCAAGTCCGTCATTTCAAATTCTGAACTCAGGGCATCTTTTGTTTGTTGAAGAAGAGCATCATCATTTCCTGTAATCAAAAGGTAATCTACATAGAGTATAAGCACAATTGTCTTCCCTCCTCTCTTTGGAACATACAAGAAAGCGCATCTTTTGAAACCTAGATCCAATCTGAATGGGGAGCCTCAAACCCTGTTGAGAGATGAAAATCTTCCCTGGTCCTTGCCAAACTTCAAGACCTAAGAAATAATGCATTAAGCCCAAGTATGTCATTTCAAATTCTGAACTCAGGGCATCTTTTGTTTGTTGAAGAAAAGCATCGTCATTTCCTGTCATCACAAGGTCATCGACATAGAGTACAAGCACAATTGTCTTCCCTCCTCTCTTTAGAACATACAAGTTAGCATAAGAAGCACATCTTTTGAAACCTCGATCCAAGATATACTTATCTATCCGCTAGTACCATGCTCTAGGGCTTGTTTTAGCCCGTATAATGCCTTCTTCAGCTTACATACCTTGTTCCCTGAATGGGGAGCCTCAAACCTTGATGATTGAGACACATATACCTCCTCCTTGAGGTCTCCATTCAGGAAAGCTGATTTGACATCCATGTGATAGACTGGCCAACGCTTATGTGCAACAGAAGCTAGTACTACTCGGATAGTAGTCATTCTTGCAGTCGGGGCAAATGATTCACAAAAGTCAATGCCTTCAACTTGTTAATATCCCTGTGCAACAAGTCTTGCTTTATACTTTTCTAGAGTACCATCTGCCATGTATCTTAGCTTCCATACCCACTTGGTGCCAATGTCTTTACGCTTAGGGGGCCGATCCACTAGCTCCCAAGTTCCATTCTTCATGATATTGTTGTATTTTGTTTGCATGACAACCCTCCAATTCGGATCATGGAGTGCCTCTTCCACATTGGTTGGTTCCTTTGCTTCTTCTTGAATGAGATCAGCCATCAAGGCTGTGTTAACAATATGGGATCTTGCCCGTCTCTATTCCTCTATTTTCTGTGATCGCCTCGGTCGATCTACAACCTGTTCTAGTGACTCTGGGATGGGGTTTGCAGAATCATGGAGCTGCCTCACCCAACGTGGCAATGGCTTTTCCACTTGGGTTTCGGTAGGTTGGTGACTTTCAGACTCATAATCTAAAGATGATGCTTCCTTCTCTTGTGTAGAAGGGATAGCTCTTGGGCCAGGTTCATAGTGGATTGCCCTTTCGCCTGATGATAAAGCGGAAGCTCTCTTTTCCTCCGCCACTCCATGTGGCTGCTCCTCCTTAAACACCACATCACGGCTCGCCATGATCTTCTTAGCCTCATAAAGCTTATAAGCCTTCTTATCTTCGTTGTACCCTAGGAAGATACATTTGATGCTGACGCTTGTTTCTCTCCCTATCTGGAACATGTACATAACATTCACTTCCAAATACTTTGAAATGGGAAACAAAAGGATTTTTACTAGTGTAGGCTTCTTGTGGAGTCTTTCCATCAAGTTCCTTGGTGTAGCTTCGATTCAAGATGTAGACAGCAGTGTTGACAGCCTCTGCCCAAAATTGATTAGGCAAACCCTTTCCTTTCAACATGCACCTTGTTGTCTCCATGATGGTTCGATTCCGATGTTCTGCAACACCGTTCTGTTGAGGACTATGTGCCACTGTGAGTTGATGCTTGATTCCCTTTTGCAGAAATCTTCAAACTCTGTTGATGTGAACTCACCACCGTTGTCTGTCCTGAATTTCTTCATCTTCTTCCTTGTTTCAGTTTCAACAAGGTGAAGCCATTCTTTAAACTTACCAAAAGCTTGAGCCTTATCGCGAAGGAAGTACACCCACATCTTCCTGCTATAGTCGTCGACAAGTAACATGAACTAGGAAGATCCGCCCAAGGCCTGTGTAGGCATTTTTCTGCACAAGTCGGCATGCACCAACTCTAGAGGATAGCTTGCCCTGTTCTTGCTTTCTTGTGGAAATGCCTTCCTGTTGCTTGCCTGTCATGCAAGCTTGACATGGTTCCTTCATTTCTGCAATCGATGGTAGGTATGCAACCATACCCCTACGATGCATCTTCAGTTGAGGGTATCCAATGTGGCCGAATCTCTCATGCCATAGCTTACTTGTGCCCACATTTGTAGTGGCTGTAAGGGCACACAACTCATACAGGTTGTTCCTCCTTATGCAAGTCCCAACAATGTTGTTGTTATAGTCCATAATCTTAGCTCCTGTCTTACTGAAAGCTACTTGATGACCTTGATCAGTTATAGAAGCTACTGAAAGCATTTTATTTGTGGAACATACAACACATTTGAAAGATTTCTTATATCTCCATTAGAGTTAATGAAAGAAACCATACCTTCCCCCTCTGGAGGACATATTGCACTGTTCCCTACCTTTACTGTGATGGGTTCCTTTAGAGGCTGTAAGGAACTGTAAAGGTCTTTTCTACTCGTCATATGACGAGATGCACCACTTTCCAACACCTATGAGTCATCTGCTCCTGAATCTTCAGTCGAGGAGCACACCTCCTCTATCGTAACAAATAACTCAAGCTCTGTTTCTGCTTTGTTGGAAGACTCCTTGCCCTTGCCACCTTTTGAAGAGCCACTCTTCTCTTCTGCCTTCTTGATGCGACAGTCTTGGATTTTGTGTCCTTTCTTCTTGCAGTGGAAACACTCTCCCTTGAACTTCTTTTTGTCGTTCTTTTTGTCTCCATCTTTTGAAGATTCTGTTTTGCCTCCTTTGGCATTTGCTGTGAATGAAGCATCTCCTTTGCTACCACCACTCCTTGCCTTGAGCCGAAGCTCCTCCTCCATGAGTAAGGCACTGAATTCTTCAAAAGTTAGTGGTTGAGGTCTGATTTGAGTGTTAAGAGAAGTTACCAAACCATCAAACTTAGGTGGACAGATTCGAAAACAACGCCGAGCTAGCTCCTCACTTGACTTTTGAACACCTGCTCCCTCCATTTGATCTCGTGGATTCTTCATGCCAGTGATAAACACCTCTGCAATCTCCCCATCAGCAAACCGTTCTGCTGGAAGCTGATTCTCCAAGTTCTGAATCAGTGTCTGATTATGAGTTTCATATTGATTTCTCAATATGTTCCATACTTCACATGCCTTTGTAGTATGCTGAATGAGAGTCAGAACACTATCAGAAGTACTTGTAACTAGAGCACAGAGTGCATCTGCATTTCTACGTTTCCAAGCACGTAGAAGTCCAGCATCAGGAGGAATCATTCGACCAGGATTATTTGGTTCAGGTCTTTCTTGGGGCTCATGATCACTCCGAAGAACAGTCTCCAAAAGTTCATATTAATCAAGGATAGAAGTGATTTTAAGCTTCCATAGGGTGTAGTTCGTACCATCAAGTTTACCTTCTCTGAAGGGGGTGGCCACATCCGCAACGTTGGGATGACCGGCATCATTGCTTCTCCTGCCTGTGCTCCACCTACTCCTGTTGATGAACCACCTTGACTCCCAGTCGTAGATGACGACGCAACGCTTGACATCTTCTCTCTTTTTTTTTTCGTTCAGACCTCTGCAACCTTTACGTTTCTGCTTGTGCACCACTCAAAGCCTCTAGAGCTCTGATACCATGTAAGAAAATAAAAGCACAGCGGAATAGACCTATAGACAGAGTTTAGAGAAAAATGTAGACAAAGATAGACGTAGACTTAGAGATAGAGAACTCAATTTCTCAGATTGCCGAGCGTAATGCAGTTACAATGATGGTGTTGTCCACCCATGCGCTCCCCATGTGGAGCTTAGATGGTGATCTAGACAGGGTCTAGATGAAGGGCTTACTAGTGCGCAATGCTATGTAAAGCTCAACATGGTCCGTGCTTATATAGCTTTTATAAGGAGGTTCGGTATAGATAAACGTAATCGAGAGATACAAAATAGTCGGTAAAATATACAATCCGACAATATCTCCATGAACAAAAGTCCTACCCCCTCTGCACTCCCCCCATTAAGGTTCTATGGGGAAACCGCGCGATGCCACAGGGCCTTTATTTTCACCTTAAATGGAAGCCCAATGGCCTGGAAGTTTATGCCCTACCTAACCTAATGGCTAGGATCAAAGAGATCATCTAAAACCATCAATCGTCACACATAGACCTCATCTAACTTGGAAGTTAGGGTTCCACAAATGTCGGGGCTCTCATAATGGCTTCTCATAATGGGGGCCTTACAACTTAGAGCACCATGGATCATTTGTGGTCACATGAGGGTGGAGTATTGAGCATATCTAACATCATACACGTCCTTTGAACTCATTGATGTCTCCTTGATACATGAAAGTAAAGGTTCCACGATATTCTAACCAATATGTGTTTATTTTGTGGATATATAGGCAATAATCTTTGCTCTCAAAATTGTAACCAAACAAAAATACATTTCACAACCTTATCATTCAACTTCCTACATTGTCATTCAAGCACTAATGCATATGCTACACAATCAAGAAGACACAATAAGAAATAGATGGCTTCTGACCATGCCAAGCTTCATAAGGAGTTATAGACTATAGTACTTTTATACGACAATTGTTAAGTACATATGCAGCACACACTATATCCTCATGCCACAAATTATAAGGTAAAGCATGACATTTGACCATACACCTTTCCATTTCCATGAGAGACTTCTTTTCGTCTTTGCAACCCCGTTTTGTTGTGGTGTATATGGCTTTGTGGATAGGCGTTTTATCCCACTCTCAACAAGAAATGCATTAAATTCAAAAGAAATACTTCCCCCCTCAATCATAACCGAGGGTGCCATTTTACATGTTGATATTTTTTTAGTCATAGCCAAGCACTTTTTGAAGCATATAAATACTTCATACTTTGACTTTAATGGGAAGACCCATGCATGCCTAAAAAAGTCATCAATAAATGTGATGAAGTAAAGGTAATTACCAAAAGATGGTGTCTGCATAGAACTACATACATCATGATGCAAAAGTTGTAATTTTCATTCAGCCCTTATTATACCATCTTTGGAAAATGAAGAATGTTCTATCTTATCCAAAATGCAACCCTCAGGCAAACATGACACCATATATGAGTTTTGTAGGCATAACAAACTGGCATAATATAGATGTCCAAAACATGCATGCCAAAGTTTTGCATATGAAATATCCTACAAATCCTCCGCAGCACATGCATAATGATCCATAAATTTTCCATAATTTTTGAGTTTATACAACCTATGACACAATGTACCAAATGCAATAATTTTATCGCCATCAGAAAAAGCACTAACAGTACACATGTCATCAAAAAATGTTACCACCAAACAAATCTTGGTTGGAGCTTACACCGATAACAAATTCTTCTTGATCCTTCGCAAACATATAGGGGAATGCTATACCACCAAACAAACCTTAGTTGGTGCTTAGACCAATAATAGATTCATCTTGATCCTTGGCACATATAGGGGAATGCTATACCCCCCTCCCCCCCAAATCATAACAATGGGCGCCTATTTCACATGTTGATAAATGCATTGAACTCAGAAGACGAAGGGTGCCCATTTTACATGAAAGTTGCAAAATGAAACCCTCATAGACATGCTTGGATCATGCCTAAAGTTTAGGAAAAGAGTGCACCATAGGCATAACATACTCGCAAAATTTATATGTCCAAAACATCCATGCCAAAGTTTTGGACATGAAATAGCCTGCAAATCCTCCACTACACATGAATAATTATCCATAGTTTTTTCATCATTTGTGAGCATATACAACCACGGCACAATTTATTGAATGCAATAATTATATCTCCATTATAAAGATTATGAACCGTACAGTCTTAGAAGAAGTGTTGTCTTCCACTCCAAATTCTACTTCCTTTTTCTTTTCCTCTTTTGTAGGAAGCTTAGAAAAATTTTTGCTTTGTCTTTTAGTATTTGCATACTATTTTTGTTTATCTGTTTACTTCTCATCTTTGCCGTTTACTTCTCATCTTTGCCTTCCTTCTTTAATCGTACACACTTATAGATTTTTGCTTACTAGAAAAAGACCTTCCTTTACCCTTGTCCTTATGACTAGAAGTAAAAGCTTCATCTCCAACACACATAATAGACATGTTCTGCTAGAATGGCCTTCTCACAAAAAAATAAATACTAACTCTTTAAAAGTCATGACATTTTGATTGCCTTTCACATCAATCAAAAAGTAGAAGCTAAACTTTGATAAGATTCAAGTAAATTATTAAGTTCAGTCTTCACAATTGAACCATTTGACAAAATTTCATATGTAGAACTAAATTTCTCCTTCAAATCTTTTATCTTTGTGAGGAAATCATCCATAGAAGCATCTTCATTCATATGCTCACTCTCCAATTGTTTTTAGAGGTACTCAATATGAGCCTCATTTCTTGCATGATATAGAGTGGAAAGAGTATCCCAAGCATCCTTTGTTGTTTTGCATGAAAGAATATGAGGGATAAAGCATCCTTGACAGATAACGCAGCCAAGGCATCTACATGTGCATCTCTGCCATCCTATCAAAGTTGCTATGCAGCGGTGAGGAGTGCTTGTGGTATACCTAACATCGTCAAAATTAGAGTTTCAAGAGGACTTGAAATATAATGCTAGTGGTATACCTAACATCATCAAAATTAGAGCTTCAAGAGGACTTGAAATAGAAAATGCATCAGATTTTGAACTTGCAACATCTTCAACACCACCTGCATCTTGAACGTTTGTAGCTTCGATGGGACATATTTCAACACTTTGCACAATATTCTTGAATCCCTTTGCAGCCAATACATGCCTCATTATGTATGTCCATAATTGTAGCGGTTACTTTGATATACCCTTAAAATAATGTATTTTATGTTTGCTTTTCAAGACGCAGAAACCAAGTACAAGGCAAGTTATCTCGATTTCAAACAAGAGGAGAAGAAGAAGAAGCGAAGAGAGAGAAAATGGAGAAGAGGGGATCCAGCTCATGAGTTCATGAAGAAGGCCAGATTCCCAATTTCCTACCTCACCGTTTTCCCATTTCACCAACTTCTTAAGTTGCTTATTTTCCCATTTCACCTATTTTCCCAAGTTGCTTATTTTCCCATTTCACCTATTTTCCGAAGTTGCCTGATTTCCCATTTCACCTATTTTCCCAAGTTTCCTAATTTCCCATTTCACCTATTTTCCCAAGTTGCCTAATTTCCCATTTCACCTATTTTCCCAAGTTGCCTAATTTCCCATTTTACCTATTTTCCTAAGTTGTCTAATTTTCCCAGTTCACCAATTCTCTAAGTAGTCTAAATTCCTAAGTTGACCAATTTCTCAAACTAGTCTATTTTTTTAGTCAAATTTTATAAGTTAGTCAACTTACTCAAAAGTTCACCATTTTTATGAAGTCAGTCTACTTACTTCAAAAGTAGTCTATTTTTTAAGAAAAGGGTGTACTTTTGATTTAGTCTACTTTTTCACTTGAAAAAAGAGACTAAATCTTCCAGATCTCCATATGGTCTAAATTTTCAGCCACTTGCACGCAGAGAACTCATGGACGGTGGACGGCGCCGAATACCAGAATTTGAAAGATAGTGATGGCGCAGGAAAAGTAGACCAAGAAGGAAGTTTCCAGAGTACTAAAATTGTCAGAGAGCCTGCCAAAGAAGAAACTAATTTTGTCCCCTTTTGCTATCCTTCACTTCAAGGAAAACTATATAAGTAGACCTAAGAGAGAGACTCGAGGAAGGAATGCACTCCGGAAGCTTTGCCTTCTCTTTATGTGTGTAGAGCTCTTAGATTACCACTAGTGCTCCACTTGGTAGAATTGGAAACAGCTAGCTTTGCACTTGAGTGAGTAGTGGGCAAGCAGTGATTGGCCAATCTTCTTTTAGCAGCTAGTTGGAAGACTAGAGTTTGAGCATGTCTGTTTATAATTCTCTTTTGAGCTGTTTGTACTCATAATTTCAGCTTCTTTCTTTCATTCCGCTGTGTGTCATTGTATGTGCCTATTCTTTCTTCCCTGTTGAGTCTTCAAATTGCAACCCACAGTGCATATTGCACTTAAGAGGACACACCACATCGAGCATATAGATCAAGAAATTGATCTACAATAATGAGTACTTGGAACCATCAAATTTATCCCCAACATTCAACATGTGAAACACATCATTGTTTTCAGTCATGGTTGTGTTGGTTTTTAGGCTCACAATCAATATGGATTTCTTTGATAGAAAGGTATCCACAATTTTTTTATCAAGTTTATCATGTGTGGAAGACATAGAAATATCTTCTTGAGAAGATTTTGTGGAGAAGATCCTTTTGTAAATCAGATTTAAGACTAGAAGATTGTAAAAAAACCTGGACTTCTTCAGTGTTCAGTCCAACTTGAACAAAAATCAGAAGAATATCTTTACCGAGTTTAGAAGATAATATTTCTTGCACAAGCCCCAACATTATGTAAATTATTCATAAACACTTGATTGATTAGGACTTATAACAAAAGTCAATGTAAGCCAAAGTCATGATCAAAAGTAGGTAAAAATTGGTCATCCTATAGATATGAAAGAAATCACATATTCTCTAAGAACTCAAAGAGAGCAATCCAACCATATAATACTTGCCCATCAAATACCGTTTGATCCTTCAAAAGTCAAACCACATATGCCCCGATGATTAACGAGTGTAAAAACACAAAATTCATTGAAAGAGACATATGCCTATTATTATCCACGTGGTATGTCCAAACGTTGCACAAATTTCAATCAAATAAAACAATTGCAATAATATTCCAAAACCTATGCAACTACAAAAGCTGTTACCCTTATCATAAAAGTAAAATCAAATTCACATAGAAGTTGAAAAGTCGATCTCATTAGCATTATTGAGCTCTGCTCAATTTTTCCTATGGAAAAACGATCATCTATCAGCCGATATAAAGACATGTCTTGCCTTGCTTGTTATCATGCTTGGAAGAAAATTTCTCTCGCATGATTTTCTAGAGGTGAAGTGCTTCGTGTACACATAATTGAAGGAGGTGCTTGGAGGTGACCAAGGAGTGTGCTCACACTCTTGGAGGAGGTCATGGAGTGTTTAGAGTAGTGTATGCACATACACTTCAGGAGGTCTAGCATACTTTTTGTGAAGTTGCTTTGGAGTTCCTCATCATCCAAAGCCTTTTCATATTTTATTCCCTTACCTTACACATGCGTTCTTTGGTATTCATGAATTATGAGTGGTTTCTATGTTACTTTTGTAGGTATTTGGAACATATCCTCATCTTGTACATGTATTATCATAGTTTGGAGCATATTATTGTTTACCCTACTTTTTGTTTATGGTGTTGTTCATGTGTGCTTATTTTCTTATGCATGCTATTATTTGTCTATCTATCTGGGCTAACCGTTGGTGCTTCCTCCCGGGTCAGTGCCCATTCTGTATCCCTAGGAAGAACAAATAGTTGTAGTTGTCTACTATTGTTGTAACCCTGTTCTGTGCATAATCCATAGCAAGATTCATTGTTTCCTTTTCGCTTCTGGTTTGCATATGATTTTGTCTTCACATCGTGAAATCGTCGAGAATTTAAAAATGTATTAGTATTTTCCCTTTTGTGTGTGTTCCCTACACCTACATTTCATCCTCCATTCTATCCTCTTGATCACAATCCATGAACGGAACCTCACAACCCTTGTGTGGACCACCCATTTGAGGCAACAAATTTGGCATGCCCTATGGATACAGTGATACCATTCAACCATTTCATATGCCCAAGACTCTCTCATGATAGTGTGTTTAAGTTCTATATGCACTCCTCTTAGATACTAGTGCCATCATAAAATTAGATACCCCGCTTCAAAGAAAGAAAACTCTGGCATAGGGAATATGGCTCGAAACCGTGAAAAGCTCTCCTCCCTACTTTCTCATGTCAACATCCACTTTCCTAGTTTCCGAGGAGCTGCTATCGAAGATTTGGATGATCATCTCTAGAGGTTCTTGGTCTTGTACAAAAGCCGAGGGCTTGGTGGAAGGGATGACCACCTTCATAGTGCTCTTCCCTACCACTCTTGAGGGGTTCGCTGACAAGTGGTTCAGCCAATTTCAGGAGAACCATTTCTTCACCTGGGACGATCGTGTCCTAAAATGAAAGATCCCAATGACTATGTACAAAAATGAAGAGGCACATACTAGAAGCAAGAGACTTACCTGATCATTTATGGATGTTCCCAATTTTAGGCTTTACAACAATCATGACATGTTTGATTTTGGACCAATATATTTTTGGAAAAATTATATCCCATGTAAGATCTTCGGATCTGCTGTTAGAGAGAGAAACACAAAAAAGGAAGTAAAACTACACTGCTGATATTATGGTTTATCTCCAGAAATGCAATTTTGTTGGAAGGGAGATGCATCTTTTCCCATGCCCTTCCAAACAAGCTCATTATGTCACCCCAACCCACCCCTCGTCCACTTTTGCTCTACTACACTGTAATTGCTTTAAGAAAAGTAGTGATGATAGGCATTGTATCACAAAAGTCATTCATTACTATGTGTATAGGTAGGTGAAATCAAACAGATAGTGTGACGGCTGTAAGTCCTGACAAAAACCTCATGTAGTCAAGTAGTGCCTATCTTACTATGCATTATGCATGTATTTGAAGCGAATATCGCCATATTCTGTGGCAGAACCAACTACTGGACATTGAATCCAGTAATAGTATACATAACCTACTAAACAAACAACTATAATACTAGTCAATGGAGGCGTTCATTAGTAAGCATTTTAATCCCACCATACTCAGAGGATAGGTGTTACCATTACTTTATGACACAGCTTTCTTATTCTAAACACCAATGATACAGAAAATGCATTTTACAAGTACTATCTTATTCATAATTTGAGGAGAGGATGTCTTATATACCTTCTTGCTGTATGCATACCCATTAGGCAGAATTAAGGGAGGATTGTAAAGAGTCATCAGTTCCTTTGTTATGTAGCAGACGAGTTTAGTCCTTCTGTGTGGCCAAAAAGGTAAACGGGCTCCCAATTGCCTGATATCATCTTCAAACAAGGGGTCCTCTATCGGGCACTCTCGGTCCAAGCATCCTCTTCAAATCGGAGACATTTGGTTAAAGATCACATGCTTCAATTTTTCTGAAGATTTTTTACAAAAAAGATAAAATCCAAAGGATACAAAGTTTTCAGACAAATAAATCCTGCCGTAAGATGATATATCAATGAAGGTTCCTGTGTTATTCCATGCAGTCTCATGAACTCCATTTTGAACTTACCAATCAAAGCATCCCACTTATTCAAATCAAAAAGCATCTACATAGAACAAAGAGAGAGAAAAACCAAGTCATTGAGCACAGAAAATGTAGTCCAGAAAGGAAAGGTGACTAGAAGCCTTTAATTCTATACCTTGCAGCTATCACACTTAGCACAATTATCGAAAGCAAAGGCCACCATAACCTTCTCCACATCTTCCTTGTACTGATCTCCCCATGGTACTAAGTATTCTTGTGCATAATTTACAGCATCCTCCAGTTGATGATTACGTAAAAATTCAACAATTTCTTGAACCCGGAGCTTAAACTCGAAACTATCCTGCCAAAATGACATGACAGCAGTCTCTCTCTCTCTCTCTCTCTCTCTCTCTCTCTCTCTCTCTCTCTCTCTCTCTCTCTCTCTCTGGGTTGTCTTCCTTCAGGAGGCACTCAGACCACCACCGATGTACCACATACTACACCCACCTCCACCCATCACCAGTAGCTAGGGTGTTTTACTCACATTATGGATCCCCCATGTATTAGGTGGCCACTATCTACAGAGTCAGAGCCATGTCTCCCCAGCCTTTTCCAACCCTATATAGCTTTGTGTAGCGATATACTTTTATTTCATTTCATCTTCTACACAGGGTTACTACACTTGTACATGGTTTTTGTCTCATAGGCCAAGTTTGGCCTCCAGAAGACGTTAATATGACTCTCTCTCTCTCTCTCTCTCTCTCTCTCTCTCTCTCTCTCTCTCTCTCTCTCTCCCGCCCGGTTCGCCATCTCCCTCTGTATATGTAACCCTAAAATCTGGTTGAAACAGCAGTACGAAACCCTAACGAAGTGTAGCAGATGACGAAACGGGCATAGAATTAGCAAGGTCTGAGCGGGAACTGCTGCGCCCCTCTAATCTCGCCATCCGCCCATCTGTCCACCTGTCTCCCATCTCCCTCTCTGTTCGTAACCCTAAAATCTGCCGGGAACAGCAGTACGAAACCCTAATGAAGGCATCAAATTGAGAAGTGCAGCAGTTCGAGTCCCTCTGCAAATAGAGACTTAAGGTTTCGAACAGAGACTCACGATGGAAACAGATAAACTTTCCTCTTTCATCTTTCTTGCATATCAATTTCTTTCCTCTTTTATCATTCATGGAAGTAGATCCGATAGACTTTCCTCTTTCATCTTTCTTGCCTATCAATTTCTTTCCTCTTTCATCATTCATGGAAGAAGAGTGTCCCTATTCTTTCCTCTTGCATCATTCATGGAAGTAGAGTGTCCTTGTTCTTTGCTCTTTCATCATTCATAGAAGTAGAGTGCCCCTGTTCTTTCCTCTTTCATCATTCATGGAAGTAGAGTCCCTGTTCTTTCCTCTTTCGTCATTCATGGAAGTAGATCCTCTTTCATCATTCATGGAAGTAGAATGTTCCTATTCTTTGCTCTTTCATCATTCATGGAAGTAGAGTGTCCCTGTTCTTTCCTCTTTCCTCTTTCACCATTCATGGAAGTAGAGTGTCCCTGTTCTTTCCTCTTTCATCATTCATGGAAGTAGATCCTCTTTCATCATTCATGGAAGTAGAGTTTTCCTGATCTTTCTTATTTCATCATTCATGGAAGTAGAGTGTCCCTGTTCTTTCCTATTAACTGTTGCTTACAGTTATTAGCCACTCTCATCCTTGCTCCGTCACGCATCATGTGTGCTCTCGTCTTCATCGCAAATCTTTAGGCTGAGCATATTGAACATTTTCCCATCATTTAATGTCATTACTACTACAACTAAGAGAAAAGATTTGATGAAGATGGAGGACAAGCTCATCATATCCATTAGAGAAAACAAGAAGATGGTGGACTCCATTATCACTATCATCATCGACCAACTCTCAAAGCTAAAGAAAGAAGCAGAAATCTATCACAAGGAGAGAGAAACATGAAAAAAAAGAGAAACACGAGTGGGAGAGGGAGCGCAATAAGGACAAAGAAGAATGGACGAAGGAGAGAGAACATGAGAGAGGAATTGGAGCTCCTCAAAACTTCAATGGTCTCCCTCGCACCCAAAGAAGGGAAGATTAATATGAAGAAAAGAAGCTCTCAAAAAAGAACTCACAAAAGCTTGGCCACGAACATTGAAAACAAGCTAGAATCCACCAAAGAAGGTGGATTGACATAGTGAAGAAGAACATAAAAAAAGAAGCCAAAGAGAAGGCACAAAAAGAAGAAGCCCTCATCATATAGACCACCCTTGAGGAAGAAAAGATGAGACAAGCCCGTCGTCTCAGTATACGCATCATGGGCATTGTAGAAAAAGAGGGCTCTACCCCCAAGTCCGATGGGAAGACACTATGCAAAATACACGGCTACAAAGAAGAGTCCCTCCCGTTCATCAAATCTTGGAGAGCAAGACGAGACCCCATGAAAAAGAGAGCTCTCATTCTACACTTCCCCTTCGAAGACATAAGATCCACTTTCCTTCGCAAGAAGGTGATTTTGAAAGCACTTTATGGCCCCTATCTATCTTGATGATGATCTCAGACCCATGCAAGTAGCACATCGTCATGCATGCATGCCAAGGATACTCCAAGCTCACAAAGAAGGAAAGAAGGCTTCATACAGAGATCGTTGTGTCATCATTGATGGCAAGGCCATTCCATAGGGATTCTCGGCTTGTGAGACATTCGAGGAGATACACCTTGTAGTTTGGAAGTGCAACGAAGATCTATGGACACACCCAGAGAGGTTTGAAGAGGTGCGCAAAGGCAAAGACATCATTATACTGACAGAGACACATGAGAGCTCAAACCTGAGCCTACCTAGAGTTCAGGGTTTCCAATGGGAGTCCACATAAAGAGAGTGTACATACAAGCACACGACCAAAGGTTCAAGAAGAATAGCCATACTCTTCAGAGATCGACTTTAGAGAGGGATACATATTGTTGCACTTGATTCACAGGCCAGATATCTTTGGATCACAGTTCGGCTCTCACAAGGGAGGATCATCTACATAGCGTTATGCTACTTTGCTCCTTTTAGCTCGCGGTTCTCTATGATAGATCCAAAGTAGGACTCACCATACACCTGCTAGTTAGAGGAGATTGCATAGTACTCTGCACTAGGGGAAGTCTTCCTTATGGGAGACTTCAATGCCAAGATGGGCAATTATCAGTGTGAAATATTTGACCCAGAGGACCCACAAATACTACCTACCATACAGGAGGAGTCTACAGTTCAAGCCTCAACCGACTTCACATACACTCACTATGGTACTCATCTACTTAGACTAGGCTCTCGACATAATCTCATTACTTATAACGGGATGCCTCAGTGGCATACCTCACGAGGATTGACATGCATGCCACACTCAGTCAAAGATGGCATGTGATGTGTCATGGGATCTAGGGAGGCCATCCACCTACTTACCTCATTCACCATGCCACCCATACCCACTAGGGCCAATCACACATACCTCGTGCTCTCCCTCAGGGGAGACACTCCCACACAGACACACCTGCAATGTGCATCTCACACATCACCATCCACTTCACACACGGACTAGCTCACATATATGCGGCTCACATCGAGAAGGATCTTCTCTTGATTCATCGTGATACTCTACTACCCCTACTCATTTCATGAATAGCATCGGTCCTTCAGACATCATCCATCACCTCCTTCCCACACACTATCCACTCTAGTCACACACCTCCTCCCAGAACTATGCCACAACATCGTTGGTATGATGAAGAATGCGACGATCTCTACCACCAACTACGAGCTCAGCAAGCATTGAGAGATCACAAAGAGAGAGACAAAGGCCAAGAGATAGATGAAGACCTCACGTGTTAGAAGAGGCAAGCCTTTGAGGAGGCACAGGAACTTGGGCTATATTGCCTCTTTATGAGTATGGACAATGATGAAGCATGGCCGACCCTACGAGAGCCATGCCCGACCACACCTATTGGGAACCCACATACATGACATGATTATGCTGAGAGATTATATGAGGTACCTGGGCAATCTCCCATTACCCAACCACTTGAGCCTCTCCCTACTAGTTCTTCTCTCTTCATAGCAAAGATTGTTGAGAGGGCTATAGGACGACTACCACATGGACATTCGACAGACCACATAGGATTGCAGAGCGAGCATCTCATATACGCTGTCTCCACTATAGCCCCGTTGATTGCACATGTCTTCAACCATGCTATAGGGGAGGGCTTCCAGAGGAGTGGACCAGGCATACCATTGTGCCTATCCACAAATCCGGCGATACCTTGGACCCAAGGAACTAGAGGACCATCATGATTGGTCACACCATGGCCAAACTATATGGGGCCATACTTGAAGGAAAGCTCAGCTCATATGCGGGGCTTCCAGCATGAGTACAAGCAGGCTTTCGACGGGCTTTCTCCACTATTGATCACATCTTCATTTTATGCTGCCTCATTGATGGGGCAAAGGTGCGGAAGAAGAGATTATATTGTTGCTTTGTGGACTTCCACAAAGCTTTTGATAAAGTGCCACGAGGAAGGCTCTTCTGACATCTCCAGAGCTTGAGAGTACCATCAGAGATGATTTGGGCCATCTTTGCACTCTATGAGCAAGTGACTGGGAGGGTAGAGTGTCCAAGAGGGTTGTCTAAGGCCATTGTTAGTACCATCGGTGTTAAGCGAGGCTGCCCACTGTCCCTCACTCTATTTGGTCTCTTCATCGACAAGATTGAGGACTACATTCTATGGCTGGAGGAACGGGTGTAGACCTTGGAGGTACACATGTCCACATGTTACTATATGCCAATGACATTGAATTGATTTCAGAGTCACCCGAGGGATTAGAGCACCACCTAGATGCCCCAAGATGAGCTTTGTATGTAGAGAGGATTGACAATAAAACTTGGCAAGACCAAGGTCATGATCTTCCACACCTCTCCCATGGTGAGGAATGAAGCAGGATTCAAAGCTTTCGGTGGACAGATTGAGGTGGTCACTTTCTCTGTCTACCTTGGAGTCACATTCACAAGCTTTCCCGGCTCTTCAGTATGAGGCAAGTGTTAGGGTGCCGGAATATTATTTAGAAGAATGATTGTAATTAGGAAAGTCGCGCACTGGGTGTCGCTCAAAACTTTGTAGCGTTTTCCTGGTTAATAGAAGCAATGTGTGGAAGAAACGACAGACGCGTCGCCGGACCGTCTCGTCTGGGCGATTGGCTGGAGTTAATTCTCACAGATTATTCAAACTGTGGTGTTATCTGTGTTGGTAAAGATTCAGTATTGATCGAATAAGATACTACGTTAACATTTAATTGTGTGGTGAATGAAGGGCGATTATCACAGTAATATTAATTAAACAGTAGAAGTTCTACGCATGTGGTTACGGTGATTGTTAAGAAGTTGTTGTGTGCTAGAAGTAGTAATTGAATTTATGGTAATAGATAGAAGTTAATCAGTGATTGGGAAAACACATAAAGGGCCTCTGTAGTACAGACCCTTGACCATCCAAAGAACCCACGTATAGATTGGTTAATAAATTAAATTAACCATAAAAGATTAACACTTGCGCCGGCCATGGGGCATGGAGTAGCCAGTCTGCGCATAGACTAGGATTTGAGAAAGAATCTGATGATATATGCCTGTAACACGTTCCGAAGAATCGTACCCGAAGTACAGAAGGGATCAGCATCCCTGGAAAGTTCCTAGCGCATTGGGAACACCCCGAGGTAGTAGTGGTGAAGGACAATCGTCGGAAGGAAAGCGAGAAATATGGGCCAGTGGGGTACCCCTTCAGCAATTCCTTGTGCAAGGATTACAGGGTGTACCAGAAGTGCAACGAACCCCATCTGCGGAAAGTAAGGTTGGTGAAGTAAGCACGGGTTCCGATGACAGTGTGGAAATTTCCGGTAGCAGTTTGTGGAATTTCGGTGGTACTTCGGATAATTCTTGGGTCGGTTTGCAGAATTTCGGTGAAAGTTCTACTTTGGGTTTTGATTTTGAGGAAACTAGTGTATTACTGGATGAAAGTTTTGGTGAAAAGCTCACTTTAGAAGTTAGCTACGAGGAGTGGAAGTTGGGATTAGGCGTAGGGAACGACTTAACAATATCCGATTATCGGAGAACGTGCAAGACGACAGAACAATACATAAGCAATTAGGTTTAACTGGTTCAAATCATTCGGCAGTAACATTTCCTCTTTGTTTAAACAATATGAGTGGTTCACAACAGCAACAGCACCAACAACAACAGCACCAACAAAAACAACACCAACATCAAGAGCAACCTCAACAACAACAACAACAACAACAACAACAACAACAACAACAACAACAATAGAAGCAGCGGAAGCACTAGCAGAAGGAGGCGATACCAGCAGACCAATACCCCTGGAGTTACATATACGAAATTTGGAGGATTCCCCGATGATGATCTAGATGCACATGTGAGAACTTTTGAAATCAATTATGCTATACCTAACTATCCAATGGATCCGGCATATAAGGCTATAGTGTTCCAATCTACGCTAGTTAATGAGGCTTCCAGGTGGTTAACTGAATATGACATTAATCATTTCGGTCAATACGACGAAGTTAAGGATGCCGTCTTATAGCGATTTCGGTTGAAGAAAAATGCGGCTGAGATCTTTGACTATCTGCAAAACAATAGACAAAAACCACACCAGAATGTGCAGGAGTATGCAACTTTATTTCGTACTCATATATGAAAACTTCCGCTGGTGCATGCTAACCTACCGGATGATGTGATTACCCAATGGTTTATTAATGGATTAAACCCTGAACTCAAGCAAGTAATGATCATACGATGTGTGGGTGGTATGACTCTGGATGCGGTCATAGCCATGGCATTACAGTTGGAACATAAGTGGGCAGGTTCGCTGAAGATTTGGACTAGCTGAAGGCGACCAAGGGTACGAGCGAGGATCCATTGAAACAAGTGTATTGCACAAAATGTAAGAATCCGGGACACACTGCTTTTGCTTGTGCACTAAATCAAATGTACTGTGCTATTTGTAATATGGAGAGTCACTCCACCGAAACGTGTCCATATAATGCTAAAGTAAAGACCAGGCCAACCGTAAATGCTATAATAGAGGAGCAGGGACAACAGGCTTCCCACTATGTACCACCGCAGTCGAGGAATACATATTACCAAAGTTATAAAACCTATAGGGGAGCATGAGCAAACAACTTCGGCCAGACCCGGTGGAACTCCGGTCAATCGGGTGAAGGCAAATCTCTTCCACCACCCAAATGCCATTTCTGTGGTGAAATTGGACATATCCGCAGATATTGTAAAGAGGCATACGAGTATGATAAACAAAGAAAAGAACGCGACATCCAATGGCCAACATGGTATATATTTCAACAGTGGATACTCAAGCGGCAGTAATTCAAACACGATCCGGCAAGAAATTACAACCGGCTGCTGAGATTTTTGAGCCTCATATTCGAGAGCAACAGAGAGCTTTTACCAAAGCCAGGATGTGGGCCAGTCAAGAACCAACGGTTTTTCCCGATCTAGTACCTGTGGTCCAACAGTTAGCACCGAATCTACCACCGGAAGCACCGAGTCCGGTGAAAGTGTCGCCGTACGGTCCACCGAATTTGGTAGCAGGTATGTCGAATTTTGACTCTGTGTGGAATATTCTATCGCAGGCATCTATTACAATACCGTTGGGGAAACTAATAGCCTTGGTTTCGGGTATGCGACATCAATTCAAGCAACAAATTAGTCCAGGATCTTCATGTACACCCGTTACGGCAACTATTATCCCAGAAATTGATTCTACGGTGGACCATGCGGTTCCTTTAATTACGGTATGGTATAAAAACCACAAAATTACTCGTGTTAATTGATGGAGGCTCCGGTGTGAATATTGGGACAGCCGCCCTTTGCAAACGGTTAGGATGGACTTAGATTGAACGTGTCCAATTTTTTGTGAGAATGGAGGATCAGTCTAGGGTCCATCCAGTGGGTTTGGTACATGATATACCTATTACTCTTCAGGGAGTTGTGTTCAAAATGACTTTTGTGGTCCTAGAATTACCTGACTCAAGTCTGGATTATAAGTTGCTTTTCGGGAGGCCCTGGCTGAAACAAGCCAAAGTGTTGCAAGACTGGTATGCACACGAACTTATTTTTAAAAGTAATAATCGGGAATATGTAGTATCCTTGGACGAGATGAAGCCTTGTGACTTTCATGCTCGACCCTATGTAGCCGAACCTGTGCATATGTTGGATGGACTTTCAGATGATGAAGAAGAAGCTTTTCTCAATGCTAACCGAGATAAACGAAGAAAAGAACGACAACATCCAATGGCCAACATGGTATATATTTCAGCAGTGGATACTCAAGCGGCAGTAATTCAAACACGGTCCGGGAAGAAATTACAACCGGCAGCTGAGATTTTTGAGCCTGGTATTCAAGAGCAACAGAGTGTTTTTACCAAGGCAAGGACGTGGGCCAGTCAAGAACCAACAGTTTTTCCCGATCCAGTACCTGTGGTCCAACAGAAAGCACCGAATCTACCACCGGAAGCACCGAGTCCGGTGAAAGTGTCGCCGGAGGGTCCATCGAATTCGGTAGCAGGTATGTCGAATTTTGACTCTGTGTTGAATATTCTATCGCAGGCATCTATTACAATACCGTTGGGGCAACTGTTAGCCTTGGTTTCGAGTGTGTGACAACAATTCTACCAACAAATTAGTCCAGGATCTTCGTGTACACCCGCTACTCCAACTATTAGCCCAGAAATTGATTCTACGGTGGACCATGCGGTTTCTTTAATTACGGTATGGTATAAAAACCACAAAATTACTCAAGTGTTAATTGATGGAAGCTCCGGTGTGAATATTGCGACAGCTTCCCTTTGCAAACGGTTAGGATGGACTCAGATTGAACCTGTCCAGTTTTTTGTGAGAATGGCGGATTAGTCTAGGGTCCATCTAATGGGATTGGTATGTGATAGTGGGTTTGGTACGTGATATACCTATTACTCTTCAGGGAGCAGTGTTCAAAATGACTTTTGTGGTCCTAGAATTACCTGACTAAAGTCTGGATTATAACTTGCTGTTCGGGAGGCCCTGGCTGAAACAAGCCAAAGTGTTGCAGGACTGGTCTGCACACGAACTTATTTTTAAAAGTAATCATCGGGAATATGTAGTACCGTTGGACGAGATGAAGCCTTGCGACTTTCATGCTCGACCCTATGTAGCCGAACCTGTGCATATGTTGGATGGACTTTCAGATGATGAAGAAGAAGCTTTTCTCAATGCTAACCGAGATTTGCTCGCCCTGGAACAATCGACTTACAAACGGTTGCAGATAATTGGAATTCGGTCGTTTGTTCGGTAGTTCCGGTTACAGAAGAAGGAGACCCGATTATAGATCAAGCTCTGAATGCCTAGAATATCCACCACTTATTCCAGTCACCTGAGGATACATCCATGCCGCAACAGTTTTATGTAGCGGAAGATCAGCTCATCACCTGCAATCTAGGCAATGAGAGTACACCGAGATCGGTCAAGCTTAAGGCTCACTTATCGGAAACTTTTCAAAATGATCTACTACAGTTGTTGACAGAGTTCCAAGATGTATTTGCGTGGGACTATCGAGATATGAAAGGATTGGACCCTCGCATTTATCAACATCGTGTGTTTCTCAAGCCGGACGTGTGTCCAATCAAACAACCGAGTTATCGCATGAATCCCAATTATGCTGCTCAAGTGAAAGCTGAATTGGATCGGTTGCTGAAAGTAGGTTTCATCGTCCCCATTGAGCATGCAGAGTGGATTTCACCAATTGTTATGGTGCCAAAGAAAAGTAAGTTTCGCGTCTGTGTGGATTACCGGAAATTAAATGCGGCGACCGTGCCGGATCCCTTTCCACTTCCCTTTATGGATACGATGCTCGATGATGTTGCTGGACGGGAGATGTATTCCTTTTTGGACGGTCATAGTGGCTACAATCAGGTGCGCATGGCTGAAATGGATATACCAAAAACTGTGTTTATTAGAAACTGGAACGTATATGCGTGTACGGTGATGTGGTTTGGTCTCCGTAATGCTCCTAGTACCTTCCAATGCTATATTCAGGAAATTTTTTCCCCCTACCTACCTTTATGCGAGTGTATCTAGATGATTTTTCGTTATCTGGTGACGAAGCGGCACACCTCTATCATTTACGGTGCTTCTTTTCTAAGTGTCGAGAATTTCGGTTGTGCTTAAATCCCAACAAGTCACTCTTTTCAGTGTCTTGTGGTAAGTTGCTTGGTCATATTATTTCAGGTGCGCATGGCTGAAATGGATATACCAAAAACTACGTTTATTAGAAATTGTGGCGTATATGTGTGTACGGTGATGTGGTTTGGTCTCCGTAATGCTCCTAGTACCTTCCAATGCTGTATTTAGGAATTTTTTTCCCCCTACCTAACCACCTTTATGCAAGTGTATCTAGATGATTTTTCGTTATCTGGTGACGAAGCGGCACACCTCTATCATTTACGGTGCTTCTTTTCTAAGTGTCGAGAATTTCGGTTGTGCTTAAATCCCAACACGTCAGCCTTTTCGGTGTCCTGTGGTAAGTTGCTTTGTCATATTATTTCATAGCAAGGCATTCAAGTGGACCCAGATAAAGTTCAAGCATTGTTGAAGGCACCCACCCCTACAAGCCAAAAAGAAGTTATGCGATTCCTTGGACAAATACGCTGGCATGGGCGGCATCTTCGGTGGCTCGCACATTTAGCTATACCCCTGAATCGATTGATTACTACCGATCCCGGCAGTTCGTATGGACTGAGGAGTGCCAAATTGCCTTTGATCAACTGAAAATCCTGTTAATCCAGGCCCCTATCCTACAAGCACCAAACTGGAAGCTCTCGTTCCATGTCTTTGGGGATGAATCGGATCATGCAATTGGTAGTGTGCTCATGCAACAACAAGATAAGTGGTTCCGCCCTGTTTATTATGCTAGTCGACGATTAGCTATTGCTGAACAAAATTATTCCTTCATTGAGTGCGAATGCCTAGGTTTGGTTTATTCGGTGAAGAAATTCCGGCATTATTTATTGGGACTGCCTTTTACCTTTCATGTGGACCATGCAGCCTTGGTTTATCTTGTCTTCAAGCAACATTTGGGGGGCCGATTAGCCAGATGGGTGCTATTGCTGCAAGAGTTTGATTATGAGGTTTTGCATCGTCCGGGGTGAGCACATGCGCTTGCTGATTTCTTATCTCGGCTTGATTCCGGTGAACTTCCCGGTGGAATTCGATCTAGGATGACTGTCAAGCGCTCCCGATAGCACCTTCGTATTATGATACTCTGCTGACCTTTCTCACCCGCAAGAAGGTAGTGTAGGCGTACCCCTCTTACACATGGCGACCATGAAGCAGCTCTTTCCAAGTCAATCATCCAATGAATTCGCAATTCTATGCCGTCTTGAACCGGAATGCTCAGCCCTACAATTTTTGGTGGCTTCACTCAACCTCCAAAAATGCACTTATGGTATTTCACGACCCTTTTACTCCATGATCGATTCCGCTGCATGAGAGGCGGTTGATTGGGCCCTCTTCTTCTTCCGGCACATTCACCGGGAATGTCAAGCGGTTTCCAGACAGATGGAGAAGGGCAACATCCTTCGCACCCGATTACCTCACCTGCTGATTTTCCTTCTCCCGGTGATTCAACAAGCGAAGCCTCCTCCAATGGACTCCCTTCTCTTTCATGAAGAATCCGTGCAAGTCATAGAGGTTGAAGACAATGACGACCTCTTTCAGTTTTTCCGGGGAAAGCGTCGCAAAGTGAGCCCCTCCCAAAGTCAAATTCAGCCGTCCTTTAGCGTCCAGTTGCAGGATACCGCCTCTTCCGCAAAGATCCTCTCTGCTCCACCATCCCCTAAGGATCAAGCCGCTCCAGATACTCTAATGGAAGACGTCCATCCCGGTGATACGGTCGTGCAGCCATAGCCTCATTCCCAGGAGCAAGCGCTCGACACTGTCATGGAGGTTGTGCAACTCGCGGAGAAAGCGCAAACTGAGGAAGTGATGGTGCAACCGAATATCCAACCTATTACGGTAACAACTCTTGTCCTACCATCTTCACCCAAAAATCCACCTCTTCCCCTTTCCCCGTCCAAAGTACCTTTGCCGCCTAGCCCTCCTCCTTCACCGTGCCATTCAGCAGCCCGTCCTCTCCCTTCCTCTCCCGATTACTCGCCTCCTTCTTCCGCCAGAGTTTCGGCTAATCCTTCTCGGCCAATTTCCACCTTCAGTGTCCCTGACTCATTGACTCAATTAGCCCGGATAGGAAATTACCTTATTCACCTTTCCTAGCATCTCCCTCACCAAGTCCAAGACGCCTATCAATCCCTACGAACGGAGTATCAATCCAAGGTGGATCTCCTCGAAGCAGACATCGCACCACTCCAGGAAGAGGTGTTAGCAGCGAAAGCAGAAGCAAGCTCATTACAGGGAAAACTCCAAATTCTCCAAGGACAGTTGAACGAGAAGGATGTCATCATTGCAGCTCGCGATGATGAAATCAAACAACTGACTCATACAGTAACTAATAAGGAGGATGCACTGAAGGCCCTGGGTGATATCTTAGAAACAACGCGACTTCAATTCCTTACGGTTGAGCAGAAGGGTCAAGAGATTGCTGATCAAGCCTTACAAGCAGAAACGGAATTAAAGAAAGTCACAGAAGAACTTTTTCAGAAAAGCCCATCCTTGGAAGAGGAAATAGGCCGAAATCTTAAGCTGAAGAAGGATGTTGAAGCCATCCAGAAAGAAAGGCAAGATTTTTTCAAAACAATGCAGTTTCAGTTACAAGAGCTTGAAATAAGGGAGAAAAAACTTGGTGTCCAGCAAGAGCGATTATCTCGCATTGATGCAGAGATAGAAGAAATGAAATTACGCCGTGATACTTCGCTCACTAATGATTTTTACCTCCAAGAAGCTTTTTTGCAGAATCAAGCCGAAGTATTACTCTCTCAGGTTATTGCTTCCAACTCTGTGCGGACCGATGCACACCTGGTCGAACCTCATATTTCGCAGGAGATGTTAGAATCCCTCAAGGAGAAAATCTCCCGTACTTTTAAGCTAGCTAGAACCATGTATATCCAAGGAATCATCGATGATTCTTAACGCTTGTAATTACCCTGCTAGGTTTGAGTCCACCGTGTGTTCCAGTGTTATGCTGCCGGAATATTATTTAGAAGAATAATTGTAATTAGGAAAGTCGCGCATTGAAAGGGTGCCGTGCAAAACATTGTAGCGTTTTCCTGGTTAATAGAAGCAATGTGTGGAAGAAATGACAGACGTGTCACCGGACTGTCTTGTCTAGGCAATCGGCTAGAGTTTATTCTGTCACAAATTATTCAAACTTTGGTGTTATCTGTGTTGGTAAAGATCAGTATTGAATGAATAAGATACTGCATTAACATTTAATTGTGTGGTGAATGAAGCACGATTATCACAGTAATATTAATTAAACTGTAGAAGTTCTGCGCATGTGGTTACGGTGATTGTTAAGAAGTTGTTGTGTGCTCGAAGTAGTAGTTGAATTTATGGTAATAAATAGAAGTTAATCAGTGATTGGGAAAATATATAAAGGGCCTCTGTATTACAGACCCCTGACCATCCCAAGAACCAACGTATAGATTGGTTAATAAATTAGATTAACCATAAAAGGTTAACACAGGCAACCACCGACAGATTGACACAAGGATATGCAGCTTTAGCCATGAAGAGAAGAGATGTCACCAGGCACACTTCCAAGAGCCCCCCACGAAGGGGTGGCTATTTGACACACTAGTCAAACCAACTATGATGTATGCTTCGACAGTTTGCACCCAAGGCCTCGCAGTCACCCAGTGGAGTGCAATCAAGAGGCCACATGTACGTATGATCTAGCAACTATTTCGCGGGAAACAGTTAGTGCCACATGACATCATTAGGGAAGAGCTAGCTACACCATCCATGGTTGTAGATGCACTATTCCATATTATCTGCTTAATTCAGAGGATGAGGGTGCTCCCTACACACAGACTCACACAAAGAGCATTTGAGACATCTATATAGATATCAGAGTCGAGATATAAGAGAGCTTGCTACACTCAGGTTAGAGAATGGTTTGATTGTTATGGACTTGATATGGGCAGACTCCCACCCTTTCAGTATGACCCCTACTCACCTCACATCCACCTCTCCCATAGTGAGAGGAACGTTATGCTCAGATACCATCTCTGGAAGCTTTACATTAGTCAAACATGGCTCATATCACACATGGGATCGAGACTTTCACACTACCGAGACTAGTTCTTAGTCATACTAGCCGACGGTTTCATCCAGCAAGCATGCTACATGGATACTTACATGCCCCATAGCTCGAGGGTAGCGATTGGCGAGTTGAGGGTCTCATCACACCGACTACAGAGTGAGACGAGACGAGCCGTAGACATTTCCAAAGAAGAGCACATATGTAGGATATGCAGAGTAGAGATGGAGGATGAGGAGCACCTTGTATGTAGATGTAGAGCATATGATGACATGAGAGGAAGATACAAGACTCTGTTTACAGGGAAGGCCACCCTCCGAGAGATCATGGACTCTAGAGATCAATGAAAACTCGGGAGATTCTTACT
The DNA here is from genome assembly GCA_020310875.1 of Ceratopteris richardii. Lineage (NCBI taxonomy): Eukaryota > Viridiplantae > Streptophyta > Polypodiopsida > Polypodiales > Pteridaceae > Ceratopteris > Ceratopteris richardii. The sequence continues at coordinate 113,586,777 of CM035427.1, forward strand.
AAAGATACAGAGTCACAGAGATTCCCTACTCCATCCCACTTCAGCAGCCTAGACAAGAGAGAGATAGAGTCAACTCCCTGACTTCTTTGTTCTATGACATGGAGCAACCCTCCCCCCCTAAGCTCACACATCAAGAGGGGTGACTCTTCAAGAGGATCAAACCTCTCTAGCTAGGAGACGACCCTCTACTATAGGATATCAAATCCTCAAACTTCAGCGACACCAGATTGCAAAGATTCGGGCTCGTGACCATCGTGCCATGGAGGAGAGAAAATCCCAGATGATGGTTCATCCTCCTACATTCATAGGGAGGATGATGGTTGATCCTCCTGCATTCATAGGGAGGCCCGGACTCCACGTCCACCTATGTAACACGTCTTACACCCACCCACTAGTACAGGATGGAGCTAGTTAGTCCTTGAGATGCATTCTCATGCTTGTACTACCCTTTTGCATATAGACTTTCATAGATATAGCACTCATACAGCCCCCCCCCACACCACCACTTTCATGGGAATCTCCACATGCATACGACGAAGATCTATATTGGCTGTACCAGTTTTTTTAGCACTTTTATTTTTTCCAATGACAGAAGACACACCCATGTACATTGATTTGTCTAATAGGCCGAGTTCGGCCTCCTAATACACAGTCAGAGCCACACTCCCCCCCCCCCCCATGCAACACTACTTTATCCCCACTACTCCACCATTACCAGGCATACCAATATTTTGTTGTCTTAAGCCCACATAGTTTCTTTTTTTTAGTGAGTATTCTTCTTTTCATTGCTACACAAAGATGACCACAATTGTACATGATTTTGTCTCATAGGCCAACTTTGGCCTTTTGGAAGACGTTAATATGACTTTCGTTCTTGTAGATCAATATCTTGATCTCTATGCTCGATGTGGTGTGTCCTCTTAAGTGCAATATGCACTGTGGGTTGCAATTTGAAGACTCAATGGGAAAGAAAAATAGCATATACAATGACACAATGAAATAAGAGAACAAACAGCTCAAAAGAGGATTAGGAGACATAAGCATACACCTGCATACTCAATACTGTACTTCGACTCTAAACATACATGCTCAAGACTCTAGTCTTCCAACTAGCTGCTCACGAGAAGATTGGCCAATCATTGCTTGCCCACTACTCACTCAGAGTGCCAAGCTAGCTGATTCCAATTCTACCAAGTGGAGCACTAGAGGTACGCTAAGAGCTCTACACACACAAAGAGAAGGCAAGGGTGTAGGAGTGCATTCCTTCCTTGAGTCTCTCTCCCTGCTTGTCTTTCTCCTCCCCCTCCTTTTGTTGATGAAGAGGTCTACTTATATAGTTTTTCTGAAAGTGAAGGATAGCAAAAAGGGACAAAATTAGTTTCTTCTTTGGCAGAGAGCATCTGACACTTTTGACAATTTTGGTACTCTGGAAGCTTCCTTTTGGTCCACTTTTTCTGCACCGTCACTATTTTCCAAATTTTTGTATTCGACGCCGTCCACCGTCCATGAGTTTTCCGCGTGCAAGTGGCTGAAAATTTAGACTATATGGAGATCTAGGAAATTTAGTCTCTTTTTCAAGTGAAAAAGTACACTAAATCAAAAGTACACCCTTTTCTTAAAAATTAGACTACTTTTGAAGTAAGTAGACTAACTTCATAAAATTGGTGAACTTTTGAGTAAGTCGACTAACTTGTAAAATTGACTAAAAAAATCGACTACTTGGTCAACTTAGGAAAATTAGACAACTTAGAGATTTAGAAGACTTAGGAAAATAGGTCAACTTGGGAAAATCGACTAATTGGTCAACTTAGGAAAATTAGACAACTGGGAGAATTAGACGACTTTGGAAAATAGGTGAAATGGGAATTTAGCCAACTTGGGAAAATAGGTGAAATGGGAATTTAGGCAACTTGGGAAAATAGGTGAAATGGGAAAATAGGCAACTTGGGAAAATAGGTGAAATGGGAATTTAGACAACTTGGGAAAATAGGTGAAATGGGAAAATAGGCAACTTGGGAAAATAGGTGAAATGGGAATTAGACAACTTGGGAAAATAGGTGAAATGGGAAAATAGGCAACTTGGGAAAATAGGTGAAATGGGAATTAGGGAACTTAGGAAAATAGGTGAAATGGGAAATTTGGCCTTCTTCATGAGCTCGATCCTCTTCCACCATTGTCTCGCTCTTCGTTTCTTCTGCTTCTCCTTTTGTTCGAAATCGAGGTAACTTGCCTTGTGCTTGGCTTCTGCATCTTGAAAAGCAAAACAAAAAAATACATTATTTTAAGGGTGTATCAAAGTACCCCGCTACAGGTTGCCCACCACAGACATTCTCCATCCTTGGAGAAAAATAATACTTTTTTTTTTTCTTTTTTTCTTTTCTCTCTTTCCTTTTGTTTTTTGCCGAACTCTTGCTGCTATTACTCTGGTAACAAATCTAAGTTCGATTTTCAGCCGATAACAATTTGAAAGTCAATTTTTAGTGGACTGCTCATTCAGGGTGAGAAAAATGGCCAAAACATTCAAAGTTGCTGCTCGCTGCTGCACTCCATTTAAAGTAGCCGTTGAGGAGTATATCTGGTGAAGAGTATGTCTTGAACGCATGCAGTATATCTGATGGTGAAGAGCTTGCGACAGCCGACTGAAGAGTAGATGATCACATTATCTGGACTCTTCAAGGGAAGAAAATAAGAAAAGTGGCTTCCAAGTGACTCCCTTATGTATACACACGCACTGCCCATATAAAATCGACTTATTAACTTGACCAAGGAAAATCGACTTAACAAATCGACCTTATTGACATATAATTTTAACCAAGAAAATCGACTCAAACACTTAAAAGCAATTGACCTTCCTCAAAAAATCGTCCTTAGGAAAAAAAATCGACTTATTTGACAATCGACTTATTCTTGGAAAAAAATCGAACCATACAAAAAATCGACCTTTTTTTTTTCCATTTTTTGATCTTGGGAAAAAAAATCGACCTTTCTTTTTCTTAAAAAAAATCTTCCTAAAAAATCGACCTTTTTTTCCATGAAAAAAATAGATTTTTTTTTTTCTTTTTTCTTCAAAAAATCGACCTTTCTTAAAATTCGGCCAAAAAAAAAAAAAAGATTCGACCAAAAAAATTCGACCTTTTTTTTTTTTTTTATGAAAATAAATCGACCTAACACCAAAAAAATCGACTTTTTTTTTTATAATAAATTTATTTATTTGTTTGGATGGAGTTTCAATTTGGCTTCTCTGCAAGCACTAAAAACCTGTTCCAATTGCCAAAGCTGATCAGTGAAGTTTTCTACTGGAGTAGAACATCCAGTGCCTGAAAAGGTGGAGAAGTCGTCCATAAAGATCCTCAAGAATTTTGGCAACAATGATTGGAAGATTAATGAACCACTCGATTGAAAGAGGCAGGAGCATTGCATAATCCAAAAGCCATCCATTCCAAAAGATCTTGGTCATCGTTTATTTCAATTTTATTACATGCTTCCGTGATAGGAATGTGTTGTTCTTCGAGAATAGTGAAAGAATGAGCATTACCTCCATGAGATCCTTTCGGATCTAAGTGTACTTGTTTCTATACTTTCCCTGGCAGGTTAACTAAAATAGTATCATTCCCCCAATCATGCATGGCTTTGATGTGCCTTAGCCATGGCCTCCCTATGAGTAAAGGAAAGCCTCCATTGACCTGCGGTAAATTTAACACCACAAAATCTAGAAAGAATGTCAGCCCGTCCATCTCTACCGATACCTTCTCTACAATACCAAGAGGTTTAACTCGACTCTGGTCAGCCAAGGTTATTGTGAACTTTGCTTCACCTGAAAGTTGGAGTCCAAGGGATTTGAGGGTAAACTCTGGCATGAGATTTATGCTTGAACCTCCATCGATTATTACTCCATTTATAGTTATTCCATATATAGTGACTAATAGACATGGACTCCTGAAGTCGGTTAGAGAGTTGGTTCATACCTTTGTGAAGTTCTCGGAAATTGAAGCTTTCATCAGGTTTGTTGGAATGTGCCCACCACTTATTGCAAGCATTGTCGGGGGAGACAATGTCTCTATGATCCCTATAACTTCACTTCTAAACCTTTCATCCAGTCTTAATAGATCATACAATGATACCTGCTGGAAGGTGTTGGAAGGTGTTCTTTAATATTTCCTCCGTCTTGATGATGGATGGTATTGGCGAAGGTAGAGGAAGCTTGTTACATGAATGGAGTTCCCTCATCGTTTCTTCAAAAGCTTTGTCTATTTCCTGCAAAACTTCAGATCTACTTTGTGAACGTGGTCATTTTTACAAAATTGGTCAAATTTTTTAGTCACTTACTCCTCCTTTAAGTCGACTTGCTCAACTTGACCATTTTTAAAAAATGGGTCAACTTCTTTAGGTGAAAGAATTCGTCCAAATTGCCCAGGGGCATCACACACATTCGGGTCCTCTTTCTGAGATAAGTGCCACTGTGAGTGTACATGAGGAAATTGGGTACCTGGATATTTAAGAGTGTTGGCTCTCTTCTCTCTTACTTGAATGAATTGTTGGTTGTTTTCCCTTATTGACAGAGATAACATTGACATGGTAGGATGGATCTGATTCGCTTGTAGAAGCCTTCTGCTTCGGACAGTCCTTCGAATAATGATCCATTGTATCTAGGCAAAACCTGCAAGGTGGAGACCCTTCTCGGAGGGAGCATTTTCCTTGAAAATGCCCATATTCGCCACATCTATAGCACATGATAGGATGAGCTATTCTTCTAAATGGAGGTTTTCTTTCGTTAGAGGAGTTTACCTGAGGAGTGATATACATGCTTTCGATTTGAAATCTTGGAGTTGATAATAAGGGCTGATGTACGGATACAATTGGTGACGCCCAATTCGCTTGCATCCCCTTGAGAAAGTAGCAATCTCTTGCTTCATGGCCTGGTTTTCCACAAAATTGACACACCAACCTCTCCGGACAATCTTGAGAAGAATATCCTGATTTCTTACATAAGGTGCACCAAATCGATGTTTTTACCTCTTTTTGCGTTCTAAGCTCCTCCAATTCTTGTCGTAGTAGAGCTAGCGCTTCATCCCTTCCTTGCCAAGTAGCGTTTTGCTCTTGCAAGGTCTTTTGTAACTTCAAGGCTTCTAACTCTCTTCTTAGTTGTGCAAGAGGATCACTTGTGAATTCATCCGTACCTTCATGTTCTTTGAACTTGACTCTTTCTGCTTCGATCCTTGAGGTTGCAGCTTCGAATTCCTCCAATGATGCATCGGCTTGTAGCAACTCTAAGCTTTTGCTGAGAAGTTTTTGGTAGAGCCTTCTCTACCCATTTCTTGACTAGAAAATTCCCAGGAGGATCGTGAGGAAGACGAGAAACTAACGACTTCACTCAGGTCATTAGTTCAGAGAATGCCTCTCCTTTTTGTAGTTTAAGATTTTCCAATCGATCAAGAATGCGTTTTGTGGAGTTACCTGGGGTAAATGTAGTTGTGAAGGCGGTTTTGAGGGCATCCCAGGTGGTGGAGTGTGCTTCATCGTGTTGATTGTACCATCGATCCGCGAGCCCTTCAAGAGTGGCTTGAAACAAGGCAAGGAAGGCATCTTCTCGCTAATGTAAACCCCTACTCTTACATAGGGAAAGAAACTTCCTGACGTGATCATCCGCATCCTCATGAGGAGCTTCTTTGAAGGAAGGAAACTTGATGTTGATCCGAAAGAGCAAGTTAGTCAAATCATCGCGAGACTAAGGGATCCTTCCTTATGGATGGAGCGAGTATGAGTCATAGACTATCGCTCTAACGCTCTTCATCAACTCGGTTCTTCTAAGGGCTGAACTTCTAACAAGTTCAAATTGCAACCAAGGTCCCACCGGGCGTGCTAAAATGAGCACTTGTAGATCAATTTCTTGATCTATATGCTCGATGTGGTGTGTCCTCTTAAGTGCAATATGCACTGTGGGTTGCAATTTGAAGACTCAATGGGGAAGAAAAATAGCATATACAATGACACAATGAAATAAGAGAAAGAAGCTGAAATTAGAAGTACAAACAGCTCAAAAGAGGATTAGGAGACATAAGCATACACCTGCATACTCAATACTGTACTTCGATTCTAAACATACATGCTCAAGACTCTAGTCTTCCAACTAGATGCTCACGAGAAGATTGGTCAATCACTGCTTGCCCACTACTCACTCAGAGTGCCAAGCTAGCTGATTCCAATTCTACCAAGTGGAGCATTAGAGGTACGCTAAGAGCTCTACACACACAAAGAGAAGGCAAGGGTGCAGGAGTGCATTCCTTCCTTGAGTCTCTCTCCCTGCTTGTCTTTCTCCTCCCCCTCCTTTTGTTGATGAAGTTTTTCTGAGAGATCTGGGAAATTTAGTCGCTTGTTCAAGTGAAAAAGTAGACTAAATCAAAAGTACACCCTTGTCTTAAAAATTAGACTACTTTTGAAGTAAGTAGACTAACTTCATAAAATTGGTGAACTTTTGAGTAAGTCGACTAACTTGTAAAATTGACTAAAAAAATCGACTACTTGGTCAACTTCGGAAAATTAGACAGCTTAGAGATTTAGACGACTTGAGAAAATAGGTCAACTTGGGAAAATTGACTAATTGGTCAACTTAGTAAAATTAGACAACTGGGAGAATTAGACGACTTGGAAAAATAGGTGAAATGGAAATTTAGCCAACTTGGGAAAATAGGTGAAATGGGAATTTAGGCAACTTGGGAAAATAGGTGAAATGGGAAAATAGGCAACTTGGGAAAATAGGTGAAATGAGAATTTAGACAACTTGGGAAAATAGGTGAAATGGGATAATAGGCAACTTGGGAAAATAGGTGAAATGGGAATTAGACAACTTGGGAAAATAGGTGAAATGGGAAAATAGGCAACTTGGGAAAATAGGTGAAATGGGAATTAGGGAACTTAGGAAAATAGGTGAAATGGGAAATTTGGCCTTCTTCATGAGCTCGATCCTCTTCCACCATTTTCTCGCTCTTCGTTTCTTCTGCTTCTCCTTTTGTTCGAAATCGAGGTAAACTTGTCTTGTGCTTGGCTTCTGCATCTTGAAAAGCAAAACAAAAAAAATACATTATTTTAAGGGTGTATCAAAGTACCCCGCTACAGTTCTCTCTCTCTCTCTCTCTCTCTCTCTCTCTCTCTCTCTCTGCGCCTTTGATACCGTACCACGGTAGAGGCTCTTCCAACATCTTCTCAGCTTGGGGATACCATCGGAGATGATTTGGGCTATTTACACACTTTATGAGCAGGTGACCAGGAGAGTTTGGTGTCCAGGGGGGATTATCAGAGGCTTTTGCTAGAACAGTCGGTGTTAAGCAAGGCTGCCCCCTATTTCCACTTTGTTCGGGCTTTACATAGACAAGATTGAGGACTACATCCTGCGTACTGGTGGGGATGGAGGAGACCTTTGCAAGGACACTACTACATATTCTATTGTACGCTCATGATATTGTAGTGATCTCAAAGTCCATGGAGGGGTTACGGCGCCATCTCGGGCCTTGGATGAGTTTTGTACACAGAAGGGGCTGACACTAAACCTTGGTAAGACCAAGGTTACAATCTTCCACACCTCTCCTATGGTGAGGAATGCAGCAGGCTTTAGAGCAGCAGGGGACAGATAGAGGTGGTCACTTCATATGTCTACTTGGGAGTTACATTCACGAGTCCGCCTGGTCCCTTCAGCATGAGAGAGGCTGCCACTGATAGGCTCACATTTCAGCGGAGATGTCATCAGGCACATTTCAAGGAGCCCCGTACGAAGGGGTGGCTATTTGACACATTAGTCACACCAGCTATGATGTATGCAAAGACCGTTTGGGCTCCGGGTCTCACACCCACCCAGTGGAGTACGATTGAGAGGTCGCAGGTACGCATGATTTCACAACTATTCCGTGGGAGACAGTCACTGCCACACGATATCATCAGGCAGCTCCCAGCTGATAGACTCCACATACAAGGCTTTTCAGGCATCACAAGATCTAGGCCTAGCAGGAGATTCATGTTGGTATGCGCAGATAAGAGATTGGCTGGTATGATATGTTTAATTAAGGAGCTCCCAGCTGATAGACTCCACATACAAGGCTTTTCAGGCATCACAAGATCTAGGCCTAGCAGGAGATACTTCATGTTGGTATGCGCAGATAAGAGATTGGCTGGTCAATTATGGATTTGACATGAACAGGCTACCACCTATACAGTATGATACACATGCTCCTACATATCCTCTCTCCTTGCAAGAGTGAAACAAAATGATTCGACAAGAGTTATGGCACAAATATATACAGACGACATGGATCCTAACTAGGGAGTCTCTACCAACAAAAAAGCTCCACTATCGTTAGATCTTTCTTCCGATCTCGGATCACAGGTTTATTGAGATGCCTCAGTACATAGAGACTTATATGCCACAACACATACGGGTTGCTCTTGGGTAGCTTAAGAGTCTCTACACACCAGCTGGAGATCAAGAGAGGTCAAGTTAGCACGATACCCAAGGAGGATCGCACATTCCCGGTTTGCCAATCAGAGGTGAAGAGCAAAGAGCGTTTCATTATATGATGCCCCCCATATGCTTATCTTAGGGTAGAGTTCCAGATAGAGGGATCACTGTAGCAGTATATGAGGAGAGAGAACCAATGTCGTTTTGGGCAGTTCCTCATTGTTGCACACCGTACGTAGACATGAGACTTTGATACATCCTACAGAGAAGAGGGTGGTATACAGCAAAGGATCACTCTTTTGTTTCATGGGATTGAGGTAGGGCTGATCCCAAGTGGACCCGGGCCCACTCTCCAGCAGGCAGAGACTCAAAGAGTAAGGAGACGACCTCGAGTTCACATATGTGGGAGACTGAGGCTCAACCGACAGCGCATCTTGAGGATCTGACCCTTACATGAGCAGGAGATGGAGAGGAAACATACATCCATACCTTGGGAAACTATATTTCGCAAGATACTTTACCCATCACCTATGTACCACATTTTACAGCCACCCCCTCTATTCTTCATCCTTAGGTTTATGATTTTCCCTCTGTATGAAATGGCCATTTTTTGCTAAGCCAAAGCCATGCTTTCTTAGTTCAGTTATGTTTTATGTTCGGTTTTGATTTTGATTTTTCCAACTGATTGGAGCACTATCATTTGTATATGTTTTGTCTCATAGGCCAATTTTGGCCTTTCAATAGACATGTTATGGGCCATCCACGCGTTGTATGCACGAGTCACAGGCAGGGTACGCTGCCCCGGCGGTCTATGAGACAGTCTTGTTAGCACCATTGGTGTGAAACAAGGTTGCCCTCTCTCACCCACTCTCATCGGTCTCTACATCGACGAGATCACGGAGTATATACAGCGAGCAGCAGGGCGAGGAGGAGACCTCGGAGATACGCCAGTACACATCCTATTATATGCTGATGACATTGTCCTGCTTTCAGAGTCACAGGAGGGGTTGCAGTCACATTTACAGGCGCTCGATACCTTTTGCATGGAGAGAGGACTCACAGTGAACCTTGGCAAGACCAAGGTCATGATCTTCCATACCTCCCGGACAGTACGCCATCGCGCCTCTTTCACAGCAGCGGGAGGACAGATAGAGGTAGTGGACTCCTACGTCTACCTAGGTGTCACCTTCTCGGGCAGCACAGGGGTATTCTCCATGGCACAGGCCGCGAGAGATAGATTGACGCGAGGCTATGCCGCACTTGCAGGATTGGAGAGACGCTGCTTTCAGACACATTTTCAGGAGCCCCGGACTAAGGGGTGGCTTTTTGACACTCTAGTGACACCCGCATTGATGTACGCAGCAGCAGTATGGGCACCAAGGATCACAGAGGAGATGTGGACGCGGATTGAGAGGCCCCAAGATCACCATGATCTAACGCTTGCTGCGCAACAAGCCCTCCGTTCCACATGACATTATACGAGCTGACCTTGGCACACCATCGATGCTAGTGGAGGCCCTCTTCCAATTGGTGACCTTTATTCTAAGAGTCAGAGAGCTCCCCACCAGCCGACTCATCAGGCTTGCATTTGAGAGCTCTAGACATTTGGCAGAGACAGGGCATGAGAGAGTATGGTATGCACAGACTTACCGATGGTTAGCAGACCATGGCATGAGCATTACGGATCTCCCCCCCTTTCAGTATGACCTCTCTTCCCCCCACATTACCCTCTCTCGTTCGGAGAGGAATAGGATCATCCGTCAGGACCTACTACAAATACACGTCAAGGAGACATGGATAGCACCACGGGAGCCTCTTCCCACAAAGAAGCAACACTACAGAGAGCACTTCCTGATTGTGACAGCGGATGGTTTCATTGAGAGACCACGATACATGGATACATATATGGCACCAGCTGAGAGAGTGGCCATTGGGCAGCTCAGAGTATCATCACACCAGCTCGAGATTGAGATTGGGCGAGCCACACATACCCCGAGGGATGAGCGATTATGCAGGATATGTAGAGAGGAGGTGGAGGAGCACTACACATGCAGATGCCAGGCATATGAGGACATCAGAGACCGCTACCCACAGCTCTTCAGGGGGCCCAGAAAGATCAGGGCTTTATTGGGGACAGAGGACCAGCGCCCTCTAGGTCGTTTCCTAGTAGAGCTCCAGCACCGCCGTGCATCACTCCTCCAGCAGATGGAGATACACCTGGCCCCCCCCCTCAGACTTATATTACAGATTTTTTCAAACCCACATCCACTCGAGGACCCGGCTCGATGCGGGGTGTCACATTACACATAGCAGAGGAGCTTAGACGACAGTGTCGACGACCGAGACCCCTTGTCCGGAGAGCTCGTCCTCCATGACATGGAGATACGGAGACGTCAGCAGCGCACCCCTATCGATTTGGACGTTCAGAGCATTTTGAGGATCACCATGATGCCATACCCACCGATGCATTATATCCTACACCCACTCCAGGCATTTAGTGGGTTGTGATACCATCGAGCCTCCCCTCCCTATGCATATCATGTTTGTATCTCACCCATTGAGCATATAGAGTGCATACCCATAGCACCCAGTTACTATCCACTCCTTTTAATGACCCGTTTGCGGTACTCACACTTTATTTTCCTTTTGGGATCACACTGGATTGGATCATACTGATGTATATGTTTTGTCTCATAGGCCGATTTTGGCCTCTAATAGATGTTAAAAAGTCTTTCTTTCTTTCTTTCTTTCTTTCTCTCTCTCTCTCTCTCTCTCTCTCTCTCTCTCTCTCTCTCTAGGAGTGACATTCACGGCAGCCTCTGGGGTTTTCTCTATGTCTTAGGCAGCCCGGGATTGCATCACACGTGGATACGCAGCACTAGCCTTGATGGAGAGACAATGCCACGAGGCAAATTTTTAGGAGCCTTGCACAAAGGGATGGCTCTTCGACACTTTGGTTACGCCAGCGATCATGTATGGTGCAGCCATATGGGGGCCGGGGTTAGCTACATCAGCATGGACAGCATTGGAGAGGCCACAGATTCTCATGATTGCCAGACTCATCCGAAGCAAGCCTTCAATACCACATGATATCATCAGAGCAGAGCTTGCCGCACCACCGATGCTAGTAGAGACACTGTTCTAGACAGTATGCCTACTACACAGCGCATCACTTATCGAGCTTTCCAGGCATCACGCAACATGGCACTGGCAGGTGAAACCTCCTCATGGTACGCACAGACACGAGATTGGCTGGCCCAACATATATTTGACATAGACATACTACCGCCTCTGCGGTACAATTTACAGGCCCCCACCTATTCGCTCTCCCACCACGAGAGGAACAGGGTCATTCGCCAGGAGATATGGCATACATACATACAAAGGACATGGATTAGCCCCAGGGATACACTGCCACCGCAAATGCTCTACTACCGTGAGCATTTTCTACAGATCTCAGATCAGGGCTTTATTGAGACTCCGCGATACATGCAGACATACCACATCACCTCAGAGTCATCATTGGGCAGCTTCTAGTTTCATCACATCAGCTCGAGATCGAGAGGGGTCGGACCAGAGGAGTACCTAGAGAGGAGAGGTGGAGCCCATTATGCAATACAGAGATAGAGAGTGAGGAGCACTTTGTTACCAGATGCCGAGCATACTTAGATCTACGAGCACAGTTCCATATAGAGGAGTCACTACAGTTGTGACTGACCATTGGAGACCAGCGAAGGTTGGGACGATTCCTCGCAACAGCGTATGAGCGTCGAGAGCAATTGCTACAGCCCACACATCGGACATGGATGAGTACACAGCAGACCATTACTGAGTTCTTTCAGCGAGATGGGCTACATCATACGAGCCCACCTTCCAGAGGCATGGGGCTAATGCTCCAGCAGGCAGTGGCACAGAGAGCACGACGTCGACCACATAGAGCTGGGTACGGACAACCACGACTATACCAAGAGGATATTTCACGCATCAGGATGGCCCATGACCACATGATGGAGCACAGGTGCACCACCACCACCTGGGTAGCCTTCCTTCAAGAGGCACTCAGACCACCCCCGATGTACCACATACTCCACCCACCTCCACCCGTTACCTCTAGCTAGGATATACATATAGAATCCCATCATCGGGCCCCCATGTATAGATGGCCATTATCTGCAGAGTCAGAGCCACATTTCCCCATACACCACTACATTATCCCCACTACCTCTCCGTCACCAGGTACACTATCGTGTGGTTGTTTCCATGTTCAGCCTACACAGTTTTGTGTAGTGAGTACTTTTCCATTTTTTATTTCTGCACATGGTTTACTACAGTTGTACATGGTTTTGCCTCATAGGCCAAATTTGGCATTCAGAAGACGTTAATATCACTTTCTTTCTTTCTTTCTTTCTCTCTCTCTCTCTAGACCAGCAGAGAGAGTGGCCATCGGGAAGCTCATAGTATTATCACACCAGCTCGAGATTGAGGTTGGGCGAGTGACACATACCCCTAGGGACGAGAGATTATGGTGGATATGCCGAGAGGAGGTGGAGGACGAGGAGCACTACACATGTAGATGCCAGGCATATGAGGATATCAGAGACCGCTACCCACAACTCTTTAGGGGGCCCAGAGAGATCATGGCTTTATTGGAGACGGAGGACCAGCACCCTCTAGGTCATTTCCTAGTAGAGCTCCGGCGCCACCGTGCCTCACTTCTCCAACAAATGGAGATACACCCGGCCCCCAGACTCATATTACAGATTTTTTCAGATCCACAATCACCCGGGGACCTAGCTCGACGCAAGGTGTCACATTACAAAGAGCAGAGGAGCTTAGACGACAGCACCGATGAGCGAGACCCCCACTCCGGAGAGCCCGTCCCTACCAGAGAGAGAGGCGATTCACGCATGCCATAACATGGAGATACGGAGACGTCAACAACGCACCCGTTCTGATCTCGACGTGGAGAGCATTTTGAGGATTGCCACGATGCCTTACCCATCGATGCATTATATCCTACACCAACTCCAGGCATTTAGAGGTTTATGACACCACCGAGCCTCCCCTCCCTATGCATATCATATTTGTATCTCACCTATTGAGCATATAGAGTGCATACCCATAGCACCCCACACCCTCGACGCAAGCTATTATCCACTTCTTTTATACTCTGTTTTGTACTCACACTTTATTTTCCTTTTGGGATCACAGTGGATTCGATCATACTGATGTATATGTTTTGTTTCATAGGCCGATTTTGACCTCTAATAGATGTTAAAAAGTGTCTCTCTCTCTCTCTCTCTCTCTCTCTCTCTCTCTCTCTCTCTCTCTCTCTCTCTCTCTCTCTCTCTCTCTCTCTCTCTCTCTCCCTCCCCCCCTCTCCCTCCCTCCCTCCCTCCCTCCCTCCCTCCGTCCCCCCCCCCTCCCTTCCCCCTCCCCCTCCCCCTCCCCCCCATAGTGACAGGGGACGGGGGCCAAAAAGACATGGGACGGCCGTCCCCACTGTCCCATTCAAATTTTTTTGGGTCAGGGGGGGGGGGGGGTCAGGTTCCGGTTGGGTGTTCCAGACAAGGAACGTGTCCCAGATTTTTGGGGACGGCCCGTTCCTTGTCGGGGACGCCCAATGGGGACGGGGCCCATCCCAGCCCAAAATTGTTTCCATTTTTTTTATGTGCACAAGGCTCAAGCCTCAACTTTGCACGCGTTCCGGCCTCTGAAGTTTGCTCACGTCAACATCGAGAGAGAGAGAGAGAGAGAGAGAGAGAGAGAGAGAGCGAGAGAGAGAGAGAGAGAGATTTTGGAAAGCTTCATTGCTCAGCCCTCAAGCCCTCAAGAGTGAAGCACTGAAGCCTCAGTTGACACTACTGAGTAAGGTACGTACATTTTTCATTACTATATGCATTGAATAAAATAATTGATTGAGCATCAGCTACTAGCACTAAGCAGAATTCTATCAATAATCAAATTTGAAGCTGCTAATTCATGATGATGTCATACATGCATACATACAATGTACATTGTACATACACCTGTCAAGACTCAACAATCGTACATACATACATTGATGATTGTACAAACATACATAGATATTAAATACACACAGGTGACAGTGGCAAGTGCACATGCCACACACACACACACACACACACACACACACACACACACACACACACACACACACACACAAATAGTAAATGCACACATACATATGTCATACATACATAATTAATTTGTTACATGCATACATATTACATATGTCATACTGCATACATACATAGTACATACATGCCAAAACTAAATACATAGTACATATTAAATGCATGCAAACATACATACCCAATGCACACAATGCACATAAATATTAAATACACACACATACATACATAGTGCATACATACATACAAACATAAATACACACACACATAAATACACACATATACATACAATGTCATACATACACACACACTATGTATGTATGTGTGTGTATTTAATATTTATGTGCATTGTGTGCACTGTGTATGTATGTTTGCATGCATTTAATATTTATGTTTGTATGTACCATACATACATAATTAATTTGTTACATGCATACATATTACATATGTCATACTGCATACATACATAGTACATACATGCCAAACCTAAATACATAGTACATATTAAATGCATGCAAACATACATACACAATGCACACAATGCACATAAATATTAAATACACACACATACATACATAGTGCATACATACATACAAACATAAATACACACACACATAAATACACACATATACATACAATGTCATACATACATACACACTATGTATGTATGTGTGTGTATTTAATATTTATGTGCATTGTGTGCACTGTGTATGTATGTTTGCATGCATTTAATATTTATGTTTGTATGTACTATGTATTTAGTTTTGGCATGTATGTACTATGTATGTATGCAGTATGACATATGTAATATGTATGCATGTAACAAATTAATTATGTATGTATGACATATGTATGTATGACATATGTATGTGTGCATTTACTATTTATGTGTGTGTGTGTGTGTGTGTGTGGCATGTGCACTTGCCACTGTCCTGTGTGTATTTAATATCTATGTATGTTTGTACAATCATCAATGTATGTAGAGAGAGAGAGAGAGAGGTGTATGTACAATGTACATTGTATGTATGCATGTATGACATCATCATCAATTAGCAGCTCTGTTGAGTCTTGACAGGTGTATGTACAATGTATGTTGTATGTATGCAGGTATGACATCATCATCGATTAGTAGCTTTGAAATTTGAATACCTCAAGAACTTAGAATTCACAGGCAGCAGAAGCTAGCGCTAGCATGACCGTAGTGGGGAGCTCTGTAGACTGTAACAGGTTACAGCAGGTATTGGATGCTGGACTCTGGAGCCCTAGGGCCTACACTGTGTACATACTGAAAACATACATACATACATAAATACACACACACACACATACACATAATACACACACATATATATTATACATACATATAAATTATAATTTATATACAATGTACATGTGTAATCATTAATGCTTATATCATACGACATATTAATAATCATATATACATATGTGTGTGCATTAGATTTGTCATTGACAATTGTGCATGTGGTTATATTAAGTATGAGTTGTAAACTTGTAAGTTTCTTTTTATGACTCAATAGACAAGAGTTGAGACTGAATATTTAATATGGCATCATCGTCATCTCAAGAAATTTCATCCAAAAAGCGTTGTTCATGGTCATGGTGGGATGAAGTTGATGCTCCAAAGGTCGGTGTTGGTGGGAGGGGCTAGAGCATGGACATGCAAAAGATGTGGGTATCATAGAAGTGGTGGCATACATAAGGTAAAAGCTCATCTTTTGCATGAAGGCAGTCAACAAGTGACATTTTGTACCGCAACTTTGTCCATGGCCGAAAGGCAACCTCTTATAGACAAGTGTCGTGTTCTTGAGGCTACTCAAAAAGCAGCTCGAGAACGGAGTTCAAAATATGTTGTGAATCCGACGATAATGTATGAGGCTGCCTCTGTGAGAGTATCGACTTCCCATTCAAATACTTTGCAGGATTCACCATGTGCATCACAATCTGCATATCATACTCGTGAAGAATCCACTCCTCATCATTTTTGTACATCGATTCCCTCTACATCATCATTTCATGTTGGAAAAAAACAAAGTACATTGGAATCATCTTGGAAACCGATTTTGAAGGAAGAAGTGGATAGATCAAAGACAAGATACTTCTACCATGATCACATTCCTTTTCGAGCAGCACGATAATTATTTCTTCTTTCTTATTTGGAGAGTTTAGTATATATGCATGATACATGTACATTGTATTAAATATTTATGTATCATGAATCATGATATAATGCATACATTGTTAGTAACTACATAATACATATGTCATTCATACATATTTAATATTTATATTACATGTGTCTTACAAAGTTACATACATTGATTAATTGCTATATGTTTGCTTTTTAGGTCTCCATACTTCAAGGACATGGTGAAAAAAATTGGTCAGTATGGAGAGGCATATGTGGCTCCCTCTTCAGAGACTTTATGCACAACACTATTAGAGAAAGAGAAGAGGATTGTGGAGGCTACATGCATTGCAGTAAAAAGTTCATGGGAGAAGAATGGAGTAACTCTGATTGTGGACGGATGCAGTGATGTGAGACGGAGATCTATCCATGAAGTAGTTGCCTACTCTAGAGGAGAGAGGTATTTTCTTTCTTCCCATGACTCTTCATCCACAGGAAAAAGTGCAAGTGCTCTTGCTTCAGAATGGGCCACTTCCATAGAAATTGTTGGTCCATCAAATGTAATGTGTATTTTGACGAATGGACAGGCAGCAAATAGTGCAGCTTCCCATATTATTGAGGATATGTATCCACATATCACCATATCCTTTTGCATGGCACATTGCCTAAATAATCTATTGAAGGATATTGGTTGCCTCTCTTGGATTTCACTTACCATTGAGAAGGAAAATCAAATGGTTGCATTTATCTTGAATCATCAAAAGGTAATTTATTATTTTACTTTTACTCTTTGAATATTATAATTTATCTTCTTATGTTTTTATATCTTCTTATGTTTTCTTAATTTTGGCATTTGCAAATTAAAATAGGTGCGGGCTGAATTTTCAAAGCGTTCAAAACTTGCTCTATTGAAGTATTCAGAGACTCGCTTTGCATATGATTTTATTATGCTTCATAGATTATCTATATGCAGTCGTGTTGTGCGTCGACTATTGCTTAGTGATGAATTCGGAGGTATGTTGGAGTCACGCACACAAATAGGAAGGGAACTAATTCAGTTGGCTGAAAATGGAGCTTGGTGGGAGGAATTACACACCATTGATAAAATGGTGAAACCAATCATACATCTTCTACGGCTTGTAGATTCAATAAATATGTGCATTGGAAAAATCTATGAGGCAATGGATTCTATGATTGAGTCACTCAAAGAAAACATTTCGGATATAGAAAGGTATGTTTTACTTTTTATGGATCGTTGATATTAATAATTATATATATGTATATATTATGTATACATATAATAAATTATGTTATTATTTTGATTTTTAACTTTATGTGTGCCTTTTTTTTTGTAGGATTGAAGAAATTTCAGAAATATGCATTTCACGATGGAATTCATATTATTCGCCTCTTCATGGAGCTCCATTTGTATTGGATCTCAAGTTTCAATTGGAAAAACAATATACCGATAAAGAGGTTATGGGTGGATGGATGAAGGTCTTGGAGTGTTTAGTTCCAAGTGACATAGAAAGAAGAGTCATACGGGACGAGTTAACCATGTATCGAAATGGAAAGCAAGGCCTCCTTCATTCTTTAGATGCACAAGAATATCGTTTTCGTGTTGGCGGTGCTCTATGGTGGGAGGATTATGGAGTTAGCACACCAAAGCTACAAGCTTTGGCTATTCGTATCTTGAGCCAAGCATGTAGTTCATCTTGCTTGGAGCAATTATAGAGTGTTTATGCACATGTTTGCTCAAAAAAACGCAATAGGCTTGGTGTTCAAAAGGCTAGTGACTTAGTATATGTTAGTTGCAATTTAAAGATGGTATCAAAAGTAGATAAAGTTGATCCATTTACAGAATGGGAGTTGAAAGAAGATGTCATCACTCCAGCTAACATTGAAGAGGAGGAGGAGCTAACATTGAAGAGGAGGAGGAGGAAAACATAGAAGAGGCACATGATGATGAGAAGCATGTAACTAATGACATTGACAATCTTTTTATCATGATGATGTATATGATGAGACTATATAGTATATAGTCTCTTTAGTTTACACTTTCATATGGATTTTCCATTTTGATAATGGACATGGATTTTGACATTTGTACTTCACAATTGATGTTTTATGATTTATCGTTTATGGATATCATTTATCATTTTAATTTTTATGATCATAGATTTTATAACTTATAATTTTGACATGTTATATGAATGTGGGTATAAATTTAAACCTCTAAATTATGGCTGAAGCTGAACTTTAAAGTTTATAATGTACATGTTATATGGATATGAGCATTGAGTAATATGGCATGCCTGAATTTTACATGCTATCATATTATGGTTGAATTTCACATGTATGGACATTGGATATGTATTATCTGTCATGAACTGATAATAGTAGCTGAATTTTTAAATTTTACATGTTATTAACTTATTTGAATTTTATTAATTATTACTCGATTTTCTATGTATAGAGAATCGAGATGAATTATGAATTTTCAATTATGGCTGAATAGTGAATTTATTATTTACATGTTAAGTGGACTAACTCAATTATGATTTTTTTTCAGAGCTGAATTTTTAATTAAATGTTATCTTAGGATGACGGGAGTCGAGACCCCGTCCCGGGCCCTGTCTCAAAACCTCCCTATGGACCGGCCCCGTCCCGGGATCCCGTTCCCGTCCCGGGATCCCATCCCCGTCCCACCCCTCCTCCCCTCCCCGTCCCGGGCCCCCATCCCGAAACCCCCCCATGGACCGTCCCCGTCCCTGTCCCGGGACCCGTTCCCCGTCCCCGTCCCCGTCCCCGTCCCCGTCCCAGGTAACTATGCTCCCCCCTCGCCCCTCTCCTCCCCCCCCCCACCCCATCCCCCGTCCGCTCCCGCTCCCTCTCCCTCTCCCTCTATCCATCCATCCATCCATCCATCCCCCTCCCTTCCTCTCTCTCTCTCTCTCTCTCTCTCTCTCTCTCTCTCTCTCTCTCTCTCTCTCTCACATCGACTTTCTCTCGTCGACCTGTTGTGAAACCCTAAATAGCACACCCCGCTCCAAGCTCCCTGCCCGCTTCCCTATTCCCACCCGTGCTAGCCTCCCTGCTCCCGCCCGATCTTGCCAGACTCCTTCCCTCCTCTCGTTCACAAGCCACCCTGCTCACGCCACACTGTCTTCTCTACTCCGTCTTCTTGAAAACCCCCTTGCTCATGAACCCTCACTGCAACCCCGCATGCTTTCTACCCCTTGCCGACCTCGCCATCCCTTTCCTCTCGTCCTCCCTCTGCCTCTTCCCATGCCCCTTTGCCCCATGCCCACACCTCCTCTCAACTAATCCCCCTCCCCCATCCATCCCCGAGCATGCGCTAACCATGTGCAGATCAAATCCCTAGATTTCTAGGGTTTTTTGAGCAAGCGACACTCTCTTGTTTCAATAAAAGAATAGCATTAAAGCCAAAACAGAGGACCTAATTAAGATCGAGGATAAATTTAATGTTACCATCAAAGATAACAAGAAGGCGATAGATTCAACCATCACCTCGATCATCAAATGTATCTCCAAACTCGAGAAAGAAGCGGAAGGCCTCAACAAAGAATGTGAAGCTTGGGGAAAAGAGAAAGAAAGACAAAGAAATGGAGAGATTGAAGGAAATAGAAGTATGGCTTAAGAGGCAACAAGATTGGGTAGAAGAGAAGAAGGCCATGCCAAAACAAGTCGAGTCCCTCAAAGCATCAATAGCATCCCTCAACGCGGAAGAAGGTGAATTTAGAGCACACATGACGGGAGCTTTTAAAATGGAGCTCACCAAAGCCTTGACCCCAAGCATTGACACCAAGCTCGAGGCAACCAAAGAAGGATGGGTTGAAGTAGTGAAGAAAAACATCAAAAAAGAGGCGGAAAAAGAAGCACAAAAAGAAGAAACTCTCATTGTACACACAACCATTGAGGAGGAGAGGATGCGACAAGCCCCACCCAAGAGTACACGAGGCTCATAAAGAAGGGAAGAAGGCGTCGTACAGAGACAGCCGGATCATCATTGATGGCAAAGCCATCCTGTAGGGATTCATGGCATCTGGGCAGTCAAGTAGATATATCTTACAGTGTGGAACTCAGATGGGGATTTATGGACACATCCAGAGAGGCTTGAGGAGGTGAGCAGGGATAGAGATATAATTATGCCCACAGAGACATATGAGAGCCCTGATAGAGCCTACCTATGGTGCATGGTTTCTAGTGGGATTCTACACATAGAGATTGTACGCGCCACTACACTACAAGAGGATCCAGGGGAGTAGCGATAATCTTTAGAGATGGACTTCAGAGCTAGTACAGATCCTCGCATGTGACTCACAAGTCAGATACCTTTGGATATGATTCCAGCTCTCACATGATAGGGCCATGTACATTGCACTATGCTATTTTTCCCCTTCTAGCTCAAGATTCTCCATCATGGGTCAGGAGAAGGGCTCATCTTATACCTATTTATCAGAGTAGATCATAGAGCACTCTACTCTAGGGAAAGTCTTCCGCATGGGAGACTTCAATGTCAAGACGGGCAGCGACCAATGCGAGGCTTTTGACCGAGGGGATCCACTCATATTATCCACTAACAAGAGGGATCTACGACACAGGTTTAAGTCGATTCTACACACACAATACACACTCTATGGTATCCACCTAGTCAAACTCAGATCCCAACACCATCTCATTATCTATAACAGGATGAGACAGTGGCCTATGTCAGGGGGATTGACATGCATACCGCACTCAATTACAGATGGAGGAGGGAGTATCATAGATTATAGAGAGAGGGAGGATCACTTGGTTACTAGATGCCCAGCATACTCAGACCTACGAGCACATTTCCAGATAGAGGGGTCACTCAAGGGATGCATAACCACTAGAGACCAACGGAGGATGGGACGCTTTCTCACGACGGCATATGAGAGACGGCAGCATACATACATACAGAGGACATGGATCAGCCAGAGGGATACATTGCCACCGAAAACCATGCAGACATACCTACCACACCACCTTCGAGCCGTCATGGGGAAGCTTCAGGTTTCATCACATCAGCTCGAGATCAAGAGGGGTCAGGCCAGGGGAGTCCCTCGAGAGGAGAGGTGGTGCCCAGTATGCCATGGATAGAGAGTGAGGATCACTTGGTTACTAGAGGCCTAGCATACTCAGACCTACGAGCACACTTCCAGATAGAGGGATCACTCAAGCGATGCATGACCACTAGACACCAGCGGAGGATGGGATGCTTCCTCACGGCGGCATATGAGAGACGAGAGCAGTTGCTACAGCCCATGCATCGGATACGGGTGAGTACCAAGCAAACTATTACTCAGTTCTTTTACTGAGTTGGGCCACATCAAACAGACCTGCCCCCAAACCAAGGGAATAGGACTCGGGCTTCAGCAGACAGCGGCACAGAGAGTGAGATGTCGACCACGTATGGTTGGGTACCAATGACCCACGACTGCTCCAAGAGGATATCTCATGCATCAAGGAAGCCCACGACCACATGATGGAGCAGAGGCACGCCACCACCACTTGGACAGCCTTCCTTCACAAGGTACTAAGCCCCTCGCCGATGCACCAGATACTCCACTCACCTCTACCCATCATATGCAGTTAGGGTATAAACACTTACTCGCCCATGGGTCCCCCTCTATTAGGTGGCCATTATCTACATAGTCAGAGCCACGCTCTACACTATCCCCCACCAAAGTCACATGGGGACGCGTCCCCGGGCCCTAGGGACGCCGGGACGCCGTCCCCTCGACTTAATTCCTCGGGACGCCTAGCCGGGACGGCAGGCGTCCCCTTACATCTCTCTGTAACAGCAAACCGTCCCCGGGACGCGTCCCCGGGACGGATTCATGTCATGAAGCTATTTGGGGACGGAAATCCGGGACGGCTCCTATGTTGGGCCCATTTTTCTTGCCAAAAAACTTCACGTTTTTTTGCCTCTCTTTTAGAGTTTCTTAAGCCAATGTTAGGGAGGCTTTGTAACTTGCTTGAGGGCCATAAGAAACCATAAATAGAGGCCATTGCTCCCTTCAATTTTTCTCCTTGGATGTCATATGTATTGAGGCTTAAGATACCTTCAAGTTTCAACCATATGCGGAAACCCTCTCCACACTCTGTTCACCTTATGATGATGATGTTGATGTAGAATCTTCTTTTTCTGAGACAATGAAATATAAATGACAATTCTGAATGTTAAAACTTTAAAGTGCTTGATACATGTTCATTGTTTCTACCGGAAAAAACACGTTTTTATCTCTAGTTATGTTATTATTGGTCCTTTCATATGTTCAAACTTCACACATTCATTGTGCATTATTTCTTCGATATTTTTGCAAAAATGAGCTTCTTTTTTGTGCCGTCCCGGGGACGCGTCCCCGGGACACCCTCGGCTCCGTCCCCGTCCCGGGGACACCACCGTCCCCGGGACCCGTCCCCGTCCCCTGGTGACTTTGTCCCCCACACAGAGCAGAGGAGCTTAGACGACAGCGTCGACGACCGAGACCCCTTGTCCGGAGAGCTCGTCCACATCAGAGAGAGATTCAGGTGATTCACGCACGCCATGACATGGAGATACAGAGACGTCAGCAGCGCACCCCTATCGATTTGGACGCCCAGAGCATTTTGAGGATCCCCATGATGCCTTACCCACCGATGCATTATATCCTACACCCACTCCAGGCATTTAGGGGGTTGTGATACCATCGAGCCTCCCCTCCCTATGCATATCATATTTGTATCTCACCCATTGAGCATATAGAGTGCATACCCATAGCACCCCACACCCTTGATACCAGTTACTATCCCTCCTTTTATACCCGTTTGCAGTACTCACAATTTATTTTCGTTTTGGATCACAGTGGATTGGATCATACTGATGTATATGTTTTGTCTCATAGGCCGATTTTGGCCTCTAATAGACGTTAAAAAGTCTTTCTTTCTTTCTCTCTCTCTCTCTCTCTCTCTCTCTCTCTCTCTCTCTCTCTCTCTCTCTCTCTCTCTCTCTCTCTCTCTCTCTCTCTCTCTCTCTCTCTCTCTCTCTCTCTCTCTCTCTCTCTCTCTCTCTCTCTCTCTCTCTCTCTCTTCCCCCCCCTCCCTCACTCCCCCTCCCTCCCTCCCTCACTCCCCCTCCCTCCCTCCCTCACTCCCCCTCCCTCCCTCCCTCACTCCCCCTCTCTCTCTCTCTCCCCCTCTCTCTCTCTCTCTCCCCCCTCTCTCTCTCTCTCTCTCTCTCTCTCTCTCTCTCTCTCTCTCTCTCTCTCTCTCTCTCTCTCTCTCTCTCTCTCTCTCTCTCTCTCTCTCTCTCTCTCTCTCTCTCTCTCTCTCCCTCCCTCCCTCCCTCCCTCCCTCCCCCTCTCCCTCTCCCTCCCTCTCCCTCTCCCTCCCTCTCTCTCTCTCTCTCTCTCTCTCTCTCTCTCTCTCTCTCTCTCACTCTCTCTCTCTCTCTCTCTCTCTCTCTCTCTCTCTCTCTCTCTCTCTCTCTCTCTCTCTCTCTCTCTCTCTCTCTCTCTCTCTCTCTCTCTCTCTCTCTCTCTCTCTCTCTCTCTCTCTCTCTTCCCCCCCTCCCTCACTCCCCCTCCCTCCCTCCCTCACTCCCCCTCCCTCCCTCCCTCCCTCCCCCTCTCTCTCTCTCTCTCTCTCTCTCTCTCTCTCTCTCTCTCTCTCTCTCTCTCTCTCTCTCTCTCTCTCTCTCTCTCTCTCTCTCCCCTCCACCTATGTATCACATATTACACCCACCCACTAGCACATGATGGAGCTAGTAGTCGTCTTAGATGCATTCTCATGGTTGTTGTACTACCCTTTTGCATATAGACTATCATAGATATCGCACTCCATACACCCCCCACCATTTTCATGGGTATCCCCACATGCATACTACGGAGATCTATATCAGCTTAACCAGTTTCTTTTCAGCACTTTTATCTTTTCTGATTGACAGAAGATACACCCATGTACATCGATTTGTCTCATAGGCCGAGTTCGGCCTATGAGACAAATCGATCTCTTTCTTTCTTTCTCTCTCTCTCTCTCTCTCTCTCTCTCTCTCTCTCTCTCTCTCTCTCTCTCTCTCTCTCTCTCTCTCTCTCTCTCTCTCTCTCTCTCTCTCTCTCTCTCTCTCTCTCTCTCTCCCCCCTCCCTCCCTCCCCCTCCCTCCCTCCCTCCCCCTCTCCCTCTCCCTCTCCCTCTCTCTCTCTCTCTCTCTCTCTCTCTCTCTCTCTCTCTCTCTCTCTCTCTCTCTCTCTCTCTCTCTCTCTCTCTCTCTCTCTCTCTCTCTCTCTCTCTCTCTCTACCCCCCCCTCTCCCCCTCTCTCTCTCTCTCTCTCTCTCTCTCTCTCTCTCTCTCTCTCTCTCTCTCTCTCTCTCTCTCTCTCTCTCTCTCTCTCTCTCTCTCTCTCTCTCTCTCTCTCTCTCTCTCTCTCTCTCTCTCTCTCTCTCTCTCTCTCTCTCTCTCTCTCTCTCTCTCTCTCTCTCTCTCTCTCTCTCTCTCTCCCCCCCTCCCTCCCTCCCTCTCTCTCCCCCTCCCTCTCTCCCTCCCTCCCTCCCTCCCTCCCTCCCTCCCTCCCTCCCTCCCTCCCTCCCTCCCTCCCTCCCTCCTCTCTCTCTCTCTCTCTCTCTCTCTCTCTCTCTCTCTCTCTCTCTCTCTCTCTCTCTCTCTCTCTCTCTCTCTCTCTCTCTCTCTCTCTCTCTCTCTCTCTCTCTCTCTCTCTCTCTCTCTCTCTCTCTCTCTCTCTCTCTCTCTCTCTCTCTCTCTCTCTCTCTCTCTCTCTCTCTCAGCTCACACACTGAGAGGGGTGACTCTTCACCAGGCTCAGACCTCTCGAGCTAGGAGACGACCCTGTGCTGTAGGATATTGAGCCCCGAGACTTCACCAACACCAGATTGGAGAGATACAGGCCCGTGACCATCGCGCCATGGAGGAGAGAGGATCCAGGATGATTACTTACCCCGCTGAAGCCATAAGGGTGGCCCTGATTCCACCTCCACCTATGTATCACATCTTACACCCGCCCACTAGCACAGGATGGAGCTAGTTAGTCGTTTTAGATGTATTTTCATGCTTGTTATACTACCCTTCTGCATATAGATTATCAAAGATCTCGCAGTCCATACACCCCCCACCTCCATGGGTATCTCCACATGGATACTACGGAGATCTATATCAGCTTTACCAGTTTTTTCAGCACTTTTTTCTTTTCTGATTGACAGAAGATACACCCATGTACATCGATTTGTCTCATAGGCCGAGTTCGGCCTCCTAATAGACGTAAAAACACTTTCTCTCTCTCTCTCTCTCTCTCTCTCTCTCTCTCTCTCTCTCTCTGTCTCTCTCTCTCCCTCCCCCTCCCCCCCCCTCCCCCTCCACCTGGACCACGCCCTACTCGTTCCTCTTTCTTCACAGCAAAGATGATCCAGAGGGCCATTGAGCGGCTACAGCATGGGCGTACGGGACTGCAGAGCGAGCACCTCATATATACTGCCCCCACTATAGCTCCATTGATTGCACATGTCTTCAATCGAGCTATAGGGGAGGGCTTCCCAGAGGAGTGGACGAAGAACATCATTGTACCCATTCACAAATCTGGGGATACCTTGGACCCAGGGAACTACAGGACTATCATGATTGGTCACACCATGGCCAAGCTTTATGGGGCGGTTCTCGAGATAGAGCTCAGCTCATATGCAGAGATGGAAGGGCTACGAGCATGTGGTCAGGCAGGGTTCCGGCGGGCTTTCTCCACTATTGATCACATCTTCATTCTGCGTTGCCTCATTGACGGGGCAAAGATGGGGAAGAAGAGATTATATTGTTGCTTCGTGGATTTCCGCAAAGCCTTCGATACTGTGCCACGAGAGAAGCTTTTTCGGAGACTCCATAGCTTGGGGATACCATCAAAGATGATTTGGGCCATCTACACACTCTATGAGCGGGTGATTGGGAGGGTTCGATGCCCGAGGGGACTATCAGAGGCCATTGCTAGCACAGTGGGTGTTAAACAAGGCTGCCCACTCTCTCCCACTCTCTTCTTGCTCTACATCGACGAGATTGAGGACTACATTCTTCGAGCTGGAGGGGAGGGTGCAGACCTTGCAGGTACACAGGTCCACATTTTATTATATGCAGATGATATTGTATTGATTTCAGAGTCACCTGAGGGGTTACAGCACCACCTAGATGCCCTCCATGAGTTTTGCACACAGAGAGGCCTGACAGTAAACCTTGGCAAGACCAAGGTCATGATCTTCCACACCTCCCACACGGTGAGGAATGGAGCAGGATTCATAGTTGGCAGTTGACAGATTGAGGTGGTCACTTCCTATGTCTACCTCGGAGTCACATTCACGAGCTTGCCTAGCCCCTTCAGCATGAGACAGGCAGCCACCGATAGACTCACACGAGGATATGCAGCCTTAGCCATGTTAGAGCGGAGATATCACCAGGCACACTTCCGGGAGCCCCGCACAAAGGGGTGGCTATTTGACGCACTAGTGAGACCAGCTATGATGTATGCTTCGACAGTTTGGGCACCAGGCCTCACAGTCACCCAGTGGAGTGCGATCGAGAGGCCACAAGTACGTATGATCTCGCGACTATTTCGCGGGAAACAGTCAGTGCCACATGACATTATCAGGGCAGAGCTAGCTGCACCACCCATGGTAGTAGATGCACTATTCCAGACTATCTCCTTTATTCAGAGGGTGAGGGAGCTCCCTACAGAAAGACTCACACACAGAGCTTTTGAGGCATCTATACAAATATCAGAGTCTGGATATGAGAGAGCTTGGTACACTCAGGTTAGAGCGTGGTTTGATAGTCATGGACTTGATATGGATAGATTGCCGCCTTTTCAGTATGACCCAGACTCACCTCACATCCACCTCTCACGTCATGAGAGGAATCTTGTGCTCAAGTAGGACCTTTGGCAGCTCTACATTAGTCAGACATGGCATACACCACACATGGGATCGAGACTATCGCACTATTGAGACCAGTTCTTGGACATACTAGCATATGGTTTCATCCAGCGACCACGCTACATGGATACCTACATGCCTCATAGCTCGAGGGTAGCTATTGGCCAGTTGAGGGTCTCATCACACCGACTAGAGATTGAGATAGGTAGAGCCACATACATTCCGAGAGAGGAGCGGCTATGCAGGATATGCAGAGTAGAGATGGAGGATGAGGAGCACTTTATTTGCAGATGTAGCGCATATGATGACATTAGAGACAGATACGAGACTCTGTTTCCAGGGCAGCCCACCCTCCGAGAGATCATGGGCTCTAGAGATCAGCGAAAGCTCGGGCAATTCTTACTAGAGATTCAGAGTCACAGAGATTCTCTCCTCCAGCCTACTGAAGCTTCCCAGACACGAGGGAGACAGAGTCAGCTCACTGACTTCTTCATTGCACGATGTGCAGCAGCCCTCCCCCCCTTAGCTCACACATCAATAGGGGTGACTCTTCAGCAGGCTCATACCTCTCGAGGTAGGAGACGACCCCGTGCTATAGGATATCGGGCCCTCAGACTTCACAGACACCAGATTGCAGACATTCAGGCTAGTGACCATCGCGCCATGGAGAAGAGACGATCCCAGATGATGGCGGATCCCGCTGCAGCCATTAGGGCGGCCTTGACTCCACCTCCACCCATGTACCACATATTACACCCGCCCACTAGTACAGGATGGAGCTAGTTAGTCATTCAGATGCATTATCATGCTTGTACTACCCTTTTGCATATAGGCTATAGATATAGCACTTCATTCACCATCCCCCCCTCCCACTTTCATGGGTATCTCTACATGCATACTACACAGATCTATATCAGCCTTGCTAGCTTTTTTTTTCAGCACTTTAATCTTTTTCCGATTGACAGAAGATACACCCATGTACATTGATTTGTCTCATAGGCCGAGTTCGGCCTCCTAATAGACGTAAAAACACTTTCTTTCTTTCTTTCTCTCTCTCTCTCTCTCTCTCTCTCTCTCTCTCTCTCTCTCTCTCTCTCTCTCTCTCTCTCTCTCTCTCTCTCTCTCTCTCTCTCTCTCTCTCTCTCTCTCTCCCCCCTTTGCTACGTCAGCAGCAGCGTTGGCATGTCAGCAGCGGCGTCATCCCTCGTCAGGCCCGTCGACACCCCCTGCAGCTGCGTTCCGTCAGGCCCGTCAGCACCCCTCTGCAGAAGCGCCGCCTCCCTAAACCAGCTAACCCCAACCCCAAGCCTAAGCCCAAACCCCTGTACCCAACCCTAAACCTAACCCTAACCCTAAACCCAAAACCCCCACCCTACGTCTCAGCCCTGAAAACTTAACCCTAGCTTACTCCTCTCTCTCTCTCTCTCTCTCTCTCTCTCTCTCTCTCTCTCTCTCTCTCTCTCTCTCTCTCTCTCTCTCTCTCTCTCTCTCTCTCTCCAGGTGACCTAAATCTACTCGTCACGAAACCCTAAATCCGCCTGCTGCTCTGTACCTGACCCTAAATCTGTACCCGAGCTGGGGGCACAACTTGGATTCCAGGGTATTCCAGGGTTTCAAATCTCTGTGTCCCGGACTAATAATTGTTGCCTACAGTTATTAGCCACTCCCACCCTTGCTCCATCGCGCATCGGGCGCGCTCCCGTCTTCATCGCAAGTCTTTGGGCTCAGCACACTGAGCATTTTTTTCTCATCTTTGAATGCAATGAGCGCTACAGCTAAGAAGGACGTTTGATGAAAATGGAGGACAAACTGACCATAGCTATCAAAGAAAACAAGAAGATGGTGGACTCCAGTATCGCGGCCATCATCAACCGCCTCTCAAAGCTCGAGAAAGAAGTAGAAACATATCACAAGGAGAGGGAAGTATGGCAGAAAGAGAAAGAAGAGTGTGAGAGGGAGAGAAACAAAGAAGAAGAAGAATGGGCTAAGGAAAGGGCAAACATGAAAGAAGAATTGGAGCTCATCAAAGCTTCAATGGTCTCTCTCACACCCGAAGAGGGAGAGATTCATATGAACACGACAGAAGCTTTAAAAGAAGAACTCACCAAAGCTTTGACCGCGAGCATGGAAAACAAATTAGAAGCCACCAAAGAAGGATGGATCGACATAGTGAGAAAGAACATCAAAAAAGAAGCCAAAGAGGAAGCACAAAAGGAAGAAGCACTCATCGTGCACACCACCATTGAAGAAGAAAAGATGAGACATGCCCGTCGTCTCAATGTACGCATCACGGGTATTGTAGAAAAAGAAGGCTCTACACCCGAGTCCGACGGGAAGACACTATGCAGGATGCTCGGCTACAAAGAGGACTCCCCTCCATTTATCAAGTCTTGGAGAACGGGACGAGACCCCACGAAGAAGAGAGCTCTAATTACACTTCCCTTCAGAAGATGTAAGATCTACTTTCCTACGCAAGAGGGTGATTCTGAGAGCACTTGATGGCCCCCCCATCTACCTTGATGATGATCTCACACCCATGCAAGTAGCACACCGCCGTGCATGCATGCCGAGAGTACACCAAGCTCGCAAAGAAGGAAAGAAGGCTTCATACAGAGATGGTCGTGTCATCATTGATGGCAAGGCCATCCCATAGGGATTCGCAGCCTGTGAGACACTCGAGGAGATACACCTTGCAGTTTGGAACTGCAATGGAGACCTATGGACACACCCAGAGAGGTTGGAAGAGGTGCGCAAAGGCAAAGACATCATTATGCTCACAGAGACACATGAGAGCCCAGACCGGGGCCTACCTCGAGTCCACGGTTTCCAGTGGGAGTCCACATACAGAGAGTGTACACGTCAGCATACCACCAGAGGATCAGGAGGAGTAGCCATACTCTTCAGAGATGGACTTCAGAGCAGGATACAGATAGTCACACGTGACTCACAGGCCAGGTATCTTTGGATTCGACTCCAGCTCTCACAGGAGCGGATCATCTTCATAGCTTTATGCTACTTTGCTCCCTCTAGCTCGCGATTCGCTATCATAGATCGAGAGGAGGACTCACCATACACTTGCTTGTCAAAAGAGATTACAGAGTACTCTGCACTAGGGGAAGTCTTCCTTATGGGAGACTTCAATGCTAGGACAAGCAATGATCAGTGTGAGATATTTGACCCAGAAGACCCACAGATACTACGTACCATAGAGGATGAGTCTACAGCTCGAGCTTCAGCTGACTCTACACACACTCATTATGGCACTCACTTACTCAGACTAGGCTCTCGACATAATCTCGTTATCTATAACGGGATGGCTCAGTGGCCTACCTCAGGAGGATTGACATGCATGCCACACTCAGTCACAGATGGCAGGGGAAGTTAAGTAGATTACGTCATGGGATCTAGAGAGGCCATTCACCTACTTACCTCATTCACCAT
Source organism: Ceratopteris richardii (assembly GCA_020310875.1). NCBI lineage: Eukaryota > Viridiplantae > Streptophyta > Polypodiopsida > Polypodiales > Pteridaceae > Ceratopteris > Ceratopteris richardii. The sequence goes on from CM035427.1 coordinate 113,617,912, forward strand.
CCCACCTATACCCATTGGGGCCGATGACGCATACCTCGCTCTCTCCCTCAAGGGAGACACCCCTACACGCACACCCGCAGCACGCATCCCACACACCACCATCCACTTCACACACGAGCTAGCTCACATATATGCGGCCCAAGTCGAGAAGGGTCTTCTCTTGCTTCACCCTGACACTCCACTATCCCTACTCACCTCACAGATAGCATCAGTTCTTCAGACATCCGCCATCAGCTCCTTCCCACACAGTCACACACCTCCTCCAGGGACTATGCCACAACATCGTTGGTATGATGAGGAATGTAGAGATACCTACCGCTGACTACGAGCTCAGCGAGCATTGGGAGAGATCACAGAGAGACAGGCCACAGGACAGATGAAGACTCTCACACGTCGGAAGAGGCGAGCCTTTGAGGAGGCACAGGTGCTTGAGCTATATCATCTCTTTATGAGTATGGACAGTGCTGCAGCATGGCGTACCCTACGAGAGCCACGCCCGACCACACCTATTGGGGACCTACACACATGGCATGATTATGCTCAGAGATTATATGAGGTGCCTGGGCAGCCTCCCATTCCCCAGCCACTTGAGCCTCTCCCTACTAGTTCTTCTCTTTTCACAGCAAAGATGGTTGAGAGGGCCATAGGACGACTGCGACATGGACGTTCGACAGACCATACGGGATTGCAGAGCGAGCACCTCATATATGCATCCTCCACTATAGCCCCGTTGATTGCACATGCCTTCAATCGGGCTATAGGGGAGGGCTTCCCAAAGGAGTGGACTAGGCACACCATTGTGCCTATCCACAAATCTGGCGACACCCTGGATCCAGGGAATTACAGGACCATCATGATTGGCCACACCATGGCCAAACTATACGGTGCCATACTTGAGGCAGAGCTAAGCTCATATGCAGAGACTGGGGGGCTACGAGCACGAGGCCAGGCAGGTTCTCGGCGAGCTTTCTCTACTATTGATCACATCTTCATTTTGCGCTGCCTCATTGATGGGGCAAGGGTGCAGAAGAAGAGACTTTATTGCTGCTTTGTGGACTTCCGCAAAGCTTTCGATAGAGTGCCACGAGAGAGGCTCTTCCAACGCCTTCAGAGCTTGGGAATACCATCGGGGATGATTTGGGCCATCTATGCACTCTATGAGCAGGTGACCGGGAGAGTACAGTGTCCAGGAGGTATGTCTGAGGTCATTGCTAGCACCATCGGTGTTAAGCAAGGCTGCCCGCTCTCTCCCACTCTATTTGGTCTCTACATCGATGAGATTGAGGACCACATTCTCCGACCTGGAGGAGAGGGTGCAGACCTCGCAGGTACACCTGTCCACATTTTATTATATGCCGATGACATTGTCTTGATTTCAGAGTCACCCGATGGATTACAGTGCCACTTGGATGCCCTCGATGAGTTTTGTACACAGAAGGGCTTGACAGTAAACCTTGGCAAGACCAAGGTCATGATCTTCCACACCTCCCCCTTGGTGAGGAATGGACCAGGATTCAGAGCCCGCGGTGGACAGATTGAGGTGGTCACTTCCTATGTCTACCTCGGAGTCACATTCACGAGCTTACCTGGCCCCTTACAGCATGATACAGGCAGTCACCGATAGACTCACACGAGCATATGCAGCTTTAGCCATGTTAGAGCGGAGATGTCACCAGGCACACTTCCAGGAGCCCCGCACGAAGGGGTGGCTATTTGACACACTAGTCCGACCAGCTATGATGTATGCTGCGACAGTTTGGGCCCCAAGCCTCACAGCCACCCAGTGGAGTGCGATCGAGAGGCCCCAGGTACGTATGATCTCGCGACTATTTCGCGGGAAACAGTCGGTACCACATGACATCATCAGGGCAGAGCTAGCTGCACCACCCATGGTAGTAGATGCACTATTCCAAACTATCTGCTTTATTCAGAGGATGAGGGAGCTCCCTACAGACAGACTCACACGCAGAGCTTTTGAGGCATCTATACAGATATCAGAGTCAGGATATGAGAGAGCTTGGTACACTCAGGTTAGAGTATGGTTTGATAGTCATGGGCTTGATATGGACAGATTACCGCCTTTTCAGTATGACCCAGACTCACCTCACATCCACCTCTCTCGTCATGAGAGGAATGTTGTGTTGAGACAGGATCTTTGGCAGCGCTACATTAGTCAGACATGGCACACACTGTCATGGACACAAAGAAAACCATCTCGAACCTTATATTCCATGGAACTTTCTATATCTCATGATTGGCTCATATTTTGAAGAAACTAATGCTTCCATTGCATCCGGAATGTGCCAAAACCCCAAGATCGACTGTCTATTTGCTGAATTCTGACATCGAGAGGTCCTGTTACAAGTTGATGACATCATGATGACATCATCAGCTCGTAACCGCCATACATAACCGCCTTTGAACACCTATAAAAGGAGGGGTTGGCCACATTCATTCTCAGTCTTGCCAATGCCAGTCTTGGGAGCTCAAGGAGTCGTGACCTCCAAGTAAGTACTTTCAAGTTCCAGTTCTAGTTCTTGTCTTGTTCCTTGTTCTAGTCTAGTTCTTGGACATACTATCTTGTCCCCTTGTAATCTAGTAGTAGGAGATCCTGTCGAGTTCTTCCGTGTATCCAGTTCATCTCCCAGAAGGGAGTTCTTGTAATCGAGACATCTTGTCTCATACTTACGATCCCGGGTTGTGGGATCTCCTGTATCATCTCTAGTTGAGTTATTCATACCTATCAGTCCCGGGTTGTGGGACATCTTGTATCGATCGTACATTCTTGTATCGTTTCCCCTTCGTGGGTGATCTTGTAATCAGAAGTGTATTTCCAAAATCTTGTCTAGTGAAGTCAGAGAGCACAATCTAGTGCTCCCCTGACATTTTGGCAAGACTATCTTCATCAAGATCAGGCACCATGGAGACTATTCGAGAAGAATTTTTTACTGCGCTTAAAGTCATTCAACAACAAGTCCAAGAGATACGAGAGAACCAACAAAGGATTCAACAACAGAGTATTCAAGATGTAATCACAGAACTTCAGAGGCAAATCCAAGAGCTACAGATCATTGTTAGTCAATCTTCTTCAAGTACCCCCATGACAAGTAACATGAAGAAAAGTCCAAAAGTGAGCATGCCTGAGAAATTTGATGGGACGAGATCAAAGTTTCGAGGATTTGTGCAACAAGTGAAGCTATTCATAAGGATGCAACCAGGTAGGTACCCAGATGATGCTTCTCAAGTAGGACTCATAGGAACTCTATTATGTGGTCCTGCTCTTTCATGGTTTGCACCTATCCTTGAGAAGGACATGGATATTTTGCATGATTTCAAGGCCTTTATTCAAGAGTTCACATCCTCATTTGGAGATACAAATTGTTCACGTGTTGCCGAAACAAGGCTAAGGAAGCTACATCAAGGAAATAGGCCTGCATCTACCTATGCATCGGAATTCAGACAAATCATTTGTGACCTCACATGGCATGAGGATTATTTTATCAACCAATTTCGATGGGGCTTACGTGATGATGTTAAGGATCTCATGCTAACCATGCCCAAGGTAAATACTTTGAATGAATTCATGAATCAAGCAATTGAATGTGATAATCGGTTGTTCGAGAGAAAGCAAGAGAAGAAGACTTCTATTAGAGATCGAGAATACAACTTTACTTCTATTCCACAACAACATATGCTCGAGGAAATGCAACCAGAACCCATGCAATTGGATCACATCATGGTCAGACGACTTACAACAAAGGAAAGACAATATAGAAAGGATAATGGATTATGCTTTTATTGTGGAGAGCATGATCATATGGTATTCAAATGCCCTAAGAAAAAGAAACAAGTTGGGATTAGAACTTCCACAATCACCATCCCACATCAGAAGGACCATCATGAGAGTCAAAAGAATAATATAGTTCATCATAAGAATCATGGCCTTGATTCTGTACCTCGATATACTACAAACCCTTTCCAGTTTCATCATGGATATCCATCATCATCTTGTTCCAGTACCACATATCAAGAACCCTACAAAGACCAAGAGTTATGAAGATTCAAGTCCTAGAAGATCTCAAAGTCACATAACCGCTCCTCGTGGAACTCGTCGCTTGAGGGGGAGGTGATGTCATGGACACAAAGAAAACCATCTCGAACCTTATATTCCATGGAACTTTCTATATCTCATGATTGGCTCATATTTTGAAGAAACTAATGCTTCCATTGCATCCGGAATGTGCCAAAACCCCAAGATCGACTGTCTATTTGCTGAATTCTGACATCGAGAGGTCCTGTTACAAGTTGATGACATCATGATGACATCATCAGCTCGTAACCGCCATACATAACCGCCTTTGAACACCTATAAAAGGAGGGGTTGGCCACATTCATTCTCAGTCTTGCCAATGCCAGTCTTGGGAGCTCAAGGAGTCGTGACCTCCAAGTAAGTACTTTCAAGTTCCAGTTCTAGTTCTTGTCTTGTTCCTTGTTCTAGTCTAGTTCTTGGACATACTATCTTGTCCCCTTGTAATCTAGTAGTAGGAGATCCTGTCGAGTTCTTCCGTGTATCCAGTTCATCTCCCAGAAGGGAGTTCTTGTAATCGAGACATCTTGTCTCATACTTACGATCCCGGGTTGTGGGATCTCCTGTATCATCTCTAGTTGAGTTATTCATACCTATCAGTCCCGGGTTGTGGGACATCTTGTATCGATCGTACATTCTTGTATCGTTTCCCCTTCGTGGGTGATCTTGTAATCAGAAGTGTATTTCCAAAATCTTGTCTAGTGAAGTCAGAGAGCACAATCTAGTGCTCCCCTGACACACACCACACATGGGATCGAGACTATTGCACTATCGAGACCAGTTCTTAGACATCCTAGCAGACGGTTTCATCCGGTGGCCATGTTACATGGATACTTACATGCCTCATAGCTCGAGGGTAGCGATTGGCCAGTTGAGAGTCTCATCACATAGACTAGAGATTGAGACGGGCAGAGCCGCAGACATTCCTAGAGAGGAGCGGATATGCAGGGTTTGCAGAGTAGAGATAGAGGATGAGGAGCACTTTGTATGCAGATGTAGCGCATATGATGGCATCAGAGGTAGATACGGGACTCTATTTACAGGGAAGCCCACCCTCCGAGAGATCATGGACTCTAGAGACCAGCGACAGCTCGGGCGATTCCTACTAGAGATACAGAGTCACATAGATTCCCTACTCCAGCCTACTGTAGCAGCCCATACAGGAGGAGACAGAGTCAGCTCACTGAGTTCTTTATTCCACGACGTGCTACAGCCCTCCCCCCCTCAGCCCACACACCGAGAGGGGTGACTCTTCAGCAGGCTCAGGCTGCTCGAGCTAGGAGACGACCCCGTGCTAGAGGATATCGGGCCCCGAGACATCACCGACATCAGATTGCAGAGATCCAGGCTCGTCACCATGGCGCCATGGAGGAGAGACGATTCCAGATGATGGCTGATCCCGTTGCAGCTATCACGATGGCCCTGACTCCACCTCCACCTATGTATCACATCTTACACCCGCCCACTAGCACAGGATGGAGCTAGTTAGTCCTTTCAGGTGCATTCCCATGCTTGTTGTACTACCCCTTTGCATATAGACTGCCATAGATATCGCACTCCATACACCCCCCCCCTTTCATGGGTATCTCCACACGCATTTCACGGAGATATGTATCAGCTTTACCAGTTTCTTTTTCAGCACTTTTATCTTCTCTGATAGACAGAAGATACACCCATGTACATCGATTTGTCTCATAGGCCGAGTTCGGCCTCCTAATAGACGTAAAAACACTTTCTTTCTTTCTTTCTCTCTCTCTCTCTCTCTCTCTCTCTCTCTCTCTCTCTCTCTCTCTCTCTCTCTCTCTCTCTCTCTCTCTCTCTCTCTCTCTCTCTCTCTCTCTCTCTCTCTCTCTCTCTCTCTCTCTCTCTCTCTCTCTCTCTCTCTCTCTCTCTCTCGGCCACAGGTACGTATGATCTCGCGATTATTTCGTGGGAAACAGTCGGTGCCACATGACATCATCAGGGCAGAGCTAGCTGCACCACCCATGGCAGTAGAGGCACTATTCCCGACTATCTGCTTTATTCAGAGGATTAGGGACCTCCCTACAGATAGACTCACACACAGAGCTCTTGAGGCATCTATACAGATATCAGAGTCATGATATGAGAGAGCTTGGTACACTCAGGTTAGAGTCTGGTTTGATAGTCATGGACTTGATATGGATAGATTGCCGCCTTTTCAGTATGACCCAGACTCACCTCACATCCACCTCTCTCGTCGTGAGAGGAATGTTGTGCTCAGAAAGGATCCTTGGCAGCTCTACATTAGTCAGACATGGCACACACCACACATGGGATCGAGACTATCTCACTATCGAGACCAGTTCATAGACATACTAGCTGACGGTTTCATCCAGCGACCACTCACATGCCTCATAGCTGGAGGGTAGCGATTGGCCAGCTGAGAGTCTCATCACACCGACTCGAGATTGAGATAGGCAAAGCCGCAGATATTCCCAGAGAGGAGGGGATATGCAGAGTAGAGATGGAAGATGAGGAGCACTTTGTATGCAGATGTAGCGCATATGATGGCATCAGAGGCAGATACGAGACTCTGTTTGCAGGGCAGCCCACCCTCCGAGAGATCATGGACTCTAGAGACCAGCGACAGCTTGGGCGATTCTTACTAGAGATACAGAGTCACAGAGATTCCCTCCTCCAGCCTACTGTAGCACTCCATACAGGAGGGAGACAGAGTAAGCTCACTGACTTCTCTATTCCACGACGTGCTGCAGCCCTCCCCCCCTCAGCCCACACACCGAGCGGGGTGACTCTTCAGCAGGCTCAGATTTCTCGAGCTAGGAGACGACCCCGTGCTATAGGATATCGGGCCCCGAGACTTCACCGACACCAAATTGCGGAGATCCAGGCTTGTGACCATCGCGCCATGGAGGAGAGACGATCCAAGATGATGGCCGATCCCGTTGCAGCCATCAGGGTGGCCCTGACTCCACCTCCACCTATGTATCACATATTACACCCACCCACTAGCACAGGATGGAGCTAGTTAGTCGTTTCAAATGCATTCTCATGGTTGTTGTACTACCCCTTTGCATATAGACTATCATAGATATCGCACTCCATACACCCCCCTCCATTTTCATGGGTATCCCCACATGCATACCTCGGAGATCTATATCAGCTTAACCAGTTTCTTTTCAGCACTTTTATCTTTTTTGATTGACAGAAGATACACCCATGTACATCGATTTGTCTCATAGGCCGAGTTCGGCCTCCTAATAGACATAAAAACACTTTCTTTCTTTCTTTCTTTCTTTCTCTCTCTCCCCCTCTCTCTCTCTCCCCCTCTCTCTCTCTCTCCCCCTCTCTCTCTCTCCCCCTCTCTCTCTCTCTCTCTCTCTCTCTCTCTCTCTCTCTCTCTCTCTCTCTCTCTCTCTCTCTCTCTCTCTCTCTCTCTCTCTCTCTCTCTCTCTCTCTCTCTCTCTCTCTCTCTCTCTCTCTCTCTCTCCCTCTCTGTTTTAGGGTTTTTGAAACTCTGCTTTAGGGTTTTCGAAACTCTGTTTTTAGGGTTTCTGAAGCTTCGTTTTTCTCCACACTGAAAGTCTGTTTTTGGGTTCCCAAACTCTGTGTTTTTAGGGTTTCTGCCACCCTGAAACTCTGTTTTTTGGGTTTCTGAAGCTGCATTTTAGGGTTTTCGCCATATTGAAGGTCTGTTTTTAGGGTTCCCAACCTTTGTTTTAGGGTTTCTGAAGCTGCACTTTAGGGTTTTCGCCACAGCCTGTTTTAGGGTTTCGCCACCTTATTACAATGTTTCTCTCTCTTGAGACTTTGTTTTTGGGTTTCCGCCACCCTATTTTAGGGTTTTTGAAGTTCAGTTTTCGGGTTCCTGCACCTCAGTTTTAGGGTTTCTTAAGCTCCGTTTTAGAATTTTCACAGTTCAGTTTTGAAGTTTTTGAAACTCTATTTTAGGGTTTCTGCAGCTTTGTACTTTTGTCCACTATCTGCCGCTTGTACTCTTTTTCCATTTCCTTCTTTCTCTTGTAAAAGCATCAGTACTCTCTCTCTCTCTCTCTATGGCTCCCAAGTTGGAGGAACAATTGGCCACCTTAGAGCATACCCTTCGAGAGTTGATAGGAAAACATAAAAAAGAAGGAGATTCTGGACTGAACGGGGTTACCCGCCGAGTTGCCGCTCTTGAAGCAAAAGTAACAGCCTTGGAGAAGGAAAACGAGTCCCTCGGGAGGAGCTTCTTGCTATCTGCAAGAAGCACTCACAGAATCAGGAGGAGTGGCACACTAGGCTTACTGATATGAAGATGAAACTGGACAGCATACGTGAGGAGGGGGAGATTGCCCCACACCTAGAGGACATTCAGACGACTATAAAGAAAGAGTGCATAGAGGTGGTTCAGAGCGAGCTTGAGACTAAAAAAGATGGATGGGTTGAAGCTGTCAAGAAAAACCTTCAACAGGAAGCAAAGAAGAACACCCACCATGAGGAGATCCACATAGTACACACCACCATTGAGGAGGAGCGGATGCGACAGGCCCGAAGGCTCAATGTTCATGTCTCTGGCCTCACAGAGACACACAGATCACTGGAGCAAGACGGGAGTCGCTTGTGCACACTACTTGGATACAGAATGGATGAGCCTCTTGCTTTCACCAAGCCTGGAGAGCAGGACGAGACACTACGCGGAGTAGAGCACTTATCCTTCAGTTCTCGGATGAGGCAAGGAGGAGAGACTTCCTCAGACCACGAGCGGCACTACGCACTACACCGGGAACCCGATCTATTTGGATGACGACCTCACATGGATGTAGGTAGAGCACAGATGCGCATGCATGCCGCGTGTCCTCCAGGCCCGACGGGAGGGACATCGTGCCCTATACAGAGACGGTCGTTTCATCATCGATTGACGACCAATTGACTAGGGATTCGCGGCCTATGAGACAGCACAATAGGAGGTGCGATTTGCAGTCTGGAACTGCAATGGATCTTTGTGGACACATCCAGGGACGCCTCGAGGAGGTGATGGAGGGCAGAGACACACGAGAGCCCCGGGAGGAGCTTACCGAGGATTGAGGGCTATATGTGGGAGTCAGTTCACCGCCGACAGATGACACAGCACACCACACGAGGATCAGGAGGAGTAGCCGTTCTCTATAGACAGTCGCTACAGCACAAGGTAGAGGTGGTAGCCAGAGACCGAGAGGCACGATTCATGTGGATACGCCTCCAGCTATCAGAGGAGAGAGCAGTGTATTTCGCCGTCCGTTATATTGCACCCATCGGTCACGCTTCACACATTCCCCTGAACAGCCCTCAAAGAGGGAGGGACCAGACACCGCATCGCCATATGACTGCCTCAGTGACACCATTATGGAGTATACCGGGATGGGCGAAGTCTTCCTTGTAGAAGACTTCAATTCCCGCACTCAGAGCCACCAGTGTGATATCTATGACTTTGATGACCCTGAGATGCTTCGCACCATCAAGCATAGGTCTACACTCAAGAGCCTCAGTCGACACCGCCACACCCACCTCATACGGCCGACACCTACTCCAGATGGGAGAAGCACACCGTCTCATTATATATAATGGGATGGAGACCTAGCCCACCTTGGGTGGTCTCACCTGCATTCCACCCACGACACAGCATGGAGGCACTGTGGTAGACTATGTTATCGGACCCCCCCCGGCCACACATCTCATCACCTCATTCACCATCCCACCCACACCAATTGGAGCTGATCACACATATCTCGCCCTATCCATACACGGCACACCATGCATATCCCACCCCGCCACATGCCCATACTACCATTCACTTTAGACATGAGCTAGCACATATCTATAGTTCCCATGTTCGAGAGTGCATCTACTCCCTTGATCCCTCCGCCCCATTGGATGCCCTCACCGCCCACTTCTCCTCGATCCTCCACACATCCGCTACTCTAAGCTTCCCATACACCACCCACAGCACCGCACATCCGACACGGCTGGGGCATACACCCCAGAATAGATGGTACGATGAGGAGTGTAGACAACTATATCGACATCTCAGAGCACAGAGTATTTTGGGATCCATCACAGAGAGGGAGGCACGACGACAGATGCGAGCCGTCACACGCCGGAAGCGGCGAGCTTTCGAGGAGCGACAAGAGGCATAGCTATTTGACCTCCTCATGAGTAGGGATTGCGCCACTGCGTGGAGGGCCCTACGTGAGCCACGCCCACCTACGCACATAGAAGATCCTCAGACCTGGCACACCTACGCCCAGAGGTTATATGACGTCCCAGGACAGCTGCCATTGCCGATCCCTCCCACACCGCATCCTGTGATATCCACCCTATTCACGGCAAGCATGGTACGACACGCCATCCATAGGCTTCAGCATGGCCGTTCAGCAGACCACATAGGGACTACAGGGCGAGCACTTTATATACGCAGTCGATGTGGTTTCCCACCCGATCGTCCATCTCTTCAACCGTGCTTTGGTCGAGGGATTACCTGACTCATGGACTATGCATACCATTGCGCCTATCCATAAGTCCGGCAATATGATGGACCCAGGGAACTACATGACTATTATGATAGGCCACATCCTGGCCAAGATCTATGGGGCAGTACTAGAGGTAGAGCTCAGTACGCACTCTGAGGCAGCTGGGATCAGAGCACCCGGTCACGCAGGCTTCCGTCGCACTTTTTCTACTATCGACCATATCTTCGTGCTTCGTTGATTGAGAGCGCGAAGGCGAGGAAACAGAGACTATACTGTTGCTTTGTGGATTTCCGCAAAGCCTTCGGCATGGTCCCTCAAGAGAGACTACTACGGAGACTCCAGGAGTTAGAGATACCATCAGACATGCTATGGGCCATCCATGCTTTGTATGCACGAGTGACAAGCAGGGTGCGCTACCCCGGCGGCCTATTAGACAGCCTTGTTAGCACCATTGGTGTGAAACAAGGTTGCCCTCTCTCACCCACTCTCTTTGGTCTCTACATCGAGGAGAAAACGGACTATATACAGAGAGCAGGAGGGCTAGGAGGAGACCTCGGAGGTACGTCAGTACACATATTATTATATGCTGATGACATTGTCCTTCCTTCAGAGTCCCAGGAGGGACTACAGTCACATTTACAGGCGCTCGATACCTTCTGCATGGACTCACAATGAACCTTGGCGAGACCAAGGTCATGATCTTCCATACCTCCAGGACAGTACGCCATCGTGCCTCTTTCACCGAAGCTGGAGGACAGATAGAGGTAGTGGACTCCTATGTCTACTTAGGTGTCACCTTCTCGGGCAGCACAACGGTATTCTCCATGGCACAGGTAGCGAGAGATAGCTTGACGCGAGGTTATGACGCACTTGTAGGATTGGAGAGACTCTGCTTTCAGGCACATTTTCAGGAGCCCCGGACTAAGGGGTGGCTCTTTGATACTCTAGTGACACCCGCATTGATGTATGCAGCGGCAGTATGGGCACCAGGGATCACGAAGGTGATGTGGACGCGGATTGAGAGGCCCCAGATCACCATGATCTCACGCTTGCTCCGCAGCAAGCCCTCCGTTCCACACGACATTATACGAGCTGAGCTTGGCACGCCACCAATGCTAGTGGAGGCCCTCTTTCAGCTAGTGACCTTTATTCTGAGAGTCAGAGAGCTCCCCACCAGTCGACTCACCAGGCTTGCATTTGAGAGCTCTAGACATTTGGCAGAGACAGGGCATGAGAGAGTATGGTATGCACAGACCTACCGATGGTTAGAAGACCATGGCATGAGCATTATCGATCTCCCCCCTTTTCAGTATGACCTCTCTTCCCCCTACATTACCCTCTCTCGTTCGGAGAGGAACAGGATCATCCGTCAAGACCTACTACAGATACACGTTAGGGAGACATGGATAGCACCATGGGAGCCTCTTCCCACAAAGAGGCAACACTATAGAGAGCACTTCCTAATTGTGACAACGGATGGTTTCATACAGAGACCACAATACATGGATACATACATGGCTCCAGCAGAGAGAGTGGCCATTGGGCAGCTCAGAGTATCATCACACCAGCTCGAGATTGAGGTTGGGCGAGCGACACATACCCCCAAGGACGAGAGATTATGCAGGACATGCCGAGAGGAGGTGGAGGACGAGGAGCACTACACATGTAGATGCCAGGCATACGAGAACATCAGAGACCACTACCCACATCTCTTCAGGGGGCCCAGAGAGATCAGGGATTTATTGGAGACGGAGGATCAGCGCCCTCTAGGTCGCTTCCTAGTAGAGCTCCAGCGCCGTCGTGCATCACTTCTCCAGCAGCAGATGGACATACACTTTGGCCCCCAGACTTCTATTACAGATTTTTTCAGACCCACAGCCACCCAAGGACCGAGCTCAACGCAAGGTGTCACATTACAGAGAGCAGAGGAGCTTAGACGACAGCGCCGACGACCGAGACCCCCGCTCCGGAGAGCCCGTCCCCACCAGAGAGAGGTTCAGGCGATTCATGCACGCCATGACATGGAGATACGAAGACGTCAGCAGTGCACCCCTGTGGATCTCCATGTGCAGAGCATTTTGAGGATCGCCACGATGCCTTACCCACCGATGCACTATATCCTACACCCACTCCAGGCACTTAGAGCGTTATGACACCACCGAGCCTCCCCTCCCCATGCATATCATATTTGTACATCACCTATTGAGCATATAGAGTGCATACCCATAGCACCCCATACCCTTGTTGTCAGCTATTATCCACTCCTTTTATATTCACTTTTGTACCCACACTTTATTTTCCTTTTGGGATCACAGTGGATTAGATCATACTGATGTATAGGTTTTGTCTCATAGGCCGATTTTGGTCTCTAATAGACGTTAAAATCTCTCTCTCTCTCTCTCTCTCTCTCTCTCTCTCTCTCTCTCTCTCTCTCTCTCTCTCTCTCTCTCTCTCTCTCTCTCTCTCTCTCTCTCTCTCAAGAGAAGAAGGAATTCTTGAGGAAGAGACCAATTCTCAAGAAGACAAGTGTTTTCCTTGGCGATGACTTCACTCTCTCACAGGTTGCGCATATGAGAGAGGTAATGTCAGAGATTAGAGCGGCACGAGAGAAGGGAAAGCTAGCCTTCTACAGAGATGGTCGGGTGGTGATTCTCGAGGGACGCACTACATGACGGTGCGAGACCTATGGGACCAAATTGAAGATGGCTACTTGGAACTGTAATGGATCTATGAGGTTGGACATTGGTGCATTTGAGGACAGTTTCAGAGATAGAGACATTGTTCTAGGGGACTTCAATTCCCGAACGGGAAACTCACATACAGTCTTCTACGACACTTCATATGATTTGCTTAGAGAGATGGATGTGGGTGAGTTGGGGCTCGACAGATGCTCGCATGATAGAGAGCAGACTGAGTATGGGAGATATCTCATTGAGATGACGACTACGCATGGGTTAGCCATACTTAATGGCCTACACCGATTTCCTGGGGCAGCTGGTTTCACTTGCTTTCCACATAGACATGGAGCCAATATAGTGGACTATATCATGACACAGTCGAGCTTCATCCCCTCCATTCAGGATTTCACAGTGGGAGCTAGACCAGTGGGTGTAGCAGTGGATCATGCTCTTTTGACACTATCAGTCTCTTTTCAGTACAGTACAGCCCAGACATCAGTAGGCAGGTCACATACCCGTTACACATTTACATCAGAGACCGATTCCGTTTATACAAAGGAGGTCTGGGACCGTCTACGCACAGTTGGTCCAGGTCTCTCACTGGAAGAGTGCACCACTCTACTGACGGAGACATTGCATAGTGTCGCATCAGTGGCATATCCACACACCCGGCCAGTTCGGAGGCGATAGTATGGGAGCATGCCCCAGAATAGTTGGTATGACGAGGAATGCAGAGAGATGAGAGCCCAGCTTCAGAGGGATCTTGTGATAGGAGTTATCACTTACAGACAGTCTTAGATTGCTTTCCGTCGCCTTGTGAGACGGAAGAAGCGGGCTTACCTGGCTCAGTTGGAGCGAGATTTATATCATATGTTCTTGAGCAGGGACTCAAGAGAGGCATGGCGACTTTTTCATGAGCATTCCACTCCCCCAACGATTACTTCACCTGATGTATGGGGTCAGTATGCGACATCGCTATATATGGTTCCTGGACAGGAACCCCTTCCGGGCCCTGCAGAGCCGTGCCAAGCCACGAGCACTTTCTTTACCGCTCCAATGGTACAGAGGGCCATTGACAGGATGAGGACAGGGAGGGCATATGACCATGACGGTCTAGTGGCGGAGCATTTTATTCATGCTAGGGATATGTTGAAGGAGGTTCTTGCAGTGTTGTTCAATCGTGCCATGTGTGAAGGGTTACTTGAGACTTGGAGATTGTCTACTATTGTGCCTATCTTCAAGGTAGGGGATCCTATAGAGCCGGAAAACTACCGCACTATTATGGTTGGACACACATTGGCACGGTTGTATGCATCCATTCTTGAGCATCACTTGAGTGATTGGGCAGAGGGTGAGGGTATGTGGGCAAAGGGTCAGGCAGGTTTCAGGAGGGGTCTCTCCACTCCTGATCATATCCTGACACTTAGAGCCATCATTGAAGAGGGAAGGTCACACAGGAAGCGGATTTATTGTAGCTTTGTGGACTTCCGCAAAGCATTTGACATGGTGCAAAGAGCTCGATTGATGCGCAGACGGGGTACCCATAGAGTTGATGTGGGGGATTATGGCTTTGTACAGATCAGTGGTGGGACGAGTTTGCACCCCAGAAGGGGTATCTGATTTAGTTCACTCTACTATTGGAGTGAAACAGGGCTGCCCACTGTCTCCTACTCTATTTGGTATGTATATTGATGAGGTGTCAGATTACATTGACAGAGAGGGTGATAGAGGGGCCGAGTTGGCAGGGACGTGGATCCCATTGTTGTTATATGCTGATGATATTGTTTTGATATCTGACTCACCGGAGGGTATGCAACGACACTTGGATGCTCTACACAGCTTTGCAGAGGATAGTGGTCTGTCTGTAAACCTTGGTAAAACCAAGGTTATGGTGTTTAACACCACACCGCAGTGGATCAGGAGATCAACACCTATTTTCACATATGGGCAGGAGGTGGTGGAGTATACAGATGCATACACATATCTAGGGGTAGTACTCACTGGACCGAGATTT
>CM035427.1:113635657-113650657 GCA_020310875.1 Ceratopteris richardii
TTAGCTTTGATGGAGAGACAGTGCCACCAGGCATATTTTCAGGAGCCCCGCACAAAGGGGTGGCTCTTTGACACTTTGGTTACGCCAGCGCTCATGTATGGGGCAGCCATTTGGGGGCCGGGATTAGCTACATCAGTATGGACAGCATTAGAGAGGCCACAGATCCTCATGATTGCCAGACTTATCCGCAGCAAGCCTTCAGTACCGCATGATATCATTAGAGCAGAGCTCGCTGCACCACCGATGCTAGTTGAGGCACTGTTCCAGACAGTATGCCTAGTACACAGACTTCGGAGCATGGATACAGAGCGCATTGCTTATCGTGCTCTCCAGGCATCACGTGATATGGCATTAGCAGGCGACACCTCTTCATGGTATGCACAGACACGAGACTGGCTGGCCCACCATGGCTTTGACATAGACAGACTACCACCACTACAGTACGACTCACATGCACCCACCTACTCGCTCTCTCATCAAGAGAGGAATAGGGTCATTCGTCAGGAGATATGGCATACATACATACAGAGGACATGGGTGAGCCCTAGGGATACATTGCCACCGAAAATGCTCTATTACCGCGAGCATTTTCTACATATATCGGACACGGGCTTCATCGAGATCCCGAGATACATGCAGACATATCTTCCCCACCACCTCCGAGTCGTCATTGGGAAGCTCCGGGTCTCATCACATCAGCTCGAGATTGAGAGCGGTCGCTCCAGGGGAGTCCCCCGTGAGGAGAGGTGGTGCCCAGTATGCCAGACAGAGGTAGAGAGTGAGGAGCATTTTGTTATCAGATGTCGAGCATACTTAGACCTACGAGCACAGTTCCAGCTAGAGGAGTCACTCCAGTTGTGCATGACCATGGGAGACCAGCGACGCTTGGGGCGCTTCCTCACAGCAGCATACGAGAGGCGAGAGCGGTCACTACAGCCCACACATCAGCCACGGGTGAGTACCCAGCAGACCATTACCCAGTTCTTTCAGCGAGCGGAGCTAGATCAGAGAGGTCCTTCTAGAGGGCTCACACTCCACCAGGCAGCAGCACAGAGAGCACGACGCCGACCACGCATGGTAGGATATCGTCGACCGCGACTATATCAGGAGGATATCTCACGCATCAGGACAGCCTACGACCACATGATGGAGCATAGGCGTTCCACCACCCCCTGGGTTGTCTTCCTTCAGGAGGCACTCAGACCACCTCCGATGTACCACATACTACACCCACCTCCCCCCATCACCAGTAGCTAGGGTGTTTTGCTCACTCATATTATGGATCCCCCTGTATTAGGTGGCCACTATCTGCTGAGTCAGAGCCACTTCTCCCGAGCCTTTTACCAACCCTTGATAGCTTTGTGTTTATTTCATTTCATTTTCTACACATGGTTACTACACTTGTACATGGCTTTTGTCTCATAGGCCAAGTTTGGCCTCCAGAAGACGTTAATATGACTTTCTTTCTTTCTTTCTTTCTTTCTCTCTCTCTCTCTCTCTCTCTCTCTCTCTCTCTCTCTCTCTCCTCTCTCTCTCTCTCTCTCTCTCTCTCTCTCTCTCTCTCTCTCTCTCCTCTCTCTCTCTCTCTCTCTCTCTCTCTCTCTCTCTCTCTCTCTCTCTCTCTCTCTCTCTCTCCAGTTTGGGCCCCAGGCCTCACAGCCACCCAGTGGAGTGAGATCGAGAGGCCCTAGGTACGTATGATCTGGCGACTATTTCGCGAGAAACAGTCGGTACCACATGACATCATCAGGGCAGAGCTAGCTGCACCACCCATGGTAGTAGCTTCACTATTCCAGACTATCTGCTTTATTCAGAGGATGAGGGAGCTCCCTACAGACAGACTCACACGCAGAGCTTTTGAGGCATCTATACAGATATCAGAGTCAGGATATGAGAGAGCTTCGTACACTCAGGTTAGAGTATGGTTTGATAGTCATGGGCTTGATATGGACAGATTGCCGCCTTTTCAGTACGACCCAGACTCACCTCACATCGACCTCTCTCGTCATGAGAGGAATGTTGTGTTGAGACAGGATCTTTGGCAGCGCTACATTAGTCAGACATGGCACACACCACACATGGGATCGAGACTATTGCACTATCGAAACCAGTTCTTAAACATCCTAGAAGACGGTTTCATCTGGCGGCCATGTTACATGGATACTTACATGCCTCATAGCTCGAGGGTAGCGATTGGCCAGTTGAGAGTCTCATCACATAGACTAGAGATTGAGACTTGCAGAGCCGCATACATTCCCAGAGAGGAGCGGATATGCAGGGTTTGCAGAGTAGAGATAGAGGATGAGGAGCACTTTGTATGCAGATGTAGCGCATATGATGGCATCAGAGGTAGATATGGGACTCTATTTACAGGGCAGCCCACCCTCCGAGAGATCATGGACTCTAGAGACCAGCGAGAGCTCGGGCGATTCCTATTAGAGATACAGAGTCACAGAGATTCCCTACTCCAGTCTACTGTAGCAGCCCATACAGGAGGGAGACAGAGTCAGCTCACTGAGTTCTTTATTCCACGACGTGCTGCAGTCCTCCCCCCCTCTGCCCACACACCGAGAGGGGTGACTCTTCAGCAAGCTCAGGCTGCTCGAGCTAGGAGACGACCCCGTGCTAGAGGATATCAGGCCCTGAGACATCACCGACATCAGATTGCAAAGATCCAGGCTCGTCACCATTGCGCCATGGAGGAGAGACGATTCCAGATGATGGCTGATCCCGCTGCAGCTATCACGATGGCCCTGACTCCACCTCCACCTATGTATCACATCTTACACCCGCCCACTAGCACAGGATGGAGCTAGTTAGTCGTTTCAGATGCATTCCCATGCTTGTTGTACTACCCCTTTGCATATAGACTGCCATAGATATCGCACTCCATACACCCCCCCCTTTCAAATGGGTATCTCCACACGCATTTCACGGAGATATGTATCAGCTTTACCAGTTTCTTTTTCAGCACTTTTATCTTCTCTGATAGACAGAAGATACACCCATGTACATCGATTTGTCTCATAGGACGAGTTCGGCCTCCTAATAGACATAAAAACACTTTCTTTCTTTCTTCTCTCTCTCTCTCTCTCTCTCTCTCTCTCTCTCTCTCTCTCTCTCTCTCTCTCTCTCTCTCTCTCTCTCTCTCTCTCTCTCTCCTCTCTCTCTCTCTCTGTCTCTCTCTCTCTCTCTCTCTCTCTCTCTCTCTCTCTCTCTCTCTCTCTCTCTCTCTCTCTCTCTCTCTCTCTCTCTCTCTCTCTCTCTCTCTCTCTCTCTCTCTCTCTCTCTCTCTCTCTCTCTCTCTCTCTCTCTCTCTCTCTCTCTCTCTCTCTCTCTCTCTCTCTCTCTCTCTCTCTCTCTCTCTCGCCCTCTCTCTCTCTCCCGCCCCCCCTCTCTCTCTCTCCCGCCCCCCCCCTCTCTCTCTCTCTCTCTCTCTCTCTCTCTCTCTCTCTCTCTCTCTCTCTCTCTCTCTCTCTCTCTCTCTCTCTCTCTCTCTCTCTCTCTCTCTCTCTCTCTCTCTCTCTCTCTCTCTCTCTCTCTCTCTCTCTCTCTCTCTCTCTCTCTCTCTCTCTCTCTCTCTCTCTCTCTCTCTCTCTCTCTCTCTCCCCCCCCCTGCGTCAGAACGTGTAAGTTTGCATTAGGTCAGATCTGTGTCAGAAACCGTCAGATCAGCATCAAAACAGTTCAGATGTGTCAGATCACCTCCAGTTCTTGAGTCAGATCTGCGTCAGATCTGTGCCTCTCTCGTGCCAGTGAACTGAACTGCTTTTCCTACTGCTAAGGCCTATGTATGACAGCAATAATAGAAATCTGCTTAGCTGTATACAGAATTGAGGAAGTATTCCTCAGAAAGTACTGTTGTACCAAATAAGGTTTGAGTTTGAAGGAGACACGAGCTTGAATAGGAGGACATGGCCCTCTCTCTCTCTCCCGCCCCCCTCTCTCTCTCTCCCGCCCCCCCCTCTCTCTCTCTCTCTCTCTCTCTCTCTCTCTCTCTCTCTCTCTCTCTCTCTCTCTCTCTCTCTCTCTCTCTCTCTCTCTCTCTCTCTCTCTCTCTCTCTCTCTCTCTCTCTCTCTCCCCCCCCCCGCATCAGAACGTGTAAGTTTGCATTAGGTCAGATCTGTGTCAGAAACCGTCAGATCAGCATCAAAACAGTTCAGATGTGTCAGATCGCCTCCAGTTCTTGAGTCAGATCTGCGTCAGATCTGTGCCTCTATCGTGCCAGTGAACTGAACTGCTTTTCCTACTGCTAAGGCCTATGTATGACAGCAATAATAGAAATCTGCTTAGCTGTATACAGAATTGAGGAAGTATTCCTCAGAAAGTACTGTTGTACCAAATAAGGTTTGAGTTTGAAGAAGACACGAGCTTGAATAGGAGGACATGGCAAAGGAGGACCTGCTCAAGTTAGAAGACAAACTCCACAGCACCTTGAAGGACAACAAGAAGCTTATGGATTCCACCATCAACAACATCATTGCCCGCCTATCTAAGCTCGAAAAAGAGACCGAGACATTCCATAAAGAAAAAGATCAATGGAAGAAAGAGAAAGAGGAGTGGGAGAAGAGGAGGATAACAAAAAAAGAAACTTGGGAAGAAGCACAAGAAGAATGGAGGAAGGAACGAGATATCTTGAAGAGAGAAATAGCTCTCCTCAAGACAACGGTGGCATCATTCTTCCCAGAGGAAGGTGAGATTCATACCATCACCAAGGAAGCCCTCAAAGCAGAAATCACGAAGCATATGGAAGACAAACTCGAAGCCACCAAAGAGGGTTGGGTGGAAATAGTAAAAAAAAACATTAAAAAAGAGGCCCGTGAAGAAGCACATAAAGAAGAGACTCTCCTGGTACACAACACTATCGAGGAAGAGAGGATGAGGCAAGCTAGACGCCTCAATGTACGAATCACTGGAATGGGAGAGAGGGAGGGATCCACTCCGGAAGAAGATGGAAGGATGTTATGCGCCAAACTCGGATATACTGAGGGGGAAACATCTCCTTTCACTAAAGCTTGGAGAGTCGGCAAAGATGCCACTAAAAAACGAGCCCTCATCCTCCACTTCCCCGATGGAGAGTCACGACCTACTTTCCTTCGCAAGAGGATAATCCTACGAGGACTCGAAGGCCCACCCGTCTATCTCGATGATGACCTCACCAAAATGCAAGTCGCACATAGGCGTGCATGTATACCTAGGGTGCACCAAGCCCGCGAAGAGGGGAAACGAGCATCCTATAGAGATGGTCGGGTCATCATAGATGGCAAGGTCATCGCATAGGGACTCGTAGCCGGTGGGACACGAGAAGAGATCCATTTGGCAGTATGGAACTGCAACGGAGATCTATGGACACACCCTGAGAGACTCGAGGAGGTGATGAGAGGCCATGACATCATCCTACTTACAGAGACACATGAGAGTCGAGAGAGAGGACTACCCCGGATACATGGATTCCAGTGGGAGTCTCTGCACCGAGGATGCACACGACAGCACACATCCCGTGGATCAAGAGGGGTGGCCATACTTTTTCGACAAAGACTACACAGTAGATTACACATCATGGCCCGCGACCCAGAGGCCTGATACATGTGGACCCGCCTTGAGCTATCACATGACAGTTTCATCTACATAGCCATATGCTATTTCGCCCCCACAGGCTCTCGCTTCGCCTCCACTGAGCATGACTCTTCATCAGGGGAGAGCTCACCTTATGCATGTCTATCAGATGAGATCATGGAGTACTCCACGCTTGGTGAAGTCTTCCTCATGGGAGACTTCAATGCTCGCACACGCAATGAGCAATGCGAGATGTATGACAAGGAGGATCCACAGGCACTACATGCCCTACGAGAGGAGACTATCATGAGACACTCCACAGACAGAGCTCCTATCACAGCATATGGACGTCATCTTCTTAGGCTTGGATCTGAGCACCGTCTCATCATCTATAACATGATGGCTTAGTGGCCTACTTCAGGAGGCTTGACTTGCATGCCACATGGGTCTCTCGGGGGAGGAGGGAGCACAGTTGACTATATCTTGGGATCGAGGGAGGCCATCCACCTCATTACATCGCTTACCATCCCACCCATACCCATCGGAGCCGATCACACATACCTCTCTCTTTCCATCGCTTGGATAGAACTCCACATAGACCTATCACATGTACCCCATACACCACCATTCACTTCACACGTGAGCTAGCCCCTCTATACTCATCTGAGGTCGAGCGTGATCTATGCCTACTACATCCATCCACAGATCTTGCGAGATTATCCAGCGCGACTATATGATGTGCCTCGATAGCCACCCATCCCACAGCCACTTGAGCCTCGACCCACACACTCCTCTTTTTTTACATCATCGATGGTGGAGAGGGCCATACGTCATATGTAGCACAGGCGGGCTGCAGACCACACTGGTTTGCAAAGTGAGCACCTCATCTACGCAGCCTCCACTATAGCCCCGTTGATTGCACATGTCTTCAACCGGGCTATAGGGGAGGGGTTCCCAGAGGAGTGGACACAGCATACTATCGTGCCTATCCACAAGCATACTATCGTGCCTATCCACAAATCTGGTCATGCTCTGGATCCAGGTACCTATAGGACTATCATGATTGGCCACACAATGGCCAAGTTATATGGAGCAATACTTGAGGCTAAGCTTAGCTCATATGCAGAGGCAGAGGGCCTCCGAGCACCAGGCCAGGCCGGGTTCAAACAAGCTTTTTCCACTATCGACCATATCTTCATCTTGCGTTGTCTCATTGATGGGGCAAAGGCAAGGAAGAAGAGGCTTTATTGTTGCTTTGTGGACTTCCGCAAGGCTTTTGATAC
Source organism: Ceratopteris richardii (assembly GCA_020310875.1). Lineage (NCBI taxonomy): Eukaryota > Viridiplantae > Streptophyta > Polypodiopsida > Polypodiales > Pteridaceae > Ceratopteris > Ceratopteris richardii. The sequence continues at coordinate 113,642,498 of CM035427.1, forward strand.
AGTTCCACGTGAGAGGATGTTCCAGCGCCTACTGAGCCTTCGGATCCAGACAGAGATGATATGGGCAATCTACTCTCTCTATGAGAAGGTGTTTGGTCGAGTCCGATGCCCTGGAGGTTTATTAGAGCCCATTGCTAGCACCATTGGCGTTAAGCAAGGTTGTCCCCTCTCCCCGACACTTTTTGGGCTTTACATTGATGAGATCTCCGATTACATACTACGAGCACGGGGAGAGGGGAGCGATCTGGCAGGTACCCCAGTTCACATTCTTTTATATGCCACCTCGGAGCCTTGGATGATTTTTGCTCACATAGAGGATTGGTTGTGAACCTTCGCAAGACCAAGGTCATGGTCTTTCACACATCCAGTGCAATGAGGAGTGCAGCCATCTTCACCATAGCAGGAGGGCACATCGAGGTGGTTACTTCATATGTCTACTTGGGAGTTACTTTTACCGGTCTACCAGGACCTTTCACCATGAGGCAGCAGCTATTGACAGACTCACCCTAGGGTATGCAACCCTAGCCATGCTAGAGCGGAGGTGTCACCAGGCACACTTCTAGGAACCCCGCACGAAGGGGTGGCTTTTCGACACACTAGTCACCCCCACCTTGATGTATTCAGCGACAGTATGGGCACCAAGCTTGACGGTCGATCAGTGGGCACAGATTGAGAGGCCCCAAGTATGTATGATCTCACGCTTGTTCCATAGCAAGCAAACCATACCACATGACATCATCCGAGCAGAGCTCTCGGCACCACCCATGGTCCTCGAGGCACTATTCGAGACAATGAGTTTCATACAAAGGGTGAGGGAGTTACCACACGACAGACTCACTCGTAGAGCTTTGAGGCAGCTATACAGTTATCTCAAAGTGGACATGATAGAGCCTGGTACTCACAGGTCACAGCTTGGTTCGCGACACATGGGCTCGATATGGAGAGTTTGCCACCTTTTCAGTACGACTCATACTCACCTTACTATCAGCTCTCTCGTAGCGAGAGGAATTTGGTGATCAGCCAGGACTTATGGAGGCTCTACATCAGGAGAGTATGGAGCTCACCCAGTTTAGAGGGGAGGATGTCAGACTACAGGGATCAGTTTCTCACCATTATGTCAGATGGGTTCATACAAAGACCACGCTCCACTGGATGGAGCTAGTAGACAAATGCATCTTCATGATTGTATTGCCCTCAGCATATAGAGATGCATATACCCCCAGGGATAGGGCTCCGTCAGCCTTAATATTTTACCACACATGTTGGAGACTAGATTATATTAGCTTTTTATGATCTTACTTTAGTTTTGTGACAACCGGATGACATCCGTATCATGTATCTTATGTTTTGTCTCATAGGCCGACTTTGGCCTGTCATAGACGTAAAAAAACTTTGGTATGCAGAGTAGAGATGGAGGATGAGAAGCACTTTGTATGCAGATGTAGTGCATATGATGGCATCAGAGGCAGATACGAGACTCTATTTATAGGGCAGCCCACCCTCCGAGAGATCATGGACTCTAGAGACCAGCGACAGCTCGGGCGATTCTTACTAGAGATACAGAGTCATAGAGATTCCCTACTCTAGCCTACTATAGAAGCCCATACAGGGGGGAGACAGAGTCAGCTCACGGACTTCTTTATTCCACGATCTTCTGCAGCCCTCCCCACCTCAAGCCCACACACCGAGAAGGGGGACTCTTCAGCAGGCTCAGACTTCTCGCGCTAGGAGACGACCCCGTGCTATAGGATATCAGGTCCCGAGACTTCACCGACCAGATTGCGGAGATCCAAGCTCGTGACCATCATGCCATGGAGAAGAGACGATCCCAGATGATGGATGATCCTGCTACAGCCATTAGGGTGGCACTGACTCCACCCCCACCTATGTATCACATCTTACACCCACCCACTAGCACAGGATGGAGCTAAGAGATGCATTCTCATGCTTGTTGTACTACCCTTTTGCATATAGACTATCATAGATATTACACTCCATACACCCCCCCCCCCCCCCCCCCACTTTCATGGGTATCTCCACATGCATACTACAGAGATCTATATCAGCTTGACCGGTTCTTTTTTTTTCAGCACTTTTACCTTTATCTTTTCTGATGGACAGAAGATATACCCATGTACATCGTTTTGTCTCATAGGCCGAGTTCGGCCTCCTAATAGACGTAAAAACACTTTCTTTCTTTCTTTCTTTCTCTCTCTCTCTCTCTCTCTCTCTCTCTCTCTCTCTCTCTCTCTCTCTCTCTCTCTCTCTCTCTCTCTCTCTCTCTCTCTCTCTCTCTCTCTCTCTCTCTCTCTCTCTCTCTCTCTCTCTCTCTCTCTCTCTCTCTCTCTCTCTCTCTCTCTCTCTCTCTCTCTCTCTCTCTCTCTCTCTCTCTCTCTCTCTCTCTCTCTCTCTCTCTCTCTCTCTCTCTCTCTCCCGCTGCCTGTGCTGCCCGTCCCCTCCTGCTGCACGCGATCTGCTGCCCGTCGCCACCCGCTGCCTGTGCTGCCCGTCACCTGTGTTGCACGCCCAGGAGGTAAACAGCAGAGGAGACAGAGAGAGGTGACTTGCGCGCAGACGGCAGTATCTCGAACAGTAGGGGCGACAGTATCTCGAACAGCAGAGGAGGCAGAGTCGAACCCTAGCAGAGGAGGCAACGAATCTCAGCAGCGAGCAACGTGCAGACGAGTTAGGGTTCGCATCATCAGAGCCTATGCTATCCCGAGCCTCTGTTGTGAACGCCAGCCTCTGATCTGAGTACGTGAACCCTAGCTCTTTGCTCAGACAGAGTACGTGAAGTCTGTTGTACACATGTCAAGAGAGTTCGTGATGGAAGAAATCCAACTTCGTATGCACAGACAAAACTCTAACTCCAAACTGTCTGAAACCCTAACCCTAGCCCTTCTCTCTTCCCCTAACCCTAACACTAACCCTATAACGAAGCCCTAAATCTTAACCCTAACCCTAGAACGAGGCTCTAACTCTTAACCCTAACCATCTTAACCTTAACCCTCTCTCTCTAAGCTTAACCTAACCCTAACCCTAACCCTAACCTAAACCCAAATGGAACCCTAACTCTAACTCCAGAACCAAACCCTACACTTAACCCTAATCCCAAACCCTAAGAATCTCTCTCTCTCTCTCTCTCTCTCTCTCTCTCTCTCTCTCTCTCTCTCTCTCTCTCTCTCTCTCTCTCTCTCTCTCTCTCTCTCTCTCTCTCTCTCTCTCTCTCTCTCTCTCTCTCTCTCTCTCTCTCTCTCTCTCTCTCATATGGCTCCCAAGCTGGAGGAACAGTTGGCCACCTTAGAGCATGCCCTCCGAGAGTTGATAGGAAAACACAAGAAAGAAGGAGATTCTACACTGAACGGGGTTACCCGTAGAGTTGTCGCCCTCGAAGCCAAGGTGGCAACCTTGGAGAAGGAAAACGAATCCCTTCGGGAAGAGCTTCTCGCTACCCGCAAGCAGCACTCACGGGACCTGGAGGAGTTGCACACTGCGCTTACTGATATGAAAACGAAACTGGACAGCATGCACGAGGAGGGGGAGATCGCTCCACATCTAGAGGACATTCGGATGACTATCAAGAAGGAGTGTATGGAGGTGGTGCAGAACGAGCTTGAGACTAAGAAAGATGGATGGGTCGAGGTTGTCAAAAAGAACCTTCGACAAGAGGCAAAGAAGAACAACCACCATGAGGAGATCCACATAGTGCATACCACCATTGAGGAGGAGCGGATGCGACAGGCCTGCAGGCTCAATGTTCAAGTCTCCGGCCTCACAGAGACAGACGGATCACCAGAGAAGGACGGGCGTCGCTTGTGCACATTACTTGGATACCGCGCGGATGAGCCTCTCCCTTTCACCAGAGTATGGAGAGAAGGACGGGACACCACACGGAGCATAGCACTTATCCTTCAGTTCTCAGATGAGGCCAGGAGGAGAGACTTTCTCAGACGACGGGCGGTACTACGCACTACACCGGGCACCCCGATCTATTTGGATGACGACCTCACACGGATGCAGGTAGAGCACAGACGGGCATGCATGCCACGTGTCCTCCAGGCAAGACGAGAGGGATATCGTGCCCTCTACAGAGACGGTCCGATCATCATTGATGGACGACCCATTGACTAGGGATTCGCGGCCTATGAGACAGCACAGCAGGAGGTGCACATTGCAGTCTGAAACTGCAATGGATCTTTATGGACACATCCAAGGCGCCTCGAGGAGGTGATGGAGGGAAGAGACATTATCTTCTTGACAGAGACACACGAGAGCCCGGGGAGGAGCCTACTGAGGATTGAGGGCTATATGTGGGAGTCAGCTCACCGCCGCCAGACGAGACAGCACACCACACGAGGATCAGGAGGAGTAGCCGTGCTCTATAGACAGTCGTTACAGCACAGGGTACAGGGGGTAGCCAGAGACCCAGAGGCACGTTTCATGTGGATACGCTTGTAGCTATCAGAGGAGAGAGCAGCGTACTTCGCCGTATGCTATATTGCACCCATTGGTTCACGCTTCACACATTCCCCTGAGGAGCTATCAGGAGGGGAGGGACCAGACACCACATCGCCATATGACTGCCTCAATGACACGATTATGGAGTATACCGGGATGGGTGAAGTCTTCCTTGTAGGAGACTTCAATGCTCCCACTCAGAGCCACCAGTGTGATATCTACGACTTTGACGACCCTGAGATGCTTCGTACCATAGAGGACATGCCTACACTCAGAGCCTAAGCCGACACCCCCACACCCACCTTATATGGCCGACACTTACTCCAGATGGGAGCAGCACACCGTCTCGTTATATATAATGGGATGGGGAGCTGGCCCACCTCGCGCGGTCTCACCTTCATTCCACCCACGACACCACAGGGGGGCAGTGTGGTAGACTATGTTATCGGACCCCCGGAGGCGACACATCTGATCACCTCATTCACTATCCCACCCTTACAGATTGGAGCTGATCACACATATCTTGCCCTATCCATTCGCGGCTCACCATGCATACCCCACCCCGTCACCATACAGCCACGAGCCCGTACCACCATTCACTTTAGACATGAGCTAGCACATATCTATAGCTCCCATGTTCGAGAGCGCATCTACTCCCTTGATCCCTCTACCTCCTTGGACACCCTCACCGCCCACTTCCCCTCGATCCTCCATACATCCGCTACTCTCAGCTTCCCATACACCACCCACAGCACTGCACATCCGACACGGCTGGGGCACACACCCCAGAATAGATGGTACGATGAGGACTCTAGGCGACTATACCGACATCTCAGAGCACAGAGTATCTTGGAATCCATCACAGAGAGGGAGGCACGACGACAGATGCGAGCCCTCACACGCCGGAAGCGGCGAGCTTTCGAGGAGCGACAGGAGGCAGAGTTGATCGACCTTCTCATGAGTAGGGATTGTGCCACCGCGTGGAGGGCACTACGTGATCCACGTCCACCTACACCCATAGCTGATCCATCGACTTGGCACACCTACGCCCAGAGGTTATATGACGTCCAAGTTCAGCAGACCACACGGGGCTACAGGGAGAGCACTTTATATACGCAGCAGATGTAGTTTCCCACTTGATCGCCCATCTCTTCAACCGTGCTTTGGTTGAGGCATTACCCGACTCATGGACTATGCATACCATTACGCCTATCCATAAGTCCGGCGATATGATGGACCCAGGGAACTACAGGACTATTATGATAGGCCATATCCTGGCCAAGATCTATGGGGCAGTACTAGAGGCAGAGCTCAGTACACACGCTGAGGCAGCGGGGATCAGAGCACCCGGCCAGGCAGGCTTCCGCCGCACTTTCTCCACCATCGACCACATCTTCGTGCTTCGTTGCTTGATTGAGAGCGCGAAGGCGAGGAAGCAGAGACTATACTGTTGCTTTGTGGATTTCCGCAAAGCCTTCGACATGGTCCCTCGAGAGAGACTACTACGGAGGCTCAAGGAGTTACAGCTTCCATCAGACATGCTATGGGCCATCCACGCTTTGTATGCACGAGTCACAGGCAGGGTACGCTGCCCCGGCGGTCTATCAGACAGCCTTGTTAGCACCATTGGTGTGAAACAAGGTTGCCCTCTCTCACCCACTCTCTTCGGTCTCTACATCGACGAGATCACGGAGTATATACAGCGAGCAGGAGGGCGAGGAGGAGACCTCGGAGGTACGCCAGTACATATCCTATTATATGCTGATGACATTGTCCTGCTCTCAGAGTCACAGGAGGGGTTGCAGTCACATTTACAGGCGCTTGATACCTTTTGCATGGAGAGAGGACTCACAGTGAACCTTGGCAAGACCAAGGTCATGATCTTCCATACCTCCAGGGATCTTCCATACCTCCAGGACAGTACGCCATCGCGCCTCTTTCACAGAAGCTGGAGGACAAATAGAGGTAGTGGACTCCTACGTCTACCTAGGTATCACCTTCTCGGGCAGCACAGGGGTATTCTCCATGGCACAGGCTGCGAGAGATAGATTGACGCGAGCTTATGTGGCACTTGCAGGATTTGAGAGACGCTGCTTTCAGACACATTTTCAGGAGCCCCGGACTAAGGGGTGGCTCTTTGACACTCTAGTGACACCCGCATTGATGTACGCAGCAGCAGTATGGGCACCAAGGATCACAGAGGCGATGTGGACGCAGATTGAGAGGCCCCAGATCACCATGATATCACGCTTGCTGCGTAGCAAGCCCTCTGTTCCACATGACATTATACGAGCTGAGCTTGGCACACCACCGATGCTAGTGGAGGCCCTCTTCCAGTTGGTGACCTTTATTCTGAGAGTCAGAGAGCTCCCCACTAGCCGACTCACCAGGCTTGCATTTTAGAGCTCTAGACATTTGGAAGAGACAGGGCATGAGAGAGTATGGTATGCACAGACTTACCGATGGTTAGCAGACCATGGCATGAGCATTACGGATCTCCCCCCTTTTCAGTATGACCTCTCTTCCCCCCACATTACCCTCTCTCGTTCGGAGAGGAATAGGATCATCCGTCAGGACCTACTATAGATACACGTCAGGGAGACATGGATAGCACCACGGAAGTCTCTTCCCACAAAGAGGCAACACTACAAAGAGCACTTCCTGACTGTGACAGCGGATGGTTTCATTCAGAGACCACGATACATGGATACATATATGGCACGAGCTGAGAGAGTGGCCATTGGGCAGCTCAGAGTATCATCACACCAGCTCGAGATTGAGATTGGGCGAGCCACACATACCCCCAGGGATGAGCGACTATGCAGGATATGTAGAGAGGAGGTGGAGGACGAGGAGCACTACACATGTAGATGCCAGGCATATGAGGACATCAGAGACCGCTACCCACAGCTCTTCAGGGGGCCTAGAGAGATCAGGGCTTTATTGGGGACAGAGGACCAGCGCCCTCTAGGTCGTTTCCTAGTAGAGCTCCAGCACCGCCGCGCATCACTGCTCCAGCAGCAGATGGAGATACACCTGGCCCCCCCCCCCTCAGACTTATATTACAGATTTTTTCAGACCCACATACACTCGAGGGCTCAGCTCGATGCGGGGTGTCACATTACACAGAGCAGAGGAGCTTAGACGACAGCGTCGACGACCGAGACCCCTTGTCCGGACAGCTCGTCCGCATCAGAGAGAGATTCAGGCGATTCACGCACGCCATGACATGGAGATACAGAGACGTCAGCAGCGCACCCCTATCGATTTGGACGCCCAGAGCATTTTGAGGATCGCCATGATGCCTTACCTAATACCCACCGATGCATTATATCCTACACCCACTCCAGGCATTTAGGGGGTTGTGATACCATCGAGCCTCCCCTCCCTATGCATATCATATTTGTATCTCACCCATTGAGCATATAGAGTGCATACCCATAGCACCCCACACCCTTGGTGCCAGCTACTATCCCTCCTTTTATACCCGTTTGCAGTACTCACACTTTATTTTTGGTTTGGATCACAGTGGATTGGATCATACTGATGTATATGTTTTGTCTCATAGGCCGATTTTGGCCTCTAATAGACGTTAAAAAGTCTTTCTTTCTTTCTTTCTTTCTCTCTCTCTCTCTCTAGTGGAGGCCCTCTTCGAGTTGGTGACCTTTATTCTGAGAGTCAGAGAGCTCCCCACCAGCAGAC
>CM035427.1:113655657-113665657 GCA_020310875.1 Ceratopteris richardii
TTTCGTCTATCTCATGGCAACGAAATGCCCCAATGAACTCATGATTCTCTCTCTCTCTCTCTCTCTCTCTCTCTCTCTCTCTCTCTCTCTCTCTCTCTCTCTCTCTCTCTCTCTCTCTCTCTCTCTCTCTCTCTCTCTCTCTCTCTCTTCTCTCTCTCTCTCTCTCTCTCTCTCTCTCTCTCTCTCTCTCTCTCTCTCTCTCTCTCTCTCTCTCTCTCTCTCTCTCTCTCTCTCTCTCTCTCTCTCTCTCTCTCTCTCTCTCTCTCTCTCTCTCTCTCTCGCGCACAGTATACTATGAGATACGGGGCCGTTTTCATTGTCTATTCAGAGAGGGTTTTGGGCCTCTATCTAGAGTCATGAGTTTTGAGGATCAGAGATGTCTTGGACTATATCTACTAGAGATACATAGACATAGAGACACTACTTAGACCTATGTGGACAATTCCAGATAGAGGAGTCTCTCCAGTTGTGCATGACTATGGGAGACCAGCGGCGGTTGGGACGCTTCCTCACAGCGGCTTATGAGAGGCGAGAGCAGTCACTATAGCCGACACATCAGACACGGAGGAGTACCCAGCAGACCATTACTCAATTCTTTAAGCAAGTTGAGCTACACCAAAGAGGTCCATCTCGAGGGCTTACGCTCCACCAGGCAGCAGCACAGAGAGCACGACGTCGACCACGCATGGTTGGATATCGTCGACCACGACTTTATCAGGAGGATATCTCATGCATTCAGGACAGCCTATGACCACATGATGGAGCAGAGGCGTACCACCACCACCTGGGTTGTCTTCCTTCGGGAGGCACTCAGACCAGCACCGATGTACCACATACTACACCGACCTCCATCCATCACAAGTAGCTAGGGTACTTTACTCACTCACATTATGGGCCTGCCATGTATTAGGTGGCCATTATCTGCAGAGTCAAAGCCACCTCTTCCCAGCCTTTTCCAGCCCGATATAGCTTTGTGTATTAAGTACTTTTTTCATTTCATTTTCTACACAGGGTTACTACACTTGTACATGGTTTTGTCTCATAGGCCAAGTTTGGCCTCAAGTAGACGTTAATATGACTTTCTCTCTCTCTCTCTCTCTCTCTCTCTCTCTCTCTCTCTCTCTCTCTCTCTCTCTCTCTCTCTCTCTCTCTCTCTCTCTCTCTCTCTCTCTCTCTCTCTCTCTCTCTCTCTCTCTCTCTCTCTCTCTCTCTCTCTCTCTCTCTCTCTCTCTCTCTCTCTCTCTCTCTCTCTCTCTCTCTCTCTCTCTCTCTCTCTGTGTAGCAACCCCCCCCCCCTCCGCACCACCCACAATCTCCATACAGCACCCCCCGCCAGCCTGCTCCCGCCACCTGTTCCTGCAGCTCTCCATCCTCCCGCCACCTGCACCTCGTCAGCCTCCTCCCGTCACCGGCAGAAAACCCTGAAAAAACCCTAAAAAAAACATCCAGTATGTGCAACCCTAACCCTAACCTAACCCTAACCCTAACCCTAACCCGAACCCAAATGGAACCCTAACTCTAACTCCAGAACCAAACCCTACACTTAACCCTAATCCCAAACCCTAAGAAACTCTCTCTCTCTCTCTCTATCTCTCTCTCTCTCTCTCTCTCTCTCTCTCTCTCTCTCTCTCTCTCTCTCTCTCTCTCTCTCTCTCTCTCTCTCTCTCTCTCTCTCTCTCTCTCTCTCTCTCTCTCTCTCATGGCTCCCAAGCTGGAGGAACAGTTGGCCACCTTAGAGCATGCCCTCCGAGAGTTGATAGGAAAACACAAGAAAGAAAGAGATTCTGCACTGAACGGGGTTACCCGTAGAGTTGTCGCCCTCGAAGCCAAGGTGGCAACCTTGGAGAAGGAAAACGAATCCCTTCGGGAAGAGCTTCTCGCTACCCGCAAGCAGCACTCACGGGACCTCGAGGAGTTGCACACTGCGCTTACTGATATGAAAACGAAACTGGACAGCATGCACGAGGAGGGGGAGATCGCTCCACATCTAGAGGACATTCGAGTGACTATCAAGGAGTGTATGGAGGTGGTGCAGAACGAGCTTGAGACCAAGAAAGATGGATGGGTCGAGGTTGTCAAAAAGAACCTTCGACAGGAGGCAAAGAAGAACAACCACCATGAGGAGATCCACATAGTGCATACCACCATTGAGGAGGAGCGGATGCGACAGGCCCGCAGGCTCAATGTTCGCGTCTCCGGCCTCACAGAGACAGACGGATCACCAGAGCAGGACGGGCGTCGCTTGTGCACATTACTTGGATACCGCGCGGATGAGCCTCTCCCTTTCACCAGAGTATGGAGAGCAGGACGGGACACCACACGGAGCAGAGCACTTATCCTTCAGTTCTCAGCTGAGGCCAGGAGGAGAGACTTTCTCAGACGACGGGCGGTACTACGCACTACACCGGGCACCCCCATCTATTTGGATGACGACCTCACACGGATGCAGGTAGAGCACATACGGGCATGCATGCCACGTGTCCTCCGGGCAAGACGAGAGGGACATCGTGCCCTCTACAGAGACGGTCGGATCATCATTGATGGACGGCCCATTGACTAGGGATTCGCGGCCTATGAGACAACACAGCAGGAGGTGCACATTGCAGTCTGAAACTGCAATGGATCTTTATGGACACATCCAGGGCGCCTCGAGGAGGTGATGGAGGGCAGAGACATTATCTTCTTGACAGAGACACACGAGAGCCCGGGGAGGAGCCTACCGAGGATTGAGGGCTATATGTGGGAGTCAGCTCACCGCCGCCAGATGAGACAGCACACCACACGAGGATCAGGAGGAGGAGTAGCCGTGCTCTATAGACAGTCGTTACAGCACAGGGTACAGGTGGTAGCCAGAGAGCCAGAGGCACGCTTCATGTGGATACGCTTGCAGCTATCAGAGGAGAGAGCAGCGTACTTCGCCGTATGCTATATTGCACCCATTGGTTCACGCTTCACACATTCCCCTTAGCAGCTATCAGGAGGGGAGGGACCAGACACCACATCGCCATATGACTGCCTCAGTGACACGATTATGGAGTATACCGGGATGGGTGAAGTCTTCCTTGTAGGAGACTTCAATGCCCGCACTCAGAGCCACCAGTGTGATATCTACGACTTTGACGACCCTGAGATGCTTCGTACCATAGAGGACATGCCTACACTCAGAGCCTCAGCCGACACCGCCACACCCACCCTATATGGCCGACACTTACTCCAGATGGGAGCAGCACACCGTCTCGTTATATATAATGGGATGGGGAGCTGGCCCACCTCGCGCGGTCTCACCTGCATTCCACCCACGACACCACAGGGGGGCAGTGTGGTAGACTATGTTATCAGACCCCCGGAGGCGACACATCTGATCACCTCGTTCACTATCCCACCCTTACCGATTGGAGCTGATCACGCATATCTTGCCCTATCCATTCGCGGCTCACCATGCATACCCCACCCCGTCACCATACAGCCACGAGCCCGTACCACCATTCACTTTAGACATGAGCTAGCACATATCTATAGCTCCCATGTTCGAGAGCGCATCTACTCCCTTGATCCCTCTGCCTCCTTGGACACCCTCACCACCCACTTCTCCTCGATCCTCCATACATCCGCTACTCTCAACTTCCCATACACCACCCACAGCACTGCACATCCGACACGGCTGGGGCATACACCCCAGAATAGATGGTACGATGAGGAGTGTAGGCGACTATACCGACATCTCAGAGCACAGAGTATCTTGGGATCCATCACAGAGAGGGAGGCACGACGACAGATGCGAGCCCTCACACGCCGGAAGCGGCGAGCTTTCGAGGAGCGACAGGAGGCAGAGTTGATCGACCTTCTCATGAGTAGGGATTGTGCCACCGCGTGGAGGGCACTACGTGAGCCACGTCCACCTACACCCATAGCAGATCCTTCGACTTGGCACACCTACGCCCAGAGGTTATATGACGTCCCAGGACAGCCACCATTACCGATTCCTTCCACACCGCGTCCGGTGATATCCACCCTCTTCACAGCAGGCATGGTACGACAGGCCATCCATAGGCTACAGCATGGCCGTTCAGCAGACCACACGGGGCTACAGGGAGAGCACTTTATATACGCAGTAGATGTAGTTTCCCACTTGATCGCCCATCTCTTCAACCGTGCTTTGGTTGAGGGATTACCCGACTCATGGACTATGCATACCATTACGCCTATCCATAAGTCCGGTGATATGATGGACCCAGGGAACTAGAGGACTATTATGATAGGCCATATCCTGGCCAAGATCTATGGGGCAGTACTAGAGGCAGAGCTCAGTACACACGCTGAGGCAGCGGGGATCAGAGCACCAGGCCAGGCAGGCTTCCGCCGCACTTTCTCCACCATCGACCACATCTTCGTGCTTCGTTGCTTGATTGAGAGCGCGAAGGCGAGGAAGCAGAGACTATACTGTTGCTTTGTGGATTTCCGCAAAGCCTTCAACATGGTCCCTCGAGAGAGACTACTATGGAGGCTCCAGGAGTTACAGCTTCCATCAGACATGCTATGGGCCATCCACGCTTTGTATGCACGAGTCACAGGCAGGGTACGCTGCCCCGGCGGTCTATCAGACAGCCTTGTTAGCACCATTGGTGTGAAACAAGGTTGCCCTCTCTCACCCACTCTCTTCGGTCTCTACATCGACGAGATCACAGAGTATATACAGCGAGCAGGAGGGCGAGGAGGAGACCTCGGAGGTACGCCAGTACATATCCTATTATATGCTGATGACATTGTCCTGCTCTCAGAGTCACAAGAGGGGTTGCAGTCACATTTACAGGCGCTCGATACCTTTTGCATGGAGAGAGGACTCAAAGTGAACCTTGGCAAGACCAAGGTCATGATCTTCCATACCTCCAGGACAGTACGCCATCGCGCCTCTTTCACAGCAGCTGGAGGACAGATAGAGGTAGTGGACTCCTACGTCTACCTAGGTATCACCTTCTCGGGCAGCACAGGGGTATTCTCCATGGCACAGGCTGCGAGAGATAGATTGACGCGAGGTTATGCGGCACTTGCACGATTGGAGAGACGCTGCTTTCAGACACATTTTCAGGAGCCCCGGACTAAGGGGTGGCTCTTTGACACTCTAGTGACACCCGCATTGATGTACGCAGCAGCAGTATGGGCACCAAGGATCACAGAGGCGATGTGGACGCAGATTGAGAGGCCCCAGATCACCATGATATCGCGCTTGCTGCGCAGCAAGCCCTCCGTTCCACATGACATTATACGAGCTGTGCTTGGCACACCACCAATGCTAGTGGAGGCCCTCTTCCAGTTGGTGACCTTTATTCTGAGATTCAGAGAGCTCCCCACTAGCCGACTCACCAGGCTTGCATTTGAGAGCTCTAGACATTTGGAAGAGACAGGGCATGAGAGAGTATGGTATGCACAGACTTACCGATGGTTAGCAGACCATGGCATTAGCATTACGGATCTCCCCCCTTTTCAGTATGACCTCTCTTCCCCCCACATTACCCTCTCTCGTTCGGAGAGGAATAGGATCATCCGTCAGGACCTACTACAGATACACGTCAGGGAGACATGGATAGCACCACGGGAGCCTCTTCCCACAAAGAGGCAACACTACAGAGAGCACTTCCTGACTGTGACAGCGGATGGTTTCATTCAGAGACCACGATACATGGATACATATATGGCACCAGCTGAGAGAGTGGCCATTGGGCAGCTCAGAGTATCATCACACTAGCTCGAGATTGAGATTGGGCGAGCCACACATACCCCCAGGGATGAGCGATTATGCAGGATATGTAGAGAGGAGGTGGAGGACGAGGAGCACTACACATGTAGATGCCAGGCATATGAGGACATCAGAGACCGCTACCCACAGCTCTTCAGGGGGCCTAGAGAGATCAGGGCTTTATTGGGGACCGAGGACCAGCGCCCTCTAGGTCGCTTCCTAGTAGAGCTCCAGCACTGCCGCGCATCACTCCTCCAGCAGCAGATGGAGATACACCTGGCCCCCCCCCCTCAGACTTATATTACAGATTTTTTCAGACCCACATACACTCGAGGGCCAAGCTCGATGCGGGGTGTCACATTACACAGAGCAGAGGAGCTTAGACGACAGCGTCGACGACCGAGACCCCTTGTGCGGAGAGCTCGTCCACATCAGAGAGAGATTCAGGCGATTCACGCACGCCATGACATGGAGATACAGAGACCTCAGCAGCGCACCCCTATCGATTTGGACGCCCAGAGCATTTTGAGGATCGCCATGATGCCTTACCCACCGATGCATTATATCCTACACCCACTCCAGGCATTTAGGGGGTTGTGATACCATCGAGCCTCCCCTCCCTATGCATATCATATTTGTATCTCACCCATTGAGCATATAGAGTGCATACCCATAGCACCCCACACCCTTGATGCAAGCTACTATCCCTCCTTTTATACCCGTTTGAAGTACTCACACTTTATTTTCGTTTTGGATCACAGTGGATTGGATCATACTGATGTATATGTTTTGTCTCATAGGATGATTTTGGCCTCTAATAGACGTTAAAAAGTCTTTCTTTCTCTCTCTCTCTCTCTCTCTCTCTCTCTCTCTCTCTCTCTCTCTCTCTCTCTCTCTCTCTCTCTCTCTCTCTCTCTCTCTCTCTCTCTCTCTCTCTCTCTCTCTCTCTCTCTCTCTCTCTCTCTCTCTCTCTCTCTCTCTCTCTCTCTCTCTCTCTCTCTCTCTCTCTCTCATTTGTCCATTGGACGCGCTGACGCATCTGACGTGCTGACGCATCTGACGCGCTGAGACATCTGACACTGGTCTGACGCTGCTGGTCTGGCGCTGGTCTGACGCTGCTGGTCTGGCGCTGGTCTGACGCTGGTCTGACAATTCTGACGTGCTGGTCTGACATTTCTGACGCGCAGATCTGACGCCCCTGACACACTGATCTGACTCCTCTGACGTACAGATCTGAGGCCTCTGACGTGTTCTGACATGGCTGACGTACAGCAGCTCTGACACCTCTGAAGTGAAACCCTAGCTTGACACCTCCGTACCTGTGCAAAATGGCCACGAAACAAACACTTACCATCAACAGTTGCTTAGGACATTTTTAAGAAGACAACAGTTTATCTGAGTTAAAAAGCACACATAAACAGAAGAGGAGAATGGCACGGTTAGAGAAAAAAGAAGTGGAAGAGATGATCAGCAAAGCTATCAAAGATGTAAAAAAGGAGGCAGACAAAGCACTAAATCAAGAAATGAGAAGAGCTTTTGAGAAGTTTAAAGCTTTTGAAGATCAAATCAAAGACATGAAAGAGGAGAGAGACGAATTGAAGGCTGAAATCCACCGCCTTCAAGAAGAGATTGTTCACATGAAGATCTCTAAGGTTAAAGAGGAAGGAGAGATCTCTGAAGTGGAAGAACTCAAGGAAGAGCTCAAAAAGGAAATCAGATCAGAAGTGGAGTCCACTCGAGAGACATGGGTAGAAGTTGTTCACAAGAGGATCAAGAAAGAAGTCAGTGAAGAGGCACGGAAAGAAGAGCTCTCTAGAGTCCAGGACACACTCGAGGAAAAAAAACTTCGACACACACGCCGATTGCATGTACGGATTACAGGGCTCTCAGAAGGCACATCACCGGATGCAGATGCCACTGACATCTGCCGACGCTTGGGGTACGAGAGCATGCCTTTCACAGAGGCATGGAGGGTTGGTAAAGACACGTCCCGACCACGAGCACTCATCCTTCGTATGAGCTCTGAGGATACACGTATCGCCTTCTTCCGACGACGACCAGTACTACGCGGACTACCTTGAGGAGCTTTATATATGGACGAGGATCTCACGAGAATGCAGATAGAGCACCGTCGGACATGTATGCCACATATTCTTCAAGCCCGACGAGAGGGAAAGAAGGCCTTCTACCGGGACGGTAAAGTCTTCATTGACGGACGCCCTATCAAATAGGGATACGTGGCCTATGAGGCAACACCATATCAGGAGTCACCACTCAGAGGAGCAGTCTGGAACTGCAATGGAGCACTTTGGACACGGCCAGACCGATTGGAAGAGATCCTAGACACTCATGACTTTGCTTGCATCACAGAGACCCACGAGAGCCCAGAGAGAGGTCTACCTCGTATTGCAGGTTTTCATTGGGAATCTGCATTTAGGACCACCACGAGACAGAGTACAGCGCGAGGGTCGGGAGGGGTGGCCATCGTATTTAGACAGGAGATACAGAGCCGGATCCATATTATAGGGAGAGATGAGGAGGCACGATTCATGTGGGTCCGCATGGAGATAGCACAGGGGAGTTGGATTTACATTGCTATATGCTACTTCCCTCCAGGCGGATCTCGATACGCAGGACAGGATCTTGGGGGACCGATCCGAGACAGAGACTCACCATACATAGCACTTTCAGATGACATACTACATTATAGCACACTAGGTGAAGTCTTCCTTATGGGGGACTTCAATGGACGCACTCAGTCACATCAGTGCGATGCATACGATATGGATCACCCACATCTCATGAGGACCAGAGACCCAGAGGAGATGAGTACCAGTAGAGTATCGACAGATATGGGTCAGGATACCACAGGGTATGGCAGACATCTGCTTGAGCTAGGCAGCCGCCATCAGCTCGTTATATATAACGGGATGCATCGCTGGCCAGGTTCGGGCAGACTTACTTGCTTCCCTCACGGGGGAGGTGAGAGCACGGTTGACTACATTTTGGGTACCACATCTGGAGCTTCACTCATCACCTCACTTACTATTGGACCACGCCCACTTGGTGTTGACCATACATTTATCACATTCACACTCTCATCTCCTATTCCATTAGACCCTCCCTCACCCACTGAGACACACATCACGATACACTTCACACATGAGCTCTCACACGTTTATGCACACCATTTACACACCCGCCTACTCTCCCTCAATCCACTCTCACCCTTGGACACACTTACATCACAGTTCACCACCATCCTACACGACTCAGCTCTCTGCAATTTCCCACACCGCACACATATAAACCCTCCACGCAGAGGTTCCATGCCTCAGAACCGCTGGTATGATGAAGATTGTCGCGAGCTACGGAAGCACCTACGCATTTTAGAGCATAGAGGGGATATTACACACACAGGCACAGCGTCGCATGCAGAGCCTTACTCGCCGCAAACGGCGTGATTGGGAAGAGAGACAGTACTGGGATATTTATCATTTACTCATGAGTCGAGACAGTGCAGTGGCATGGCGACATTTGAGAGAGAGGAGACAGCAGACACCCATCCGAGACCCGAGCACTTGGCATAGCTATGCACAGAGCCTATACGAGATCCCAGACCAGCCCCCCATTCCTAGACCACATAGCTCACGTCCTACTACATCTGACTTCTTCACACCCACTATGGTGGGACGCGCCATTGCCCGTCTACAGCATGGCAGGGCCCATGACCTTTTCGGTTTACAGGCTGAGCACCTCATCTACGGAGGCACGACCCTTGCACCGCTCATTGCCCACCTCTTCAACCGTGCACTGGTTGAAGGGTTCCCAGACTCATGGACTGAGCACACCATAGTGCCCATTCATAAGTCAGGAGATACTATGGATCCAGCTACATACCGGACGATCATGATTGGCCCTATATTGGCCAAGTTATATGGGGCGGTACTGGAGACAGAGTTGAGTACTCTCGCTGAGAGGAAGGGTATCAGGGCTCCAGGACAGGCAGGCTTCAGGCGAGATTACTCTACCATTGACCACATCTTCACTCTGAGATGCCTGATCGACCAGGCAAGGGTGAGGAAGAGGAGATTATATTGCTGCTTTGTGGACTTCCGCAAAGCATTTGACACCGTTCCCAGGGGACGACTCTTCAGACGACTACTTGATATCGGAGCCCCAGAGGAGATGATATGGGGGATCTATGCCTTATACGAGAGAGTATCTGGCAGAGTCAGATGTCCGGGGGGCTTATCTCATCCACTT
>CM035427.1:113673157-113820657 GCA_020310875.1 Ceratopteris richardii
CCAAAGAGTGGTCATAAGCCACCTTTTGGAGTCGGTTTCAACCTTCTTCAGAGCTTTGATTCTGGTTGTTCGTCATCATCAACCCTCGTTTGAGCACTTTCTTGCCACAACAACTATTGGGAGATTCTTGGACAGCCAAAAGGAAGGATTGTGGGCCATCTTCAGCACCTGCATCCACTTGAATATCAACTTTTGGACCTTCAGATAAGCTTTTTGGTTAATTATCATGCATTATTGCTTTCTTTTTTATTCATGCCGCATATGGACGTTTGCATAGCATCTTTAGTATATGTGTAGTTACGATGTTGTTTAGTCTTGTACGGTGCATGAAGTGTTGTTTGTAGTAAGTATTTGTCTTACAGGTCCAGCGAGGGAAGTATAAGAACTTATCGTGTTCTTATTAAAATATCGTGCCGCAAGCACGGAGAAATACGTAAGAGCGTGGAGTGCCCTTTGGTTGATTAGTAGATAGATTGTGCCTATCGAAACCATTTTTTTGTTGCGAAAAGTGCATGGCATGTACTTGGTGTAATTTTTTAGATTTTCATTTTTATGTTGTTATGTTGCCTAAAGTTTTAGGATTCATTATGCATATGCATTAAAAGATAGTCACCATACTAAAGTTTCTTGTTTTATCATTTTTCTTTTAAGCAAAGGCTTGTGACTTGTTTTATTCTCCTCCTCCACTTATTTATCTTAGGTATACATAGAGCATCAAGCATCAAGCTCTCCAGGCAAGCATCAAGCTCCAGAAGTCCCTAGAGATAGCATGAGAGGCCAGATGGAAGCTTAAGGATCTTAAGCCATTTAGATACCATAGATCGACTAGTGCTAGGACTCTCGATGTTGTTGAGCAATGGCTCAGTAAATGGGAGTAGTGTTTCCAACATTTGTGTTATCGTAGACGATAGGCACAAAATTTAGCAAACCACTTATAATCTTATGGACGTCGCCCATAGGTGGTGGTGCAAGATAGAACAAGATAAGAAAGAACCCGAGACTTGGGATCAATTCACTAGAGACACTATCTCTATGGTGCAGACTTTAAGATATACACAGATCACCATACACTGAGTACTTTTGTAGTCAACCACATCTTCGAGGCAGACAGTTGGGCTAAGCGCATGCAGGAGTTTCATATGGAATTTACGGTTCTAGAAAGCTCATTGCTTCAAGAGATAGTGGAAGCACAAGTGGAAGATCCGCATTTGTTACAGATTATTAAAGCCATCAGTGATGACTCTATCATAAGAGACAAGTTTCCAATTGTTTCTTCCCTTAGCAACGAGCAAGTCGAGTCTGTATTCCAATTTCTCAAAGGAGAATGGAATAGTCAAACAGAAAGGAAAGGTTTGCGTACCAGATTCTCGGGATATGAGAAGAAAAGTTATGCATGATACGATGTTCCTTGCGTAGGGCATCTTGGTGTTGACAAGACAATTCAGCTTGTTAGAATAACATTTTGGTGGTCTTGATTGGCTAGGGATATCCACACTTACGTTCAACAATGCTTTATGTGTCAAGTCAACATGGTAGAAAGGGTAAAGACATCAAGTTTTTTACATCCTTTACATATTCAAGATCAGAAATGGGACAATGTATCCATGGATTTCATAGTCGGGTTATCGCGCGCCCAAAGAAAGCGGGATACTATCCTAGTTGTGGTAGATAGATTGAGCAAGATGGCTCATTTCATGCTCAATATATCTACCACAACTAGGATAGAAGACAATAGAAGCTCCACAAGTAGCGGAGTTGTTTATACAACATGTCTTCAAATTGCAAGGGTTATCGACATCCATAGTTTCAGATAGAGATGTCAAATTCATAGGACACTTCTGGAAGTTTGTATTTAACAAACTGAAAGTATCATTAAAGATGAGTAGTGGTAATCATCCTAAGACAGATGATCAGACCCAGAGGGTCAAACAGATTCTAGAGGACATGTGTCTCAAAGGTAGACAGATTGGAATAGTTACTTTCCACTCGTAAAGTTTGCTTATAACAATAGACCGCATAAGGTGACATGAATGTCTCCTTTTGAGCTGAACTATAGCATGAATCTCAATGCTCCCAATACCATAGGAATGCCAAAGAAATATCCTAGTGCTTCGGAGTTCTTGGCGAGCCTCCAAGCAAATCTAGAAATAGCTAAAGCGAAGGCCCAAGATGAGCAAGCGGCTGATAGGGCACAAAAGGATGCTGACAGGAAGAGATCTCCTAAATCCTTTGAAGAAGGAGACAGAGTCTTTCTTCAGATACCCGCTAGATCTACTTCACTATCCACAGGGAAGTATAGTAAGCTTTCACCAAGGTTTTGTGGACCTTGGAAGATGGGAAAAAAACGTAGTGATGTTACATATCGACTAGAGCTTCCTCCAGCTTGCAGAGTTCATCCAGTGTTTCATGTTAGTAAACTACGAAAGTATATTTCTAGGGAGGATAACCTAATAGAGGGTATTGTTTCTTTGCAGGAAAGTGATAGCACAAATCATTCTCCAAACAAGATACTAGATCAAAGACAAAAACGATAGTCATCCAAGAGTATCTAGTAGCCGGGAGAGAATTACCGCTTACTGACTCTACTTGGGAATACTGACCCTACTTGGGAGTCAGAAGCTTTGGTTTGCAAGTACCTTCCTTCATTGATCATTGAGGACAATGATCTTTAGAAGGGGGAGAGAGCATCGGACATTGGTCTACAAAGACCATTCCATGTGTGTGTGGGACAAGGGCAAACCATAGCCAAGGTCCCAAGCTTGGGGGATATCCTAAAGTATTTAATAGTAATGGGGATGAGTGTTGCATGATGGCCACATGGAGGCACTAGATCATTCTAGATCATAGCTATTTTTAGAATACAAGAGGATATAAAAGGATGGAGGAGACTTGCACACAAATCATTCGCAAGTTTTTCTTAGCATGAGCTAGTTCCCACAAGTTATGACTCCTTGTGAACTTATCAATATTGTACCTGTAGACTATGTTTGTGTAAAGCATGCATTAAGTTCGAGCATTGACTTCTAGCAATGTTACACAATTTGCAACTCAATTAAGCCACCACCAACTATACTGACATATGAAAAGATGCACACAAATGAAAAGACACCAAATTCTTCACAATGATGACTAGAGATCAGTAGAACATATTGAGTGAATCGAAGAGGCGAGAAAGAGGTGTGGCTTCGTTCCAGTCAAGCACAATATAGCAGAAAGGCAAGAGTTGAGCACTGAGGAAATATCTGTAAGGGGGCAATGGCAGTTCCAAAAACTCCTTAGGTGATGTGAGCATCAACTCGGGCACCAGCACTATCCTTTGCGCCCAAGAGTCCAAAGCAAGACAAAGCTACTTCCCCAAAAGATCACTATGCCAGAGAGTTCCATGACTAACATGCTCCTCCCATTGCATCTCATAAACAAGTATGCATACTGCCACTCTGTATTACTTTACCTTCTATGCCTCTATGTATCCCAAACTATACCCACATTTGCTTACGTTGACTGCACGAGGCTCATATATCCCCCTTGGATGCTGTAGGGCATTTTCTTGTAATATTTGAATTTCCCATTGACGTGTTAAAATATTACTCCTTTGTAACCTTCCGATCCGGATAACAAGAAAATGCACTACAGCATACAAGGGGGGTATGATGAAAGGAAGGGATACATGAGCCTTTCATGCAGTCAACAGTAGCAAATGTTGGTATGAATCAAGTATGCTTTTTGCCGACTTGCGAAACTGAAGCCGGGCTGCCTACGAAGGCTGCCACCACTAACGAAGGAGGAGGTACTCGTAGCAAGGCCAGACAAGGAAGCGAAGGGCTTGCCTCCTTAAGACGAAGGCTACAATAGCGGGGCATGATGAATAGAGACCTGGCATTTCTGGATCGAGTATGGTTTTTTGACGAGTTGCGGAACTGACGCCGGGCTTGCCTTCTCAAAGCGAAGGCTACAATAATAGCGGGGCATGATGAATGGAGACAAGAGCTACGAGGTTTGAATAGAGACAAACTCAAAGTATTACTCTCCTCTTCTAGAGCCTTTAACAATGTTATAATAGCGAATCGCCACTTTTGGTAGCCATTTGGAAATGGATTGTGAGGAAAAGGGTGAAGATTGTGCGATTTGGGTCTCTCTTTTGGACTATATCTCACACATCTACAATTTTTTATTTTGAAGGTAGAATAAATTGGACAGACACACTATCCGGCCTCATAAATTATAGGCACCCATCTTATAGATCTTATGGATATGCCCAGTCAAGAGTTGAACTTGGAGCTTCCTCTCATAGAGTTTAGAGTGTAAACCACTAGGTTACGCCCATTGGACATCTTGTAGATCTCACACATCTACAAAGTTTTGGTTGCTCAATGGGACCAAGACTTGGTTTCCTTTCACCAAAGTGTTGACATCTCAAGTTTCATCCAAAGTTAAACTCCTTGAAGGCCTTGCCCAAAGCCTCGCCTAACACTATGACCTTGCCCATCCTTGTTATCCAATCAACATCTTGTGAAAATTGATAGAGATCTTTCAGATCCAATGCTACCAAACATCGTCGACGTTCTCGAGTTGAAGATGCTGAACGTTATCAGTGTTTTGTGCATACCTTCATCTGGAGCTCTTCTAAACGCGAAAGGAGGCTGCCTAAACGGCTTAACGCATCTGCTTCTGACATGTTCTTTTTCGTTGCATGTGCTACACTATCAGCAACATTCTCCGTTTGCTTTTCAATGATTCGCTGACTGGCTATTTCACTGAAGATCTCGAAAGGAACCTTCATTAACTGGCGCTCGAGCTTGAGAGAATCAGTCGGATTATGGAACACATTAAAAAAGGAAGGAACAGGAAATTCAAAAGTTGCCGGTAACGGCATTAACGTGGAATACATCTCCGCGCAATCCTACTACAACGCGTTTTTTCTGACGTTCTCGAGTTGAAGATGCTGAAACGTTACGAGGAAGAGGTTCTCAGTTACCAGTATTTTGTGCACCTTATGGGGGGATATGCAGTCTGGCCTCTCTCATTTGACCATCTCATGTCGCTTTTTTTCACAGTTTTTAATTCCACTGAGTTTGGACCTCGTTAACTCTCACCAGCCACATTATATTCTCTTGCACTTAAGATACTAATGATCTGGAATGCTCTACTGTGGACATGTGCACGCTCATTCTCATTACCATTATATTCTCTTGCACTCAAGATACTCATGATCTGGAATGCTCTACTGTGGACATATGGCTGCACACTTATTCTCATTACCATTAAATAGCTTAGGATATCCCAGAGCTAAGGACCTTGACTAACCTTAACCCTTGTCTCACACACACATCACACACATATAAAGAGAGTCTCTGTAAATCAATGTCTAACACTCTCTCCCTCTTCTAACAGTACGACAGTGTTCAAACGAAATGAATCCTTATTTTTTATTATTAATGGGAAAATTCTATTCATAGGTCTAAAGAACAAATCTTCTTTCTCAGTTCTTTTTTAGATATACCAATGATAGCTCTCGTCCGTATTGCCTGAGGCATTCATCGAATCATAATACTCTGAGATTGTCAATGATATAGCTCATTAAGAGACAGACAATGGCGCTATCTTTGAATCAACTTCATCGACGTTACATTATGCGGATAATAGATGTCCATCTTGTCCCTTTAATTTCAAAACCATGAAAGATAGTTACATAAACGGCTTTACGATTTATGTAAGCTGCATTTCGTAACAGGCGTATCATTAGCATACCTTCATCTTGAGCTCTTCTAAACGCGAAAGGAGGCTGCCTAAATGGTTTAACGCATCTGTTTCTGACATGTTCTTTTGCGTTGCTTCTGCTATACTATCAACAAAATTGTCCATTTCCTTCTCAATGATTCGCTGTCTGGCTCTCGCTATTTCACTGAAGATCTCGAAAGGAACCTTCATTAACTGGCGCTCGAGCTTGAGAAAATCAGACGGATTATGGAATACATTGAAAAAGCAAGGAACGGGAAGATCAAAAGTTGTTGGTAACATCTCCGGTCTCTAGCAATAGATCTCCGGTCTCTAGCAATATGTCACACGGTCAATCCTACTACAACGCGTTTTTCCTGAAGTTCTCGACTTGAAGATGCTAAAACGTTACGAGGAAGAGATGGCCTGTCAAATAGATGGCGACTGTCTAATAAAACGTTAATGCTGCCTCTCCAATAAAACGTTAATGTGCTTCATAATGTAGGATCGTCTACACTACATAATGGCCATTCCTTACGTAGAGGAACTCTCTCATTTGGCCATCTCGATTCCCATGTCGCTTTTTCTCATATGCAGGGACATGACTTATTAGTGTCTCACAGTTTTTAATTTCACTTAGTGTCTCATGAACGCATCGTTCCGTTCAGATGACAAAACATGCGAGTTGCAATGTTGACAATTCTGTTTTGTTGAAGCTTTGTTCGATTTGATTTGACAATGAGCATTGTCACCGAGTGAATTATTTTATTCGTTTAAAACGAAACAGATGAAACCATTTACTCTTGTTTTTAACAAATGCAAATTCAAGGGTTTATTAAAAATTCGTCCGGCCGTAAATGTCGGCACAAACTTCCTTCTATAGATATGACTCCTATTTCCATCACATGTCCTCCGATGCTTGGCTATTGAAATCTCTTGAGTACGTGTTTAGACATCGGGCATATCATTTGCATCCACACAGTACAGCGCTGACTCGTGGTTCCGCTTTCACAAAAATATGCCGAATTACTCGAACAAAAAAATGCTTAGGTGCTTTTTCGTGTGCGTCAAATTTTTATCCATCTACAACTTTTGAATAATCTGTCTAAGTGAGATTTAATTTTGGGTAAATTAGATATTCAAATCAAGGTGCAAGAAATGAAGTACAAATCAAACCTAGCTTGAACTTCTGAGAGAGGGCTCGAGATTAAGTCATCACAAATCAAGATCCAAGAAATGAAGTACAAAAATGCAAGAAATGAAGTAAAAAATCAAACTTTGAACTTGGGGGGAGGGTTCTAAGGTTCCTCCTAAAAACTCTCTTAAAAGGGCTTGAAAGTTGAAGGATTCATTAGTTGTGTTTGCAGCTCACCTCCCATCCATTATATCCTCTTTCACCACTACAAGAAATAGGGGGGCGTAACGATGCCCCCAAATTGAAAAAAAAACGGGATTCGTCACATAATTTTTTTTTTCAGGAGCCTTCATCGCATAATCGACGGTAGCGTCGCTTATGCGACGGTAAAAATATGCGTTGCAATAGCATCGCTAACTAGCGACGTTATTTGCGACGTTGGCAAACTGACTGTGACATTTTCGCGTCTCATAAGCGAGGTCCTGTGATCCAGAGCGTTGCATAAGCGACTCTCTGAAATGTTAAAAAAAAAAAATCGATTTCTCCCGGCACATTTGTGCCGGGATTTGGACGCGAGAGAGCGAGAGAGAGAGAGAGAGAGAGAGAGAGAGAGAGAGCATGAGAGAGAGAGAGAGCGAGAGAGAGAGCAATCATTTGTCGTTGAAGCTAGGTATGCACGCACACACACATACATATGCATACACACACACATATACACACATAGACACACACACACATACACATAGACACACACACACATACACACACATATACACACGTACACACATAATGATGCATACACACACACACATACATGCACACACACATATGCATACATAATGCACATGCATACATACACATACATAATGCATACACACACATATGCATACATAATGCATACACACACAGACACATACACACACACATAATGCATCACACACATATGCATATATACATGCATACACATACAGACATAGACACATATACACACACACATACACACACATAAACACATACACACTCATAGACACACACACATACACATAGACACACACACACACACATACACACACACATATACACACACCCATAGACCCATACACACATAATGATGCATACACACACATACACATGCATACACACATACACACACACATATGCATACACACACATAGAGAGACATGCACACACATACACATACATGCATACATATGCATACATATGCATACATATGCATACATAATGCATATGCATATGCATATGCATACATACATACTTACATGCATACACACACATATGCATACATAATGCACATGCATACATACACATACATAATGCATACACACACATATGCATACATAATGCACATGCATACATACACATACATAATTCATATACACACATATGCATACATAATGCATACACACACATATGCATACATACATGCATACACATACACACATAGACACATACACACACATAGACACATACACACACATAAACACATACACACTCATAGATGCACACACATACACATAGACACACACACACACACATACGCACACACATATATACACACACACACATAGACACATACACACATAATGACGCATACATGCACATACACATGCACATACACATGCATACACACATACACGCATACACATACACACATACACACATACACACATACACACACATATATGCATACGCACACATATGCATACACACACATATGCATACATACACAAATATACACATACATGCATACATATGCATACATAATGCATATGCATACATAATGCATATGCATATGCATATGCATACATACATACTTACATGCATACATAATGCACATGCATACACACACATACATAATGCATACACACACATATGCATACATAATTCATACACACACATATGCATACATACATGCATACACACACATACACATACACACACATAGACACATACACTCACATAAACACACACACTCATAAATGCACACACATACACATAGACACAAACACACACACATAGACACATACACACATAATGATGCATACACACACATACACATGCATACACACATACACACACACATACACACATACACGCACACACATACACACACACACATACACACACATATATGCATACACACACATATGCATACATACACACACATACACATACATGCATACATATGCATATGCATACATACATACTTACATGCATACACACACATACACATAGATGCACACACACATACACACACACATATACACACACATACACACATAGACACATACACACATAATGATGCATACACACACATACACATGCATACACACATACACACACACATACACACATAGACACACATATATGCATAAACACACATAGAGAGACATACACACACATACACATACATGCATACATATGCATACATAATGCATATGCATATGCATACATAATGCATATGCATATGCATACATACATACTTACATGCATACACACACATATGCAATAATAATGCACATGCATACATACACATACTTCATGCATACACACACATATGCATACATAATGCATACACACACATACACACACATATGCATACATAATGCACATGCATATGCATACATACATGCATGCACATACACACATAGACACATACACACACATAGACACATACACAGACATAAACACATACACACTCATAGACACATATACACTTACACACACACATCCATACACATTTACACACACACACATACACATGCACACTGACACATATATATAGATACACACGTATATACACACATAGACACACACACATACACACATAGACACACACACATACACACACACATACACATACACACAAATATACACACATATAGACACACACACTTACACACACACACACATCCACACACATTTACACACACATACACATGCATACAAACACATATATATAGATGCACACACAGATGCACATACACACATATATGCATATGCATACATAATGCACATGCATATGCATACATACATGCTTACATGCATACACACACATACACATACACACATGGACACACACACACATACACACACATACACACATACACACACATAGAGAGATACACACACACATATGCATACATATGCATACATATGCATAATGCACATGCATATGCATACATAATGCACATGCATATGCATACATAATGCACATGCATATGCATAGATACATGCATACACATACACACACATAGATACATACACACACATATGCATACATAATGCACATGCATACACATACACACACATATCTACATACATACACACACATACACATGCATACACACACATACACACACACACGTACACACGCATATGCATACATACATGCTTACATGCATCCACACATAAACACAGATCCATATACACACATAGACAAATACACATGCATGCATACATATGCATACATAATGCATATGCATACATACATACTTACATGCATACACACACACATACACACACATGCATACATTTGCATACATAATGCACATGCATATGCATACATACATGTTTACATGCATACACACACTCACATATACACCATACACATATACACACATACATATGTACACGTATATATTTTGATTTCTAACCCATTTTGTTTTATATGTTACGTATTATGGATCCTAGTAGAGAGAGAAAGGCAAAACTCACTCTCATAAAAAGTCTTATGAGAGCAAGAGTTCCATCTGATACTCTAGGGGTCATCATGCATGAGTACTCAAAGATGCCTGTGACTGTATTTAGAACCTCACCCCACAAATAATTAACACAATTCTTCTCTTTCATCATTGATCTTGCAAACTCAACAAGAGTTCTATTTCTCCTTTTTGCTACACCATTTTGTTGAGGAGAGTACCTACAAGTAACATTCTCTCTTTATACCTGCATTCCACAAATAATCATTGAATTCATTTGAGAAATACTCTCCCCCTCCATCTGACCTAAATCTCTTCAATTTTTGTCATGTAACCCTTTCTGCATATACATGATAGTGTTTAAATGTGCTAACTACTTCTGACTTATCTTTGATCACATAAATAGTGATCCACCTAGTGGCATCATCAACATAAATGAGATAATATCTCGAACCATTTATACTAAAGTCCTTTGAAGGACCCCATACATCTGTATGCACCAATTCAAGTCTTCCTGAATACATGAAACCATGTTTGTTATATGATTGCTTATGAGCGTTACCTAATTGACATGCTTCACATCTGTATGTCATTTGTTGACCTGCAACATTAGGTAATCCAAGTACTGAACCATTATTAATCATCTCTTTAATACCTCTTTCATTGAAGTGTCCAAGCCTTTTGTGCCAAAGATCCAGCTTAGATGTCTTTTGCTCTCCATATGTGAACCAGCAACTCCAACATTATCTTGCACCTTCAATGTGAAAAGCCTTCATTATTTCTTTCCCGTAACAATATGCTTATACCCTTGACTAGGGCCTTCAACATAAACTCCATCATTAGTGAACCTCACCTCATATCCTTTTTCCACAATTTGTCCTACACTAATCAAATTCTTTGGAATTGTAGGAACATACAAAACCTTACTCAAAAGTGTACTTCCATCTTTGGCCTTTACTGATCCAATAGACTTCACCATGTGCTTTGTATTATCACATGTTTGAACTGTATGATTAACCACTTTATTCTCCAAATCAATCATTAAAGCAATGTTACCAGTCAGATGATTGGTGCATACTGAATCAATGTAAAACACTCTTTGATCTTCACTTGGAACTTCACATGCTGCATTCATGATTAGGGTTGAGTCTTGCTTCTGATCTGAAGCATACTTGTAGTAGGTATTATTGTAAGACTGACCTTGAAAGTTTCTTCCACCATTTCTTCCAAAGAAGCCTCTACTACCTCTACCTTTGAAACTTCCTCTCTGATTTCTTCCACCTCTGCCTCTTTGATTATAACTCTGGTTAAAGCTACTAACACTTTGATTATTATGCCAACATTCATGAGAAAGATGATTAGTCTTACCACATATCCAACAAGCTTTGACATTATCCTTGTTGTTTCTCCCTCTTCCTCTACTGCTGTCACTTCCTCTTCCTCTTCCTCTTAGGAAGTTTTCTTGTCTTGAAGTACCTTCATCTTCAACTGATTGTTGTTTTCCTTTGATAGCTTTCTTCTTATCCTTAGAATACATTGCATGACCTGCACTCTTATCAACATCTCCTTTGATATCATTCTCAAATGTTAGCATATGACCTAGGAATTGATTCAAATCAGGAATGAAATGATCCAATGAAAGTTATGTTAATAATATGAATGGCTTCCACTTCTCATCTCCTCTTAAACCTGTAAGAATTTTTCTTACCAATTTATCTTCTTCAATGACTTCATCAACTCCACCTAAAGAATCAGCAATGTCTTTCACCTTTGTCACATAATCAGATATTGATTGTCAATCCTTCTACTTGAATGTGGTAAACTCTTCCCATAGTGATGCTTTCCTTGACTTGGTTGTATTCTGGAAATGCTCCTCCAAAGCACTCCATATATCACTTGCACTTTCAAGTTCTCTAATATGAGGAAGCAAGTAATCATTTAGTGCCATGTAGATGATACTCCTTGTTTGAGCATTATCTTCATCCAAACTTTCAAGTCTGCAAGTTCCTCCCTAGTAGGAACATGAGGATCTTTGAATTCAGGTTTCTCTTCTTCTCCTGTAATGTATCCCATCAGATCTTTGCTCATAAGATGAGGTTCCATCCTCATGGACCAAGCTGGATAGTTTTCTCTGTCCAACTTCTCAATTTGGAGACTATCTCCCATTCTTTCTTCACCTCTACTAAGAAATTTTCAACCTTATAAGTAATGGATGTACCTTTGCTTTGAAATTTACTCATGATCCTTTTGATTACTGTTGTGTTTCTTCCTTTAGCCTTTTCTTCAAACTTTGTCCTTTTGAATCTTCACATGCTTAATTTTGTATGTCTGCAACAGTCGGTGTCTTCTTTTCCTTCACTTTTGATAAAATCTGCTTTGATACCATTGATGGAGATGATTAATCTCGAAAAGACAAGCTATAGTTGAATTTAGAACACCTCTATATCAAGAATAGCTAAAAACCTTCATCAATTTTGGAATTCTTTACCAAATTATGAATCTCTATCACTTCTCTGAGTTATAGCTTCACTCAGAAAAGTCTGCTTCACAAAACTCATTCATTGATTGATGAAATGATTAAAGTTTTTTATGAAACTTTGCTACAACACTTGTCTAATGTTTTCACAACTAGTACAAGTGAAAGATCTTCAAAAGAATTTACAAAACTTTAGATTTACTTCAATAAGTAAACCTATGTCTGAAAGAGTCTTTCTCTGTAAGCAACTTTTACATATGCAACTTTAACCACTTGATTCTCTCAATCTACAACCCGTTTAATCAAATTCTCTTAGACATAGATGGCTTACCTTCCATATTAGATTTTGAGTACTCATTTGTGTAAAACTTTACACTCTACATTGAGATTTGACCAAATCTTTGATCATCGCAATTGTGTAGATAGATAGATAGATAGATAGATAGATAGATAGATAGATAGATAGATAGATAGATAGATAGATAGATAGATAGATAGATAGATAGATAGATAGATAGATAGATAGATAAATAGATTGAGAAACTTAGAAGTTCCCCTGAATATAACACCAGTAGCACAATTCAAGGATGGAAGATATGAGGATAGACAGGGATGTGTATAGATCTTCTCACAGGACCCACAAAACTCTAATGACTTAGGGCAATGTGCAGACAAGAGACCTTGGGAACAAAACCTAGGGCAACCAGACTTACCAAGACAACATGAAACTCACAATAATAGTGAACAACAACAAGGTAGGAGAATACATACTTCCCCAAACCCATTTGAAAGAGAAGCAGGACTTAATGATTTTCCATTTAGAAGGAGACATCAGTGGCAAAATCAGGGAAGAGTGCTTAGGTCCTATCAAGTAGCTAAATGCATGAAGAATCAATATGAAGGATATTCTGATTCTCATGCTCATGTTGTAGAATTCAGACAACTAATTAGGGCAGAAGAAGTTGAGGATTATAGTGCAATTTGAAGCATTTGGTCTAACCCTAACTGGACCTGCACTATCTTGGTTCATTCCCTTGAGAAAGGAAATGTATCCGGATATTGAATCTTTCCTGGAAGCCTTCATAGGGGAATTCTCAAAAACTGGAATAAAACATAGTACAGCTACCTTGATACATAGCTTTAAACAGCAAAAAGCTGAAAATGTCAGAGAGGCAGCTAGGAGATTCAAGCAATACATTGACACATGTCCCAGAGAGGAAGTACCCTCCATGGCAAGACAAGTATCTCTATTCATAGAAGGATTGAGAAGTGCCCAATTAAGAACCTTGGTGTATTATAGAAGGTGCCCTGACCTAGGAGAATGTGTAAAGGAAGCAATAGACTTAGAGGATAACAGGGGACAAGATTTATTAGCATTTGATCAACCAAGAACAAATGAAGATAAAATCCCACCAGCAGAAGAATTAGCATAGGCAATTGCCAAAGCCTTAGAAGTTAGCAATAAGACAAATCTGATAAACACTAGGATAGCAACAAATAAGAAATGCTATAACTGTGGAGAAAATCATTTGGTACAACAATGTCCATATCAAAAACCACAACATTTGCAAGATAGGAAAACACTCAAATATTGTACATTGGAAACAAAATGGAAAAATCATACCAGAGAAGAATGCTTCTACAATAAACAACCCATTAAGGAAAGAGAATATGCAAATCAACATAATTCACAAAGAGAATCTTGATTTTTTGAGCAACCAAGACCGGTACTTGGGCAACAACCACCATTACCAACAAATGTGGTAACATTCAAATACACACCAATAGAAGAAGAAAGCTCAAGACTTAGATCAGCATACAGAGAAGATTATAATTGGAATGAAGGATATCAGGAAGAGTGGGAAGGATATGAGCTGAGAGAACCAGAACTGCAAGCCCTAGACTTGGGAAATGGGAGAATTGAAATGGATACATTCATGTACATAACCAATAATTACATGTCCAATCAGAAACCTCAGTTCAAAGGGAGTCAAAAAATAACTTGTTATAGATGTGGAGGGGAACATTTTATTAGAGATTGTCCACAACCTCCTACACTAAGGATAGAAGGAGCTTATTGCAAGGACTGTGGCAGGGAACACCTAATAAAGGATTGTCCAAGAAATCCTCAAAAACAATAGAACACATCTAATAACATACCATTAAGAACAGTCAACATAACGGAGCAAGAAGAGTTGAGTGACCAAGATCAAATAAATGTAAATGATATAACTAGAGCACAAGCTAAAAAAAAAGAAACAACTAAGGAACAAAAGAAGAATTCATTTCCAAAGGAAAAGAAAAATAGACAAAAAGGGAGATGGGAGAAAAAAATGAGAAATGGAAAAAATTTGGAAGAAGAGATTATAGCACAGTCAAACAATAGTCAACCTCAGAATAAACCAACTCAGCAAGAGGCAAAAAATTCACAAAGTCTGGAAACTTTGATAAGAGCATATAAGGGAAGAATGCAAGAGGGACCAAATCCTACAGACCAAGTAATGGCTTACCCTATGCCAGATTTAGAGCATAAAAGACTGCAAAGATGCAAACAAATCATACAAGAAACACAACTTAAAATGAAGGAACCTGACAATTGTCCAACAACAGTTGGGGAAGCAAATGCAATAGAAACAAGGAAAACTCTTGATCTGAAAGATAATGCACAAATAACCTTCCAAATCAATATAGACAAGCAATGTACAATTTTATACCACACCACAATGGAAGAATTAGTAAAACAAAATCCTCACCTGCAACACAATATGAAAAAGGGGGAAGCAATACCAGAGAATTTTGATCCAAACCAACAAGAATTGTAGGAGTTGTTGTATATTCCTATTGATAAAATTGGAGGATATTGTGAAGGAGAAGAAGGAAACTCAACTCTGAGAATACAATTTGGTAAAAATCATGCCAAAGCTATATTGGATAGTGGATCAGGTGTGGCCATCATGACTAAACAAACTTGGGAAAGATGGGGAAAAAATGAATTAATACCCACTAAAATGAGATTACAACTTGCAGATGGAGACATAGAAAAACCCCTAGGAATATGGGAAAAGGTGACTGTGGAAATATGTGGAATAGAAATAGAGCATACTTTTGCCATAGTTAAATTTCCACAATCCACTTCATATGAAATTATCCTAGGAAGACCATTTATGAGACAAATGCAAATTGTGCAAGATTGGGGTAATGATTGCCTATATCTTCAGAGCAAAGGAAGGATAAGCTGAGTGAATCTAAGAAATGGTCAATATTGTGACATGTCCCCACAAGAATGGTTCAAAATACATCAGAATCAAGAATTAAGTGAAGAATCAGAGATTGAAGATCAGAATGAAACAGAATCATCAATATGGAAGTGCAATGTGATAAGAGACCTTACAAATAGAAAAATAAGATTAAGAAAAGAAGATTGTGTAGAAGGGAGAAAATTACAAGATGAGAGCTATATACCACAAAAATTCAAAGATGAAGAATTTGAGCCTTATGGTTGGAACCAGATTTTGGCTACCATGGATCTAGCCAATGATGAGTATGTGGGAGTGAAATTCCAAAATGAAGAAGGATATGATGTCTTTCACATAGGAATACAAATGATAAAGGTATCAAAAACAGAAGAGGACCAGGAAGAAGAAATGATATTGAAAAATGGTAAAACACAATATTGTTGGGTGTGTGTAGAAGTGCGAGAGACACACGAGAAGCACACACAAAGAGCACAAACGCAGCAAGACACACGGAGAAGACGATGGCTGGAATAGCTCTCTCTATTGATCGATGAACTGAACTGAAGTGTGAGTTGAATGATATCCCTAAGTACAAAGTACCACCACATATGAGAGTATCAAGTATGTGGTAACATGGGGAAAAAACCTCTAGCCAACACTAGAGTAAAAAGTGCCCATGTATAGGGAAAAGGTTCACATCAAAGCTACTCGAGGAACACATAAGTGTAACAAACCCCCCTGGAGCGAATGATGTGAACACATACAGAGAGTGACAGATCAGCCCCCACAAGGTAACAAGCCTAAAGCTTTGCGAAAAGCTTCAAACTTTTCCCGTGGAAGAGCTTTGGTGAATATGTCTGCCACATTATCTTGTGTAGGCCCATATACCAAATCAATATCTCCTACATGAAGGTGCTCTCTCACATAGTGATAATGCACCTCAATATGTTTGGTCCGTGCATGAAACACTGGGTTTCGTGCAACAGCCAAAGCACTCTGACTATCTGTGAGAATATGCGTAGCAGCATCAATCTCCATGCAAAGATCCATCAATAGGCGTCTCAGCCATATACACTCCACTTTAGCTATGAAAACTGCCCTGTACTCAGCTTCACAACTCAATGTCGCCACTGTAGGTTGCTTCTTAGTCAACCAAGATATGCATGAGTCTCCAAGGAAAAAGCAATTACCACTAGTGGACACGCGAGTATCATAACAACCAGCCCAATCACTATCTATAAAAGCATGCAAGCATGGCTGGACATCTCTGCCATAAAAGAGACCTAAGCTCAAAGTGCCTCGAAGATATCTAAACACACGTTTCACCGCTTGCCAATGCTTAGTGCCAGGGCTATGCATGAATCGACTCAACTGGGAAACTGCATACTGTATATCCGGCCTTGTGTTGCATGCATATATAAGACATCCCACAGCTTGCTGATAAAGAGAAGTGTCAAATGCATCACTGGAATCCTCAACTGAGAATCTAAATCCTGTCTCAATTGGTGTGGAAACTGGCTTGCAATCCTCAAAGTCAAAACGCTGAAGTAGTTTTTCAACATACTTTCCTTGATGCATAACAATTCCCCCCTCAACGGATACAAACTGGATGCCAAGATAGTAG
Source organism: Ceratopteris richardii (assembly GCA_020310875.1). Taxonomy (NCBI): domain Eukaryota; kingdom Viridiplantae; phylum Streptophyta; class Polypodiopsida; order Polypodiales; family Pteridaceae; genus Ceratopteris; species Ceratopteris richardii. The sequence continues at coordinate 113,691,066 of CM035427.1, forward strand.
CTCAAAAGACCAAGATAAGTGATATCAAAAGTATGCTGCAAACCATCCATAAGAATGTCAAGTTTTGCATTACATGACCCAGTCAAGAGTATGTCATCGACATAAAGAACAAGCACTATAAGATCAGCCCCATTTTTGCGTACATAGAGTGTGCTTTCAATCGGACAACATGTGAAGCCAAGAGCAATCAAGTGCTTATGTATTTTGTCATACCATGCACGTGGAGCTTGCTTGAGACCATACAAGGCTTTATGCTCTTTCCCTTTCATAGCAAATCCAGGAGGTTGCTTCACATAGACCTCTTCTTGCAAATCTCCATTCAAGAAGGCTGTTTTTATGTCCAATTGATGCACTTTCCAACCTCGATGGGCAACCAATGCAACCACGGTACGAATGCTCTTTCCCTTTCATAGCAAATCCAGGAGGTTGCTTCACATAGACCTCTTCTTGCAAATCTCCATTCAAGAAGGCTGTTTTTATGTCCAATTGATGCACTTTCCAACCTCGATGGGCAACCAATGCAACCACGGTACGAATGGTAGTCATGCGTGAAGTAGGTGCAAAAGTTTCCTCATAGTCAATGCCATATTGTTGCGCATATCCTTTGGCAACCAATCTAGCTTTGTAGCGATCAATGCTACCATCAGATTTTCTCTTAATCTTGTAAACCCACTTTGTACCAATGGCATTCTTTCCTTTTGGTAATTCACATAACTCCCAAGTACCATTTCTATGTATGGAATCCATTTTTGATTGCATAGCACTCATCCATTGTGGATCGTCACATGCATCTTCAAAAGAAAGTGGCTCTTCATTACATGCTGTAGCAATAAGAGAATAATCCACAAAATTACTTGATGCATGGTGAGAGCTTGACCTTGTTCTACCAAGTAAAGGTGCACTCAATTTGCTGTCCTGCAAAGTTTGTTTCAGCCACTTTGGCATAGATTGTGCACTCTTGATAGACATGCGTTCATTATGTAAAACATCTTCAATATGTACATCATGTGTGGGCTGAATTTCATGCTCAGTTTCAGCCATATTTTGTCGCATATGTTCAACCATATGTGGCTAGAAATTTCCAACAATTTTGACATTTTTTGGCTGAATTTTTTCAGCCATGTTTGGCTGAAAATTATCCACATTTTCAGCCCTATTTGGCTGGAATTTTTCAGCCCTTTGAACCTCAGTTGGCTGGTCTACATGGCCATAGTCAAGCGCAAACTAACCATAGGCTTATGACCATTCCAAGCCTCATAAGGAGTGATGACTCTCAATGCTTTTGTAGGGCAGCGATTCAACACATAATTTGCACACATGACCGCTTCCATCCAAAACTTATGAGGAAGATGCTTTCCTTTAACCATACATCGTGTCATTTCAAGTAAAGTTCTATTTTTACGCTCGGCAACACCATTTTGTTGAGGTGTATATGGCACCGTACATTGGTGTGAAATACCTCTTTCACAAAGAAAAGCATTAAACTCATGTGACATGTACTCACCACCACGATCCATGCGTAGAGTCAAAAGCTTTTGTGAAGAAAAATTTTCAGCCATAGCTAAAAATGCTTTGAAGCAAGAAAATACCTCATTCTTTGCTTTCATAGGATACACCCATGTATGGCGAGTAGCATCATCAATGAAGGTAACAAAATATACATGCTTCCCAAAAGATGGAGTCTTGACGGGACCACATACATCACTATGAACAAGTTGCAATTTTCTTGTAGTGTGTGTGACTATCTTTTGGAAAAGAAGCATGATGCATTTTTCCAAGACTGCAACCTTCACATGCATGTTTTTCAATGGACTCAAGTGTAGGCAAGCCAATAACCATGTCCTTCTTTTGCAAGTAGAGCAAACCATTGAAGTTTAAATGACCAAAACGAGCATGCCAAAGCTCCATTTCAACCATGGAAGAAGTATGAGCAACTAAGGCATTCAAGGCAGCCCTCTTGTATGTATCCATGCAATACAAACCATTACATAATGTACCGGACATCACGATAACATCGTCATTGCTGAAATCATGAACCATACACTTATCATCAACAAAGTGTACATGAAGTCCAGCTTTGGCAATCAACGGAACTGAAATTAAGTTCTTCTTGATACCGGGCACATACAATGCATTTTTCAAGAGAATCACACCTCCATTTGCAGTCGTAAGCTCAATTTCTCCTACTCCAATGATAGGATAAGAGGCATTGTTTGCACACACCACATGTCCTCCTTTAGGTGCATTTTTCAAAGAGGCAAACAATCTTTTGCATGATGTTATGTGCTTTGAAGCACCACTATCAAAGAACCAATCCGAATCAGCCTCACTCACAACCATGCATTTAGAATGTAAAGAAGCATCATAATGACATGTAACAACACATGCCCAAAAATCTTGAGCCATGTTAGCTTCATCATTCTTTGCATCTGCTGAATTTTCAGCAATAGACATACCGGATTCCTTCTTCTTTTCATTGCGTTTAGCAAGCTTTCTACACTCATCAATAGTATGACCAACCTTCCGGCAATATTTGCATCTCTTCTTCTTTTGCAAATCACCATCATTAGAGGAATGAGTGGAAGAGGAAGCTTGAGGCTTTGGTTTTGATGAACCAAAAGCTGAACCATACTTGCTTTTCCCCTTTTGTGAGATAGCAAGTGCTTGCATTCCCTCAATCAAACCACTCCTATTCACTCTAGATTGCTCTTCTTGCAAAAGAAGAGACACAACCTCATCAAATGCATACATATTAGGATTTCCTTTTGCAACCAAACGGAGTGTAGTAGCAAAGCTTTGAAAGGATTCCGGTAATCCTTTCAACAATGTAGAAATGAGTGATGCATCCGGAATGATCTCATCTATGTTTGCCAACTGCTCTTTCAAGTCCTTGATGCGTGTCACATACACATCCACTGACTCATTTTCAGCCATACATACATCCTCAAGTTGCTTCCTCAAGTATGCAACACGTGCTTCATTACGCACGGCATACAAAGAAGCAAGAGTGTCCCATGCCTGTCGTGATGTAGAACATGATCGAATGTGTGGAACTATATGACGCTTCACTGAAAGCGCAATCAAAGCATGAACTTGAGCATCTTTTCCATCCCATCTAAGCTGCTCCTGTGTAGGTGGAGAAGGAGAAACCACTGTACTCGAAGAAGAAGCTCCATCTGTGACAGTAGACTGTGAAGTAGAAGCACCTGCCGGTCTTCGATCTACATCTGCCACTATGTTCCAAAGTTGTTTTGCAACAAGAACGTGCTTCATCATGTAAGACCACATCGGATAGTTGGTCCCATCAAGCTTATCTTCTGCTTGAAGCATGCCAAACAAGTCATTGCTGCCCGCCATTTCACTAAGGAACAAGAATGTGATAAAATCTTCACTTCGACGAAAACTGACATGAGTGCTGAAATTTCAGCTCACAAACCGTCACTCTGATGGCGATTCTAATTGCACGAATGGCTTTGAAATGGGGGTAAAACCCCAGTGCACCTGGTGGAACTATTTCCGGGCTGCTGAAATTCACACTTCTATGCTCTGAAGTCGATTTGCACTGTTAAAGTGCGCGCGCGCCGCGACGCGAAAAACCGAAACTTGAGAAGAAGCTGAACCTGCTCTGATACCACTGTTGGGTGTGTGTAGAAGTGCGAGAGACACACGAGAAGCACACACAAAGAGCACAAACACAGCAAGACACACGGAGAAGACGATGGCTGGAATAGCTCTCTCTATTGATCGATGAACTGAACTGAAGTGTGAGTTGAATGATATCCCTAAGTACAAAGTACCACCACATATGAGAGTATCAAGTATGTGGTAACATGGGGAAAAAACCTCTAGCCAGCACTAGAGTAAAAAGTGCCCATGTATAGGGAAAAGGTTCACATCAAAGCTACTCGAGGAACACATAAGTGTAACAAATATTTGGAAGAGGTAAAAGCTACAGATGCAATAAAAGATAAAATCTCAGGCAAATATAGAAAAAACAAACACAAGGAAATATAAAAAGACCAAGAGGATGAAAAAAATGAGAAAATGACAAACAAGGATCAACAGTTTGATGTACCTGCAAATTTCAAGACTTATGAAGTAGAAAACATATTACTTCTAAAAATGAAACAAAAGAGAGAAAAGAAAAGAGGGGAGGCATATGACAATGAGGAACAAACTAAGAAGGTAATGATCACCGAGGAAGAGGGGGAAGAAAGACATATTGTAATAGCTGATGACATGACAAATCAAGAGGAGGAAGCATTAAGAAATTTGGCCAGAAACTATAGGGATGTGTTTGCTTACAGCTACAAGGATTTGAAAGGAATTGACCCTAAAATCTGTGAGCATAAGATTCCTATTACACCTGATGCAAAGCCTAGCAAACAAAGACATTACACATTCAATGATAAATACTCTGCCAAAATAAAGGAAGAAATTGACAAGCTGCTGGCTGCCAATTTCATCTATGAGATTGAGTATATAGAATGGACATCTCCTATAGTTGTACCGAAAAAGAATGGGAAATTCAGGGTATGCATTAACTTGAAAAAAGTGAATGCTTCAACTATAAGAGATAGCTACCCATTGCCTATAACAGACCATCTTTTAGAAAGAGTTGCAGGGAAGGAGGTCTATAGTTTTTTGGATGGTTTTTCAGGATACAATCAGGTACCCATAGCTTTGGAAGACCAACATAAAACCGACTTTTCCACGGAATGGGGAATTTATGCTTTTAGGGTTATGCCCTTTGGGTTAACTAATGCCCCAGCAAATTTTCAAAGATTGATGTGTCATATCTTCAAAGAATTCCTGAGGAATATAATGGAAATTCATGTGGATGATCTTTGTACTTTTTCATTAAAAAGACGGGATCATTTGGAAGATTTAGAGAATATATTCAGGAAATGTAGAACATACAGAGTATGTTTGAATCCAGAGAAGTGTGTGTTCTTTGTAAGACAAGGGAGAATGTTAGGTCACATAGTCTCCAAAAATGGAATTTCAACTGATGGAAGGAAAATTAAGGCCATAGTGGAACTTCCAAGACCAACAAATGTAAAGGAACTTCAAACTTTCATGGGACATTGCGGGTATTATAGAAAATTTGTACACAATTTTGCTAACATAGCAAAACCTTTCTATGCTTTAATTACAAAATTTGAGTGGACCAAAGAGTGTGACCAAGCTTTTGAGACTCTAAAAACTTGTTTGGTAACATCACCAATTCTAAAAACACCATAGTGGGATAAAATTTTCCATGTCCATGTGGATGCTTCAAATTATGCTTTGGGATGTGTGTTAGCACAACCAATAGAAGGGAGCAAATTAGACTTCCATGTTGCTTATGCTAGTAGGCAACTGAATTCAGCAGAGAAAAATTACACAACCATTGAGAGGGAAGGTTTGGGAATGATATTTGCTGTGAAAAAATATAGACATTACCTTTTGGCCAACAAGTTTAAATTTTTTGTGGATCACCAAGCTTTACTCTACCTAGTAAACAAACCTTGTCACAATGGTAGAATAGTCAGATGGTTTCTTCTACTGATGGAGTTTGAGTTTGAGGTAGTGGTTAGACAAGGAAAGACCCATTTGAGAGCAGACCATTTGTCCATAATCCAAGCTAAAGAGCCAAGTTCACCTTTAAATGATGACTTGCCAGATACATATCTATTTCAAGTAGAAAGTATTCCTGAATGGGCCATGACTCTAGTACCTTTGCTAACTATGGGACCCTGCAAAACATTTGGAAACAACACACATATGGTATTACAAAGTAGAAATTTTATGCTGATGGCTGGTCATTTGTATCATCTCAATCATATGGGCATATTGGAATATTGCATCCCAGAAGAGGAGCAACATGAATATTTGAAGAGAGCTCACTATTGGAACCCTTGTACTCATGCTTCCATGACAGTCACCCTAAGTAATCTCAATAGGATGGGAGTACATTGGCCTAATAAGATTTAAGATGTAAAAAAGTATATTTCCAACTAATGGAAATGCCAATCCTTGAGAGATTCAGAAGTTATAACCTTATATTGGTTTCAGAAAAATCCAGATTGGAGTGCAAACATAATTGAGGAGTTGAAAAGAAATAAAAAAGGAAAGACAGGAAGAGATAGTGCAGACTCAAAGAATCTACAAATGATTTATGAAGAGTATCAACTGATAGGAGAACAATTGTACAAGAAAGGGATGGATGGGTATTTAGGAATCTGTGTTCCTGAAGATAAATATGTGGAAATGTTAGAAATGGCACATTCTAGAGTGGCAGGAGGACATTTTTCAAGTGATAGGACTGCTAAACTCATATTATACTCTAGTTATTGGTGGCCAACTCTATTTCTTGATGCAAGAACACATGTGAAAAGATGTGACATTTGTCAGAGGGTAAGTCAACCAAATAAAAGAGACAATATGCCACTAGTGCCACTGATTTCAGCAAGAGCATTTAGTAAATGGGGGTTGGATTTCATTAGACCCATACATCCTCCAGCAAAACAATCCCATGTTGAATACATACTAGTAGCCACATATTACCTGACTAACTGGGCAGAGGCCAAGGCTACAAAAAGAAATGATGCTCAGACCACTGCCAGATTTCTCTATGAAAATATCATTACCAGATTTGGATTACCAATTGAATTAGTAAGTGATAGGGGAACTCATTTTTTGAACCAAATCATAGAGAACATAACTGAGTATTTCATGATCAGTCATAGAAAGTCAGCTCCATATCACCCACAAGCCAATGGATTAGCAGAAAGTACTAATAAAGTACTTTGCACCATATTGTCAAAATTGGTAAACACAAATAGGAATGATTGGGATTTACAACTTAATCATGTCCTATGGGCCTATAGAGTGGCATACAAAACTGCACTAGGAACCACACCATTTACCTTGGTATATGGACAAAATGCAGTTCTGCCTATAGAATTCCTTATTCCAACACTAAGGGTAGGTAGTCAATACAAGTGGGCTGGACATGAGTTATCTGAGAGAGTGGTGGAACTGGAAAAACTAGGAGCCTCTAGACTTCAAGCAATTATGAGCATATATGCAGACAAGAAAAGGCAAAAAGCTTATTATGATGTTCATATTAAAGAGAAGGATTTACAAGAAGGAGATCTAGTTTTGGCATACACAGTAAAAGAACATCAGAAGAAATTTCAGAAAAAAGGACATGGGCCTTATATTATCCATCAAATAAGTAATAGTGGAGCTATCCAACTAGCTAATATAGATGGAGAAATCATGCCAAATTTCATAAGTGGATGTAGAGTAAAAAGGTATGATCTTCCATTAATTGTTTCTGAATGGAGAAGAATACATGAAGCTCAAAATAGGAAAAAAGAAGAGGAAAACATTAGAAAGGAGGCTCAACAGAAGGCAAAGGAAAGGATAAGAAAAACCAAAGATCTTAGAGAAGTCCTTTTGTGTGAAACACCTCTAAAAGTAAGAGAACATTTGCCTGTTATAACAATGAATTTTGAGGATGAAATAATCAAAGTTTTGATAGATTCAGGTGCACAAGTAGATTTGATCAGTTCAGCTTTGCTGGATAAGTTTAACCTAAAAAGGACTGAAAGCAAGACATTTATCAAAACCTTAGAAGGACAGATAATACAAAGCATGTCTTCACCATCTATTGAAGTTAAGTTCAATGAAGAATATATGAGAATAGATTGTGAAGAATGGCCAGATCACATGACGACTGAGAAATTGATTCTGGGACAACCATGGCTAAGGCAAGGTAAAGTAATATTGAATTTTGAAAAAATGAAGCTTAAGTTGATAGTAAATGACAAATAGTTTTTAATGCTTTTGTGGAGTAATGAAGAACAGGAAGATCAACAGGATATTCATGACTCAGACCTGGAAGGATTTACTTTTTCATTAGAAGATACAAAGGCATTACCAATACAACCACTTTATGATCAAGCTTCATTCAATCAAAAACAGGAGAAAATTGAAGGAACAAAAGATGGTGGAGAGACAGAAGAAAGGTGGCAAATATGGAATAGTCAGAAGCATCAAGGCATCAGAACAAGAAGAATGTGGAAACAAAGTACACACAAGCATTGCTCATCAAAACAAGTTCCCAGAACTAAATGTATATGGAAGCCAAAAAATTCCAAGAATAGCCTATCAAAAGAAGACGAGTTTATCCCTAGAACAGGGTCAACAAAGATCAAATATTATTGGGTAAAAAAATAAGATTTGATTCAATGGAAAAATAACATGATTATCTGATATACACTTAGGATTCTTGATAAGAAATTCAGAGTTTATAGAGAAGAAATTATGACATCTTGGAAATAAGTTCAATTTATTCTACCTCATCCTTTTTCTAAGAAGAGAAATAGGAGGGGAAGAAAGGAAGAGGAGTAAATTATTATTATTATTATTATTAAAAAAGAGAGAAAAAATATTATTATTATTTTTATTAAAAAAATAGAAAGAGAAAAGAAGAAAAAACAACAACAAGAGAGAAAAATTATTCATTTTTCTTTTATAATTCTGTTAATTATCTAAGTTATATAGCACAAGCAAGATATAGGTGGTAATGTAGCAGGATTCTATTTTTTCATTGAATTTTTTTTAATATCTTCTTTTTTTTATAAAAATATTCTTTCTTTATAAGAGTTGTTAGAAGAGAGGAGAGTTAATGAGCAAAAGAAAGAAAAAAAAAAAGAGTTAGTAGAACAATTGAGGATTGTACAGGAGAGAAATGAGGAATTGACCAACATAATAATTTCCTTGGAAGAATTGGAGGTTCAACAACAAAACAAAATTCAATATCTTGAAGAGAAGTGTGCAAAGCAGGTAGAACATGATAGCAAAATGGAATTGGAGCTGAAGAAAATTGAAGGAAGATATAGAACACTTCAGAGTTCAATATCAAATTATGGTCAAAGCAAATGAAGAAATAAACAGGTTATTAATGGAAGAAGGCCAGATAAAAGAAGAGAGCAAGATTGTACAAGTAACACAAGATGAGAAGGAGGAGTTGAACAGAGAAATTTTAAGGCTACAAGAAGAACTAAAGGAAACTAAGGAGTTGGAAAAACAAGCCAGTGTACATGCTGCTACTTCAATGAGAGGATATAACAAGTTACATATGGATATAGAAAAAAGAAAGAAGTGATTGGCAGTTGAGTAGAGAAAAAGAAAGAAATGAGTGGAAATCAGAAAAAGAATTGTGGACCTCTCAAAATAGAAGTTTAATGATGATGGTGGAAGAATTATAGAAAAATTTGGAAAAGCCACAAAGCCAGGTTGAAGAACAGATAGAGACCACACAAGCAGAAGAGTATGAAGGGGGAAATGATAACAAGACTCAACATTTTGATGAACCAAAAAACAAAACACCAGTGGAGGAGTACTCAGAAGAGTTTGTTCAGAGACTTTTATCAGACAAAGAATTTAGAATGGAGTTTATTAGGAAAATGCATAATGAATATGAGGAACAGATTGTTAATTTTGCTTTAAACAAAGGGATAAATCCTGATCAACACCATTGGGCAGTAGATGGCCTAGGTATACCCTTTTGCATGATTATTGAAAGCATTAAAAATTATCAGCTGGCAAGGGTGGGATTATGACCAAACAAGTATTTGGAATATGAAGAAGACATCAATGTGACAAAGGAATTATTTGAAAAGGCCAATCCTAAATGGAGAAATAGGTGGTTGGATGCTAACAAAGAATGCAGAAGGATTTGGAAAGAGGCACCCACTCAGTTAAAAATCAATCCAACTTATTGTCCAGTAGCAAGGAGAAGGGAGTGGATAGTCTTTTGGGAAAGAAGGAATGCATGACAGATTCCATCAAAATGGCTGAACTTTCCAAAGATAGCAAGACCGAAGGCAGGAACATGGCCAATAAAGAAATATATGGTTGACACAACAGAGTCTGTTATATCTACATATAAAGATGTCAATGACCCAGCTTGTATTCTATTAGTCAGAGTAATGAGACTCATATTGGCATGTATAGAGACTTTTACGGATACAGATGTCAGAACTCTAAATTACATTGGTTTTAACTCACCATTCGATGCTTTATTATTTGATCTCAGTGAAACCCCATACAGGATCTGTTTAATGGCCTATTATAGCATAACAATATTTTTGGGTAGTCATTATCTCCAGATTTTTGAAGATGCTTTTGATTATGGATTCTTTGAAAGAGAATCAGAAATTTTTGGAAATTTATCAGTAGTAACAAAGTCCCGACTCATAGCTTATGAAGTAGCATATACAGAATACCTCAGGAAAAGATGTGATAGATAAACCAGAAGCAATTGTACAGTGGAGAAAAGCATTATTTGAAATGGTGAATAAATTGAACATCACAGAAAGAAAAAGCCATGATCTATTGTCACAGGTATATCAAAGAAAAAACAAGTAAAGGAAGCTCTCACTATTTACCAGCAAGAATTTTTTGTCAGGAGCCAAAAAGTCTAGGAGGGGAAGAATGTTGGAAGAAGCATTTTTTGAAGAAAAATATTTGTAAAATGTCAAAAAATTGTAGAAATATTTATGCAATTGATGTAAAAATGAGCAAGAGTCTTCCTCATGTAAATTAGAATCATATGTATTTTTTCTAGAATTTTTGGAAGCTCTTTGATAGCATAACTTTAGATTAGAAGGGAAAAAGACCAAAAATCAAGTGTGAAAAGGGACACTTGAAAATGTATAAAAGATAATTTCCTCTATTTTGAGAGGATTGGTTGTATTATTTGTGCTATCCAAGTAATTTGAAGAGCTCTCCTTGCGGAAATCGTGTTTCTTCCTTTCAAGTACTTTCTTTAGATTTGTTGAGTCTATTTTATGTGTGATCCATGGAATTTGTAAGCTTCTATTGTGTATTTCTGGTTAATATGTATGAAGAGAGGTGGTTCCTGGAGTGTTAAGTGAGAAAGCGCTGAAGAACAGAGCTGGAGATGGAAATTGTCAATTTTCATAGAATCGCGATTGTCTCGTCTGAAGGTTACAGGTATCATTTTTGAGATCTGACTTCATAATTGTGTTCTGCTGAGAAAATAACACACTTTAGGCACCAAGACCATTGGAAATGATGTAGTATTGCTCAAGATAATCAAAACCCTAGAAAATTCTCTTCATCTTCATTATATCTCAGAAATCCAGTCATATTTCTCTTATTTTTTGGATTCTATCATCTAGAAGGGGCTGTGGTCTTTGTATACTTCCCGGATTGACAAATGTAAGATGTATTGTTGATTCTTTATGCTAAAATGATTGGAGAGGACAACTCCAAAGAGTAACAACAAACAATTTCCTACAAGCCAATCATCAACTTGAATCTACTGAACTTTGTACCATCAAGAGCTTTAGTCACCATGTCTGCACATTGCATATATGTAGAGACATAGGATAGTTGAATATCCTTGCTCGTTAGCTTCTCCCTTACATAATGGTAGTGGACTTCAATATGCTTGGTTCTAGCATGGTATATCAGATTAGCTGCAAGATGTAGTGAGCTTGTGTTGTCACCAAAAATGTGAGGTGTTGAAGAATGAAGTCCAAGATTTGTGTACAAAGACTTTAACCACATGATTTCTTGAGTTGCATCAGCCAAACCTCTATATTCGGCTTCAGTAGAAGATAATGCCATGGTTGGTTGCTTCTTGGATGACCAAGAAATGATTTTTGAACCTGCAAATGATACATACCCATATGTGCTTCTTCTATCATCTCTAGATCCGGCCCAATCTGCATCTGAGTAGATCTTTAGCTCAATATTTGAAGTAAATGAATAAAACAAACCTTCATTCATGGTCCCCTTTAGGTACTTGAGGACTCTCTTGGCCGCTTCCATATGTGGTCTTCTTGGCTTATGCATAAACTGACTCAATATGCTAGCACTATAGCATATATCCACCCTTGTGAGTGTTGCATAGTTCAAACTTCCAACCAAGCTTTGATAGCTTGTGATGTCTTCAATTGGCTCTCCTTCATAAGCATTAAACTTATGATTTTGCTCCATAGGTGTACTTGCACACTTGGTGTTCTCCATCTTGAACTTGATGAGCATGTCATGCACATACTTCTTTTGTGTGATGTATATACCTAAACCTATGTAGATTAACTCCAATCCAAGAAAATAAGTGAGTGGTGTAAGGTCACTTATTTTGAACTCCTCCTTCATTTGAATCTTTACCTGTTTGATTCCTTCAAGATCATTGCCTGTGATAATAATATCATCAACGTGCACACATAAATAGATTACTTTAGATCCATTCATGTTTATGAACAAAGAGGTATCTGCCTTGCTAGCTTTGAATCCTTGCTCCTGCAAATAAGTCACCAATCTGAAATTCCAAGCTCTTGGAGCTTGCTTCAATCCATACAAGGCTTTATTTAATTTGCATACATAGTTAGGATCATGTGCATCCTCATATCCAAGAGGTTGTGCCATATACACTTCCTCTGAAATCCATCCATTCAAGAAAGCATTCTTTACATCAAGTTGATAGAGCTTCCAATTTCTAGATGCAGCAAGACTAATGATAACCCTAATTGTAGGCATTTTTGCAACAGGTGAGAAAGTCTCCTCATAATCTAACTATGGGTTTGAGCAAACCCTTTAGCAACTAACCTTGCTTTATGTCTATTCATACTTCCATCTGGATTCCTCTTGATTTTGTATATCCATCGACATCCAGTTACCTTCATAGATGGCTTGTTAGGTACAAGCTCCCAAGTGCCATTCTCCTTCAAGGCATTTCTTCATCCATTGCATCTCTCCAAGCTTTCTTGCTTTGTGCTTCTTCGAATGTGGTTGGTTCTTCATTGGTTGAATCCTTTGCAGTGTAGATTGAGTGCTTGGTGACCAAAGAAGTATCATAACCAAACCTCTCTGGTTTCTTCTTCTCCCTTGAAGACCTTCTAAGTGGTTGATGTGAGCTCTCGATTCCATATGTAGCATCCTGCATCTTTGCTTTACCTTTGCTCTTCCATAGCTTTAGTCTTTCCAAGTCTTCTAGGTCAATCTCCGAATCACTTTCTTCAATTTGCTTTGGCTCCTTTGGTTGAAGTGATGGAAAATCTTCATCCAAGTCATAAGGTAGCTTCACTTTCCTATCATCATCAAACCATGATTTGTTTTCATAAAAAATTACATCTCTACTCACAAAAAATCCTTGATTGGTTGGATTGTACGATCTATATCCTTTTTGGTTTTGATCATAACCAATAAATATGCACTTCTCTGCCTTGGGATCCAATTTCCCTCTTACTTGAGAAGGAATGTGAGTATAGGCTAAGCATCCAAAGATTTTACAATGCTCTAGACTAAGTCTCATTCTATTCCATACTTCATATGGAGTAGTCCTATCTAGTGACTTAGATGGAAGTCTATTTATGAGATATGTGGTTGTAGACACAGCCTCTGCCCATAGGTAGTTTGGCAATCCCTTTTCATTGAGCATGGACCTTACAGCTTTAGCTATAGCTCTGTTTCTCCGCTCTGCTACACCATTAAGTTCGGGTGTATACCTTGTAGTGACTTCCCTTTTGATGCCTCTTTCATACAAGTAGGCATCGAATTCAGAAGAGAAGTATTCTCCTCCACCATCTGATCTGAGTCTTTTCAAAGTCCTACATGTTTGGTTTTCAACAAGAGCAACATACTTCTTAAAGCAATTAAAAACTTCATCTTTGTGCTTCATGAAAAACAAAATGGTCCACCTGCTACAATTATGTATGAAAGACACATAATATCTTGATCCTAATATAGATGGCTCCTTACTTGGACCCCACACATCTGTGTGCACTAGATCCAAAGGATTTTGATACACATATCCCTTCTTATTGAAAGTTTGTCTATGAGCCTTGCCGAGTTGACAAGCTTCACACTTATAAATCATGTGTTGCCTTGTGACATTAGGCAAACCAAGTACACTTTGGTCCTTGCAAATTTGTTTGAGCGTCCTCTCACCAATGTGAGCAAGCCTTTTGTGCCATATCTCCAACTTTGTGAAAGTTTAAGATCCATAGCTAAACAAAGCTATGTTCTTTGTATCTTGCACTTCAAAAGTGAAAAGCCTTCTTTTCTCCTTTGGCAACCCTTCTAAAGCCTTGCCTTGGATCTTCAACATATGCTCCAAATCTGCTGAATCTAGAGTGCAATCCTTTTTCAACAATCTGTCCAACACTTATTAAATTTTTGGTAATTGTAGGGACATACAAGACTTTGCTTAAGAGGTTCATATTCCCATCTGATGTCTTCACATTACTTATCTTCTCCACTGAGTGCTTTGTATCATCTCCTGTTTGCACTTCATGTTTGTTGTGAGGATCTTCCAAATCAGAAAAAAAAGCCACATTTCCTACTACATGATTTGAGCATCCCGAATCAATGTAAAAGATGTGATCATCATCCTTACCCTTCTTCACTAATAGATTCATAATCAATAATGAATCTTCTTGACTTTGGTCCTCTGCATAATTATTCTAATCTCTTCTTCCTCTATGGCCACTTTGATAGTTGTTGTTGTTGTAATTGTTGTTGTAGTAGTTGTTGTTGTAGCCTCCATTGTATCTGCCTCTATTTGATCCATAGCCACCTCTATTAAATCCTCTTCCTCTTGAGTTCCTCGGGTTCCTGAAACATTCTTCAATAGTATGATTAGATAAGCCACATATATTGCAAGGTTGAGATGATTGGAATCTCCGCCTGCCTTGCTTTCCACATTTGCCTCTTCCTCTAGCTCTTCCTTTACCTACAAAGTTTGCTTGGAAAGAGCTACCTTCATCTTCATTCTTCTTATTCTTTGACTTTTCCTTGACCTTAGATTTATCAGAATATAAGGCAAAAGTTTGATTACCTCTTGAGGACTCACCACCTTTGCTAATCTTTGCTTCATGAGTGAAGAGTTGGCCCATGAGTGTGTTGAGGTCGGGTACATGCATATCCATGTATAAATCCATGGCTGTTGTGAATGACTCCCACTTGTCATCTGCTTTGATTCCATTTATGATTTGTCTAATGATTTTCTCCTCTTCAATTACCTCTCCAATGCTTCCAAGATGGTCGGAAATCTCCTTCATCTTTGTGACATAATCAGTCACACTTTGCTTCTGGCTTTTCTTCATTGTTGTGAACTCCATCCACAATTGGTTCTTCCTTACTCGAGTGTTGGAGGATAAGAAAGAAGCAAGTGCATTCCAAGCCTCTCTTGATGTCTTGCATCCCTTGAAATGAGGTAAAAAGAATATCAGAGATTGACTTTAGAATATAGGACCTTGCAAGTGCATCCTTTGAACACCAATTTGAAAGTCTTTCCACTTCTTCATGTGATGGTTGCTCTTTGTTCCTCATGGTTGGCATTGCTTCATCTCTATATATGAACCCATATAGATTCCTCCCTTGAAGGTAAACCTCCATCCCTAGAGACCATGCTGGGTAGTTTTTTCAATCCAATTTGTCAATTGTTGATGGAAATCCATCTCCCATGTTGATTGACTATGCTTTGATACCACTATGAAGAGAGATGGTGGATGCAATCCAAAAATGAGTTGGTGCTGCTACAACCGGCTTCCCACCAACCAACTGAGACTTCATATTTGATTAGTAGACCCTTTGAGCTTCCTAAATCCACAAAAATATCAGCCAAGTACTTTGGAACATGTATCTCAAAAGTTTGAGTCAAGACAGACTAGTTGCAAAATGACTAGCTCCCAAAACTTGCTATTTTTTAACATACACCTGTTGGAAAAAATAAAAAGTGCTCTCAACCTCGTAGGAATTAGAAAAATTCCCTTTGGACACAGCAAATAGATTTAGTTAGCTTGCTAATCCAATTTAAAACACTTCAAATGATAAATTGAGCACTGAGAACCAGATTCATCAATATCAGGAACATGCCCACCATTCTCGGGGCTTTGCAGAGATAGACCAGTGAGTAGTAAAATGCAGATATCTCCCAAACTATAAATCCAATGAGCATGTAATTTTTATCAGAAACTAGACGGAGAGAGCAATCCAATGCATGTTAAAACTCTGAAAAAGGTTGAGTAGAGCGCGAGATATGATCTTTTGAAGTTACTACTCTGAGTGAGTATAGCAGAGAGCAAAACAGAGAAGTAGAGAATGATGAATGTATAAATTCACATATGATTACAACCACATTGGCAATGAATATTTGCACAATGGGAGTAGAATGATAGAGCTATGGATTAAGCTCTTAAATCGCTACAAAAGGACATGAAGTGGTCACATACAAAGCTTGCTAATCACCTCTTCCTTCTTGCTCTTTTTATAGCTTCTTTTGGAGGGAGTTTTGAATTCGAATTCAAATGGATCCACCTAAAAGTGATCCCCAAAGTTAGGAAATATTCCCTCAACTCACTAATTCGTGGTTATAGGTAGTTAGAGCCACGATTTTTCTCTTTACATCATGGATGACTTAAGCCTCTCTTTTTTTTTACAATTACAAGAGATAAAATATACTCTTTTACAAGAGGTGTTCACATGACTATACATATGACTACAAATGATCATAATATCAAATAATATCAAGCATGTAGGCTTGGGTAAAATGCACCAACAAGTACTTTGGAAGATGATCCTCAAATCATTGGATCAAAACAGATAACTTGGAGTTTCACTATGAACCAAAAACTTGCTATTTTAGTCACTACACCTGCTCAGAAAAATGAACAGTACTCCTTCCCTTGTAACAATTGGGAAAACTCCTTTTAGGAATATATGGTTGACTAAGATAGCTTAATTTCACAAGTTATCTCACTAGAAATGATCAACTATGCTCAGAGAATGGTGCTTAGCAAAATTGAGATGCATCTGGATATGTTAGAGAGTTAACAATATGCAAATCAGAGAGCAATGTTTTGAACATATCTCAAGAATGGCTGAGGAAATTGACATGAAACATTTTAACAAACAAAATAGACTATCTTATGAACCTATACCAACTTAAATCACTGAAAATAATCAAGTACATGCTGAGAAATGGATCAGAGAAGCTCACTGTTTTGAGTAGTATATGATAGAGTAGAGGAGATGAGACATGAGAAGATTATATGTATTAACGCACATAGATTACATTGACATTGGCAATGAATGATTGCACAATGTGAGGGCAATAAAGGAGCTATAATGTGAGCTCAATATGCCACTTGAAATCCCTCTGAATGTCTCTCTAAAATTGGCCTCATCTACATGACTTTTGAAGTCTACTTTTATACCTAAACTTGGAGCCAAGATTCAAGTTTGAATTTGAATCTTTACCTAAAAGTGTTCCAAAGTTTTAGGACTTGATTTTCCTTAAATCTTCACCAAAGAATTGGTGAAAAGATTCTCCTATAAAATCCTGATTGGAAGTGATTTATTTTTACAAGGAGTAAAATCAATCTTTTACAAGAGATCATGAAAGAACATATGAACTTTTGGATAAGTGATCAAGCATCTAAGCTTGGATTAATTGCACCAATACTTCCCCTCAAGGCTAGTATGCTCGAGCTTCAACTTTCTATAATCTCCTGCAATCCAATCATCATCTTGAACTTGTTCAGTTTAGTTCCATCCAAAGATTTAGTTATAATATCTGCACATTGCAAGTTTGTTGATACATAGGACAATTGTATGTCCTTGCTAAGTAGCTTCTCCTTCACATAATGATAATGCACTTCAATGTGCTTAGTCATTGCACATATATAGGATTAGCAGCCAAATGTAGTGAGCTAGTATTATCCCCAAAGATCATTGGAGTGTATGAATGTAGCCCCAAGTCGGAGTAGATTAGCTTTAACCACATTGCCTCTTGTGTTGCATTCGCTAGATCCCTATATTCTTTTTCATTTGATGAAAATGCCACAGTTGGTTGTTTCTTTGATGGCCATGAAATCAACTTAGATCTTGCAAAAGATAAGTAACCAGAGGTGCTCCTCTTATCATCTTTTGAATCAGCCCAATCTGCATCAGAGTATAGCTTGATATCCAAGTTAGATGTAAATGGATAAAATAGCCCTTCATTTATAGTACCCTTCAAGTACTTAAGATCCTTTTGGCAGCTTCCATGTGAGGTTTTCTTGGTGTATGCATGAATTGACCCAATGTAGTCACCCCATAGCATATATCCACTCTTGTTAGGGTTGCATAATTGAGACTTCCAACAAGACTTTGATAACCTGTAATATCTTCAAGCAGCTCTCCTTCATGAGCACCAAGTTTGTGATTAAATTCCATGTGTGTGCTTGCAATTTTTGCATTTTCCATCTTGAACTTAACTAGCATATGAAGGATGTACTTTCTCTGAGTAATGAAAACATAAACAATCTCTAAACCAAGAAAATATGTAAGCAACCCAAGCTCATTGATCTTGAACTCCTCCTTCATCTGGGTTTTAATCATTAGTCTTCTTAATGAACAATGAAGAATCTACCTTGCTTGCAACAAAACCTTGGTCCTTCAAGTATGCTACCACCCTATGGTTCTAAGCTCTAGGAGCTTGCTTTAAACCATGCAATGCCTTCCTTAATTTACATACATAATCAGGTTTGTCTTTATCTTCATATCTTGGTGGTTGAGCCATGTAGACTTCTTCAAAGATCCTCCCATTAAGGAATGCATTTTTAACATCTAATTGTTACAAGTTCCAATTCTTTGAAGTAGCAATACTTACTAAAACTCTGATAGTTGGAAATTTGGCTACAGTGAGAAAGCCTCCTCGTAATCTACTCCATGGGTTTGAGCAAAACCCTTTACTACTAGCGTTGCTTTAAAACTGTTTATGGTGCCATTTGAATTCTTTTTCACTTTGTAAATCCACCTGGATCCTATTACTTTTATGCATGGTTTTTTAGGAACCAAATCCCAAGTGTTATTCTCTTGAAGTGCTTTAGTTTCTTGCTGCATAGCTTCTCTCCATTGTTCTTTCTTGTTGGCTTCTTCAAATGAAGAAGGTTCCTCTCATATAAAGCCTTTAGCTATGTATATAGAATGCTTGGTGACTAGTGATGTGTCATAGCCATACCTTATAGGTTTCTTGCTTTCCCTTTGAGATCTTCTAGGTGCTTGATTGGATGACTCTAGAATGTCTTCCAAATTTCTCGACTTTGCTTTGCCCTTGGACTTTCAAGTTTCAAAATCAATTTGTTCTTCATCTTCTGAGTTGACATCCTCTGATATATATGGTTCTTCTTTGGTCACATTTGGAAAATCATTCTCCAAATCATAGGGTAGCTTTATTTTCTTGCAATCATCCTCAAACCAAGAGTTATTTTCATCAAAGACCACATCGCTACTAACTGTAAATCCATTGTTAATGGGATTATATAACCTATATCCTTTCTAATTTTGATCATAGCCAATAAATATGCATTTTTCAGCTTTTGGATCAAGCTTTCCCCTAATCTGTGAGGGTATGTGTGCATAAGCAATGCACTGAAAGATCTTACAATGATCTAATGAAGGTCTCTTGCGATTCCATGCCTCATAGGGTGTCATCCCATCCAGGAACTTGGATGGAAGCCTATTGATTAGGTAAGTAGATGTGGAAACAGCCTCTGCCCATAAATAATTAGGGATTTTTTTTCTCATTCAACATTGATCTTGCAACCTCTACTGTTAATCTATTTCTTCTCTCTACCACTCCATTCTGTTCAGGAGTGTACCTTGTTGTAGTCTCTCTCTTTATGCCTCTATCCTGTAAGAAGGAGTCAAATTCATGTGAGAAATACTCACCACCTCCACTAGATCTAAGCCTCTTCAAACTTTTACTTGTTTGATTCTCAACCAATGCCAAATACTTCTTGAAACAAGTGAAGAATTCATCTTTATGCTTCATAAAATAAAGTATCTTCCACCTACTATAGTCATCTATGAATGAAACATATACCTTGACCCTAAAATTGATGGCTCTCTGCTAGGATTCCACACATCTGTGTGTAGAAGCTCCAAGTAGTCTTCATACATGTATCCTCTTTTGTTTAATGGTTGCCTATGTGACTTGCCAAATTGGCATGCTCCAAATTTGTAAACATGTGTTGCTTGGACACATTTGGGATGCCAAGAACACTCTAATACCTTCATATTTGCTTCAATGTCCTTTCACCTATATGTCCTAGTCTCTTATGCCATATCTCCAATTCAGATAGGGGTTGGTCCTTATAATTGAAGAGAGCAATATTTCTTGTATCTTCAACTTCAAAGGTAAAAAGTCTACCAAATTTCTCACCTTTTGCAATCCTCTTTAAGATTTGTTGAGGGTCCTCCACATAGGCTCCATGCTTTGTGAATCTAACCTCTAAAACCTTCTCAACAATCTGTCCAACACTGATTATTGTTGGCACATATAATACCCTGCTAAGAAGATTCATGTTACCATAAAATGCTTTAACATTTCCAATCTTCTTTACTGATTGCCTAGTATCATCACCTATCTGAACTTCATGCTTTCCTTTAGGTTCTTCAAGGTAAAAAGTAATGCTATATTGCTTGCTACATGATTGGAGCAACCAAAATCAATATAGAATAGGTACTCATCATCTTTACCTTGCTTGGTTGTCATATTCATGAGCAATTGGGAATCCTCTTGATCCTCAGTATAGTTTTTGTAGTGTTTCCTTCCTATGAAGCCTCCTTGATAGTTGTTGTTGTAGCCTTGGTTGTAATTGTGATGGTAGTTGTTTCCTCCATTATTGAACTTGCCTCTTGAATGTCCATAGCCTCCTCTCTGGAATCCTCTTCCTCTCTGATTCTTTGTGTTCGTGAAGCGTTCACCTATGATATGATTGGTCAAGCCACAAATGTTGCAAGGTGAAGTATTGTATGGTCTCCCCCTGCCTTGCTTTCCTCCTCTGCCCCTTCCTCTAGTACCTCATCCTCTACCTCTGAGATTCTCTTGAGAGGTACTTGCATCTTCTTCATTCTTCTTACCTTTGCCTTTATCTTTACTCTTATTTTTTTCTATGTAAAGGGCATAAGATTGATTGCCTCTAGAAGTATCTCCATTCTTGTTGAGCTTTGTCTCATGTGTGAAGAGTTGCCCCATCAATGTATTGAGGTCAGGTATCTACATGTCCATATGTAGGTCCATTGCTATGGTAAAGGACTCCCATTTGTCATCAGCCTTGATGCCATTTATGATCTGCCTTACTATATGCTCCTCTTCGATTTCTTCTCCAGTACTTCCAAGTTGATCAGCTACATCCTTCTATGAACTCATGATTGGAAGTGATTTATTTTTACAAGGAGTAAAATCAATTCTTTAAAAGAGATCATTCATGTGCTAATACATGAAAGAACATATGAACTTTTGGATAAGTGATCAAGCATTTAGGCTTGGAGTAATTGCACCAACAAGAGAGTGGGAGGGAGGAAAGGTGTGTGTGTGAGAGTAAATGTGTGAGAGTGTGTGAGGGTATTATTGAATATATGTGTGTATAAATGTGTACATGAGAGAAAGAGAGCTTGGAAGAGTGAGATTGCATGAGTACGGGTGTGTATGAGAGGGGAGAGGGTGTATGGAATAGAGGAAGATAGAGAGTGTAAGTGAAGGGGTATGAGAAAGTGGGCGAGAGCTTAAAACTATCAATTAAAAATAAAATTGTGGACTCCAAGCAATAGAAGTTGACCAATTCCAAGGCGTTTCGACAAAAAAAAAGGGTATCTATCTTCTTTTTCATTAAGCTTAGGACCTCTACATTTTGGTGATCCTATTGGGGATAGAAAAGCAAGTATATTTTTGCATGTTCGCGAGCTTAAGGTGAGAAAAGCTTGCCCAAAAACAAAGATCTATGCAAATTTAGTTGGGAACAAATAGCTTTTCTCTACTTCGTAAAAGTACAATCAGTACTATCATTAAAAATGCATCAATCATGTCTTCTATTCCTTCACTCCCTAATTAAACATTGCATTTAACATCTTCTTGGATGACTCACTCTCTTTGGATCATGAATTGTTTCTATGTCACCTTAATGCACTACGCCTCCTCTATGCGATTCATATCTTTTAGCGAAAAGAATATTACAATGAAATTCTCTATATTTCCACACATTCTCTCTAGTTATTCTTCTCTTTTTGACAATTTGATACTTGTAAATATTGCAAGGACATCTTATTTTATCCTCCAAAATGAGCCCAATTATCACTACTAGATGCCACTGATAACTTCAATATTCAAACACAAACTTGTTTAACTACAAAACATGCTTATCAAAAAAACATGTGTAGACAAACATACATGCATATTTACATGTGTGCATGTATGTTTAGTATGCACGTATACACATGCATGTATACACATGTATGTATGTATGTATATATGTATGTATGTATGTATGTATGTATGTATGTATGTATGTATGTATGTTTGTATGTTTGTATGTATGTATGTATGTATGTATGTATGCATGCATGTATGTATGCATGCATGTATGTATGCATGTATGTATGTGTGTGTGTATGCATGTATGTATGTATGTTTGTATGTTTGTATGTATGTATGTATGTATGTATGTATGTATGTATGTATGTATGTATGTATGTATGTATGTATGTTTGTATGTATGTATGCATGCATGCATATATGTATGTATGTATATATGTATGTATGTATGCATATATGTATGCATGTATGTATGTATGTCTGTATGCATGTATGTATGTATGTATGTACGTATGTATGTATGTATATACATGCATACTTACATATGTACATGTATGTATCTGCGTGTAAAGTAGGTATGTATATGTGTATGTATTTATTTATATATTTATGTATGTATTGTTGGAGTTTGAGGTCTACAGAAGCAACAAAATAGCACAAGGAAGAAGAAGAATCAGCTTGGAGCATAACACACAATACTGAATGTATTACCAAGAGAATGTACAAAGATAAGTGACCCGTTAGGGTTATAGGCATGTACACAAGCCGGGGGGACCTCCTAAAGAGGGCAAAAAGTGCCCCGAAGATCCTAGTGTGTTCACACACATCACTACCAAAATATATCATCAAATCCCCCCTAGGCATGATGTGGTGAACAAGGAGCTCACACTCATGTATAATGAAGTGCCAAGCTATGTGGAATTAATCCACAAAAGGAAGTAACCCCAAAGTATTGCGGAAACCTTCAAACTTCTCCCTAGGTAGAGCCTTTGTAAAAAGGTTTGCAATATTCTCCTGTGTGGGCACATATGCCAAACTTATGTCTCTAACAGAGAACCTCCCCCTAACATAATGATAGTGCACCTCAATGTGCTTAATGCAAGCATGGAAGATAGGGTTCCTCACAACTTCCAATGTGCTGTAAGTATTAGTGAAGATGGTGGTGGTAGAAGACTAATTAACTCCCAAATCAACCATAAGGTGCCCAGGCCACACACACTCAATAGTAGTTGTAAAAGCTTCCCTATATCCAATCTCACAACCTGAAGTGGCCATAGTAGGCTGCTTCTTGCTCAACCAAGATATGCATGAGCTACCAAGCATGAAGAAAAAAGCACTAGTGGACACAAAAGTGTCATAGCAATCATTCTAGTCACAGTAAAAAAAATCATGTAAATATGGCAGTAGTGATCCCCCTTGGGATAAAACAATCCAAGTATTCGGGTACCACTTAAGTAGCAAAAGATGCACTTTATTGCCTGCAAATGCTTGACATCTTGGCAATGCATAAACCTAAGTCATCTATGAGAGAGCAAATTGAATATCTAGGTGAGTAATGCATAAGTAAATCAAGCATCCCAATAGCCTTTTGATAGAGAACAAGATTAAATGCATCTCCAACATCATGAAGACTCAACCTCTATACCTCTTTCTATGGGAGTGGTAATAGGTTTGTAGTCTTCAAGGCCAAAATGCTACAATAAATGTGTCAATATTTTTTGTTTGATACAAACATATTCCAGCATCAACTTGCATAAAAT
Organism: Ceratopteris richardii; assembly: GCA_020310875.1. Taxonomy (NCBI): domain Eukaryota; kingdom Viridiplantae; phylum Streptophyta; class Polypodiopsida; order Polypodiales; family Pteridaceae; genus Ceratopteris; species Ceratopteris richardii. The sequence continues at coordinate 113,714,994 of CM035427.1, forward strand.
TAATTTCCAAATAATGATGCAAATGCCCAGATCTGACATCTCAAATGAGGCATGCAAATCAGCCTTAAAATCAGCAACATGCTTCTCATTAGGACAAGTGAGTAGCATATCATCAACATAGGCAACAATGATCACACACACATAATTTGCACGCTTAACATATAAGGTGCTCTCAGTTGGACTATTCGCAAAACCATGCACAACCAAGTAGGCATGTATCTTTTCATACCAAGCAGTACATGGTTCTTGCTTCAAACCATATAATGCCTTTTTCAACTTGCACACTTTGTTTTCATGCCCTTTCTGCACAAAATCATGGGGATGAAAAACATAAACTTCTTCATGAAAGTCACCATTTAGAAATGCATTTTTAATATTCAACTAATGTACATTCCAACCATGATGAGCTGCAAGTGTAGAGATGTTACGAACAGTATTCGTTCGGCATGTAGGGGCAAAGGTCTCATCAAAATCAATGCCTCTTTCTTGAGCACAACCTTTTGCAGCAAGCCTAGCCTTATACATGACAATTGTTCCATCAGGCTTATGCTTCACCTTGTGTACCCACTTAGTTCCAATGACTTTCTTGCCAAGAGGCAAGTCACATAAAGACTAGGTACCATTTTTCATAATCGCATCATATTCTGCTTGCATAGTAGCCAACCAATTTTTTGAATTTTGTGCTTTATCAAACAAAATAGGCTCATTCTCATCACAAAGCCTAGAGGCAGCCATAGCATAGAAATCTGATGCAAAAGAAACACTATGAGATCCTAAATGAGTACTATATGATAGAGCTACATCTATTTTGCTATCTCGCAAAGTTTGCACCAACAATATAGGCATAGTTTTTGCCTCCTCTATATCAAACCTCTCATCAACAAGTGCATCATGTGAATCTGCATCAGAAATGGAATGATCTACATCATCATGTGGAACTTGCAAAGGCTAAGAAGCTACCTCATTTGGTCTACCACTAGAAGGTCCACCTATAAAAAGAGGTAGTAAAGTGTCATACACATCTTTGGTGCTAAATGATGTCTCCTTAGTACATGAAAGTAATGGCTGAATTGCATCTTCCTCAAAAACAACATCAAGGCTAACCAAAATGTGTTGAGTTGTAGCCTTTGCTTTCAGAACTATACCCAACAAAAGTACATTTCACTCCTTTATCATCCAATTTCTTGCATTGTTGTTCATGCCAAGCCTCATATGGAGTGATAGACTCCAATGCTTTAGTGGGACACTTGTTAATGACATATGTTGCACACATAACAGCCTCAAGCCAAAAAAATGTGGTACAGCTTGACTCTTGACCATACACCTTGCCATCTCCATGAGTAACCTATTGTTTTTGTTAGCAACATCTCCATTCTGTTGAGGTGTATATATTTTATCCCACGTTTAGCTAGAAATGCATTAAAATCAAAAGACATATATTCCTCCCCTCGATCAGAATAGAGGGTGCCCATTTTACATGACATATTTTTAGCCAAAACCAAAAACTGTTTGAAGCATATAAACACTTCGGACTTTGCTTTCAATGGATATACCCATGGATGCTTGGAAAAATCATCAATGAAAGTCACGAAGTAAAGGCAGTTCCCAAAAGAAGGTGTTTGCATAGGACCATAAACATCATTGGGAACACATCGTAATTTGTAAGTAGCTCACATTGGACCATCTTTTGGAAAGGAGAAACCTTGCATTTGCCCAAAAAATACTGCCTTCACAAACCTGTTTACCAAGTACCTCAAGTTTGGGCAGCAAGGATACCATTTCAGATTTCTACAGGCAGAGCAAACTAGCAAAATATAGATGACCAACGCATGCATGCCAAAGCTTTGCATCTGAGATTGCCTAAGAATATTGAATTGCACATGCTAATTCATTCATATATTTTTCATAATCTATGAGCTTATACAACCCATGACATAAAAGGCTAGAAGCAATAATGATAACACCACTTGAAAAATCATGACTTGTACATCTGTCATCAACAAATTTCACAACCAAGCCGATCTTGGGTAATGATGAAACTAGTAATAGATTTTTCTTAATCCTTGGCACAAATAAAGCATCCAACAATGTAGAAGGACTACCATCAGCAATAGTTAGAATGATCTTACCAACTCCCATAATAGGATAAGAGGAGTTGTTGGCACATTTGACATAATTACCTATAGGGGAAGGCTCAAGTAAACTGAAGAAACTACACTGTAAGGTAATATGTTTGGTTGCCCCACTATCAAATTACCAAACATCTGAGTCTACTACATACATACATTGTTCATGAGAAGATGGCTCATAACTGCAAATAGTGGTAAATGCCCATTCCCAATTCTGCACATGATTTACAGACTTTGGTTTGGGTGTAGAGGCCTCTCCAACAACCATTCCAACCTTTACTTTGCCTCTTTTGCAACCAATTTCGGACAAATCTTTTATGACATGATCATTTCCTTTACAATATTTTCAAAACAATTTCTACCTTTTTGTTTTCTTCTCATCTTTGTTATCCTTCTTTGATTGTGCAAAATTAGTAGATTTCTACTTACTAGTAGATGAGCTCCATTTACCTTTGCCCTTGATTTGCAACATGTATAATGAACATGTTTTGTCTAGACTGATCTTCCTGTAATAGAACAAAGAGTAAGTCCTCAAATTTTAAGGATTTTGGATTGCCTTTCATCATCAATCGGAGAGTAGAAGTAAAACTCTGATATGAATATGGAAGTCCATTCAGAATAGTCTGCACAAGTGAACTGTCTGGCAAGACTTCATCAACAGAAATCACTTGCTCCTTCAAATCTTTGATCTTTGTCAAAAAAAATGTCCATGGAATATCCTTCATTCATGTGCTCACTCTCCAACTATTTTTGGAGGTAAGCAACATGAGCCTTATTCCTTTCCTGGTACAAAGTGGTAAGTGTATCCCAAGCATCCTTTGCTATTTTGCAAGAGCAAATATGAGGAATAATAGCACGTTTGATAGACAAGACTATCAATGCATGTGGCTGAGCATCTATATCATCCCAATCAAGTTGTTATGCAGTAGGTGCAGTAGGAACCACAACACAAATAAGAACCTCAGGAACATCATCTTCAACACCATCACATCACCTTTAGTAATTGTATTTGCTGATATAGTAGGATGTTTTTCAACACCCTGCACAATATTCCACAGTCCTTTTGTAACCAATACATGATGCATCATATATGTCCATAATGGGTAATTCGTACCATCCAACTTATCCTCAACAATCAACATACGGAATACATCATTGCTTTCAATCATGGCCACTCACCAAAATACCCTCATGTAGAAAAATGATTGTATCTAAAAGTTAAACAAAACTACCCTATTGAGTCCTGCGAAACTTGTAACAGACTTCAAGCTGCTTATACTAGAAACCCGATATGTTTGGCACAAAAAGATGAAATTACCTACACAAACACTGTGATAGTACATTCGGAGGTGAAAATGAGCTTAGATCGAGATTTAGACACCACAAAGTAGAGTAGTTTTGAACTCCTAATCACCTTGAGTATGCTCACCAGTTTTCATGTGATTTTGAGACTATGACCGGAGGGGTGTCAAAGATGCCCTAGATGAAGTGGTGACTAGCTCTGATACCAATTGTTGGAGTTTGAGGTCTGCAGAAGCACACGAACAACACAAGGAAGAAGAAGAAGCTTGGAGCACAACACACAATACTAAATGTATTAGCAAGAGAATGTACAAAGATAAGTGATCCGTTAGGGTTATAGGCATATATACAAGCCGGGGGAAAAACAGCCTCCTAAAGAGGGTAAAAATTGCCCCAATGGTCCTAGTATGTTCACACACATCACTGTCAAAATATATCCACATGTATGTATGCATGTATGTATTGTTGAGATATCCATGCTCTATCCTTTTGTATTCACATGCATCCATTTTATCCCACATGCAAGGGAGCTCCCACACGCTCTCATGTTCTCTTATGCAAGTTCCATTTATCCCACATGCAATGAAATTTGCCCTCTACTCCATATAAGGAGGGCCTCACTTCACCTCTCCTTGTCCATTCATGCACTACCATGAGGCTCTCTCCCTTGAGGTGCAAACTCCATGCTTCTTATGTAAGATTTCTTTTCGTAATTTAGTTCATTTCATTTCATTTCTTCGTTATGTCATTTCTAGCCTATTTTGAGCCTCCATAGCTTGTTCTTGGCTTTCATTTATCTTGGGCCATGTTTCTCAATTGGTATCAGAGCTTAGGTTGAACATAGGTTCATTTGATTTCCTTCCATGCTTCTAATCATTATGATTTTATATTTAATTATTGATCATTCCATTCTCTTTTCTCCCTCCCTCCCTTATCCCATGATAAAAAATCTTCTTAGCACTACTCTCACCATATCCATTCTTATCATTATGATAGCTATAAATTGTTTAGCTATGCATTGATTTGGAGGCTTTATAACATCTATGAATTAGAAAGTTGTATTGTTATTTCCATGAGAAAGGCTTCATTTGTGTCTCTTATTTTCACTGCAAATGCGTGCTCACCTTTGAGCATGTAACAATGGAAAACTTCTCTTTCCTTTCTAGCATGCAAAACACATTATCATTGAGCACATTATTTTTCATCCTCCATTTTTTGCACACTCTAAAGTACTTGGCAACATGGTTATGTAAGTAGTCTCTATGGTAATAGCTACAATGATTTTACAATATCTCCTACATGTCATAATGGGTAGAGAGAGAAATTGAAAGAAGCAAAAACAATGCCAGATTTTTTATGATCTTCGAACTACATCTTGCACATATTGAATTACTCTTGTGGCTTCTCTGTAAGGCATAACTCTAGAAGCTTCAAGGCCTGCAACACTTGTCATCTACACTGTATTACGCTCAAACAAGTCCAATCTACCGTCTTCTTGTGCACAATATTGTGGGGCTAAAATGAATGGAAGATACAGCTCAAGTGCAACATCATAGAGTCAAAACACACCAAAGCTCATGATACACCATGTCTTGGCTGCAAGATGGTTTTAGAAAACACGTTTTCTCTGCACTATATCAAGAGCAAGAGACTCTAGTCTACAAAGGTTTTTGATGGATGAGATGGCTCTCGGACATCCCTTGGAGGCTTGAACTCAGGATATGGCACCGTGTTGACACTCGAGGTCAAGCACAAGGCACAAGAACACGTCAAAGAAGTGGATACACAAGAAGAGGGAGCATATAAGGAACTCCAAGAAGTATATGTCAAATTTTTAGAAGAAATCCCTATAAAAACAATGATTTTGATCACTAAAAGCCATTGTAAATATCATTTCACATTTTTGTAACTCCATTTTGTTCAATTCAAGGAGTCCTTGAGCTTCAAGAGTACTAGAAGCATCTACCTACCAATTTCATAATTTGTAGACTATTTGAGCCCTCAAATAAGCCTTGGAACCTAATTTTTAACTAGGCTAGATAGTGAGTTTGGACAGGGCCAAAACTAGTCAAAAAACGATAAAAAGAGCTAGAGAGCTCATTTTTTTACGTTAGATTCTTAATAGCTTCTTAGAGAGTTGGCTGAGGAGAGATTAAAGCTTTTGTAAGAGAGTCCTTGTGCAATTGAAGCTTTCCATTGTTCCTCTCTTTGATCTTGCCTTGTGTGTGTGTGTGCGTGCATGTATGTGCTTGACACTCAGATTTGCTCACCACAATTGCTCATGATCTTCATATCCTCCTCACATCTCTGTAGATTGAGAAGTAAAGGAGGTGGTACTCACGCTTGAGCTACACCAAATTTTGGTGCCTTTTTTGGGAAGCATTGCTCGAGGACGAATGTTGTGATGGTAAGATCGTAGATTCGCAACGTTGGAAGGTAAAAAATAGTCATTTTTGTTAAGTTTCTGATTTTCCATCTTCATTTTCATCATCATCATCACCATCATCTTCACCCATCTTCATCTTCACTTATTTTTTTTGTTTTTGAGTGTATATTCACTATTTTCACCTCACTTTTCATTCATGGCTGTGCGAGAGAGAGAAAGAGAGGAAAAGTGTTTGTGTTTGTGAGTTTCTGTACTTTTTGTGACTCTCTGCATGACACACAGGCCTTGGTACTACATTTTGAATTCTCACCAAAATTCTCAAAAAATCGTGAATTTTTGGAGAAAATCGCGACTTTTTGAAAATTTCAAAAAATTTTGAATTTCACGATTCTCTGGTCCCACCTAAAATCACTCAAAAAATCGTGACTTTTTGCAAGGAAAATTTTGAGAAATTTGTTTTGACCCTCAGCAGCCTTTTGTCATAACTTTTTCATCCAAAATCCATTTTTTGAGCTTCAGGTAGGATTAGGAAGCCAAGGAGCCTCCAAAGGATTTTGAGCAATGATTCCACCAATGCACCTACAACATTCCAAAGGTTCATGTGTCATGTCTTCAAAGACTTCTTGCGAAAGAGCTTAGAAGTATATGTGGACGATTTATGTGCTCATTCCAAAGAGAGAAGAAAACACATCCCTGAGCTCAGATAGATCTTCAACAAGTGTAGAGAATATCGAGTTTGTTTGAACCTAGAAAAGTGTGTGTTCATGGTATGTCAATGTAAGATCTTAGGTCATATTGTTTCTAAGAATGGAATATCAACATATGAGGATAAAGTAAGAGCCATAGTAGAGTTGCCAAGGCCAAGGAATGTTAAAGAGGTATAAGCCTTTATGGGCCATTGTGGATATTACCACAGGTTTATCCACATGTATGCAATCATAGCTAAACCTCTTTACTCTTTGTTAACAAATTTTGAGTGGAACGACAAATGTGAAAATTCATTCAATGAGTTGAAGAAACATTTGTGTACAACACCAATGCTGACCACTCCTGATTGGAATAAACCATTTCATTTCCATGTAGATGCATCCAATTATGCAGTAGGATGTGTGCTCACACAACCCACAAGTGAAGGAAATCTAGATTTTCCTATAGCATATGCTAGTAGACAACTGAATGTAGTTGAACAAAACTACAAAACAACTGAAAGAGAAGGCTTAGGCATGGTATATGCCATGAAGATGTTTAGACACTATCTTTTGGCCAACAAGTTCAAGTTTTTCATCGATCATCAAGCTTTATTATATTTGATCAATAAACCTTGCAATACAGGACGCTTAGTAAGATGGTTCCTCTTACTAATGGAATATGAATTTGAGGTGGTTGTTAGGAAAGGTAGAACCCACCTCAAGGTGGATCAATTGTCTCACATCACTTGAAGAGAGTCACCGCAAGGAGTGTTTGATGGACTACCCGACACTTATCTATTCAATTTAGAAGTTGTTCCTAAATGAGCAAATAAGTTGGTCCCTATCCTAACCTTGGAGCTAGGCAATAAGAATGTGAAGACGAACAAAGATGAAGTTGTAAAATCACAAAAATATCAAATATTGGTAGGAAGTATGTACAAACAAGATACAGAGGGTGTACTATCTTGTTGTGTCGAGGAGGATGAACATAATAGTTGGTTGCAATAAGCCCATGAAGGATTTCTAGGAAATCACTATTCTAAACAACAAACATTGCATAATTTAAAATGTTTAGGAGTGTAACGGCCTAGTATGGATAGAGAAATACATGAGTGGATTTAGAATTTGTCCAATGTGCCAAGAGAGACCCCCAATGGCGCATGCTACCCTTTATCACGTGTCATTAATTCCAAAAGGGACTACTCCATTTGTAGAGTATATGAGATCAAGAACACTACCCAAGGAGGCTAGTCTACCAAGAAAATGAAGCATGGAGCAAGAGGCTCAAGACTATGCCTTAGTAGGAGACAACCTATACCAAAGAGGCAAAGATGGTTACTTAAGACTGTGCGTTCATGAATCAGACTATTTGAGAGTCTTAGAAACTGCACACAACAGTGTTGCAGGTGGACACTTTGGGCCTGATCGAGTAATTAAGACCATTCTATTCTCACCACTCTGGTGGCCCACTCTTCATATGAATGCACATACATATGTGAAGAGATGTGACACATGCCAACATGCACAATATCCTATCAGAAAAGACAAGATGCCTTTGAGGCCAATGATGGGAGGACACACATTCTCGAAGTGGGGTATAGACTTTGTAGGTCCTATTAACCCCCCAACTAGGAACTTGCATGTTGGGTACATTATTGTAGCCACATATTACCTTACAAAATGTGTAGAATTCAAAGCTACTACAAAGAATGATGCTCAAACAATGGCTAAGTTCTTATTTTAGAATGTGTTCACCAGATACCGGTTACTAATAGAGTTAGTAAGTGATAGAGGTACACACTTCTTGAATGAAGTCATTGAAAACCTTCTCGGAAGAATTTTTGGTGATACATAAGAAGTCTCCCCCTATCATCCACAAGCTAATGGACAAGCCGAGAGTACAAATAAGATCCTAGTGCACCATTGGAGTAAGTGAAAGCGAGCGAAGTTCTTCGTCTGCGCTCGATGAATATCACCTCCAGCAGCAAGCACCATTGGTCTTGCCCCTCGGATTTGGCAATCTGCTCACAACGATCAGAGATAAAACTCCAGCGAGGTGTGCCCTCTCTTTAGTCTTCTGAACGTTGCAACCTCCGGGATCGCTCATGCTGTTTTCTTCTTCATGCAGTTGCGGGACCTATAGTGAATGGCATTGCAATTGTAGGTGAATGAAGCTACCAGTCCTGTGCTGGAAATCCAAGAACGACAGCATTATGGCTTCGGATTGACAGAACTCTCTACAGAAAAAATCAGTAAACAACTTTTGCATGCTCGCGTGTGTGTGTATGTATATATTTATTTGTATGTATGTGTATTTTATGTGTGTATGTGTATGTATATATTTGTCTGTATATATGTGTATTTATGTGTGTACGTGTGTATGTGTCTATTTATTAGTTTCTTTCCTTATTTGTATTTTTTAATCAAAGCATTTCCATTTTCATGTTTTTATTTAATAAGTGAAAGGAATGATTGCCAAATTTTAATGAATAAGTAAATAAATAATTGAGAATTTGCACTTGTTTGAAATGATAAGTGAACGCAGAGCTTTGTAATCATAAATGTGAAGCTTTCTAAGACAAATTGAGTAGATTTGAAGATCCACGAGCTAAATTGCCATTTATTTGTTGGAAATTACACTAGAATGATGTAAAAGTAAACAAAAATAAAAAATTAGAGTGATAGAGAGAGTAGGAGAGAGAGACAGAGTAGGAGGGAGTGAGAGAGAGAGAAAAAAAAGAAGAAAAATGTAAGCAATAGAGACTTACCTGCAATTTTGTTGTGCATGCACTCTTGAATAAACCTTCAAAAAATGATGCTCACATTGTGCATGTTTTCTTTTATATAAATGTTTCCATCAGTATGCACATGAGTTAGGCATGAGTATATGCATTGAGATTTTTTTTTCCCATCGGTATGCATCTCAATATGTGCATGTCTACTCACATACACACATAATAATATGTGTGTGTGTATTTATGTATATCTATTGTTAGTATATGACCAATGTCTACACTTCACCGTTGTATTGCAAATTTTTTAAGGCCACCATTATAAGGAGAAGCCAGTCATGCATTCCCCAGTTGATGGGAATCCCAACTTGCATGTTTGATGTAGTTTGAATTAGACCTTTAAAATATTGTAAAGAAAGGGATTTATCATGGTTCCCAATTACGGGGTTTGGAGTAGCAAGGAAAAGCCCTATATAGTTGGGTCTAGGGGGGCCATGGGCATCCGGGGGTAGTGCCCCAGTCAAACGATAAAGATATTTTTTCGTGGAATATTCCCCATTGGAGTTAGAAATTAGTCATATTTGTTATGTCGGTTGAACCCACCTAAGCCACATATGCGCATTATGCAGACAGTGCCACCCATGTCTAGCCATCGATAGAAGGTCACAACTCGCCATTGGACTATATACAAAAAAGAGCTCTACTCTAGCCAAGACATTGAATCAAACAAACATATGTATACCTTATAATCCCCTATCCAAAGTTGTCTAGATTACCATTTAAGCTTGACCTTGAGAGTGTTGATATATTCTGTTAGTGATGTGTGTGAACACACTTAGGACCTTCTTGGCACTTTTTTCCCTCTTTGGGAGGTTTTTCCCCTCGGGTTGTATATATGGCTATAACCCTAACATGTGACTTATCTTTATACATTTTCACTTGGCAATACATTTTGTATTTTGTTGTGCTCCAAGCTCTTCTTCTTCATTGTGCTATTTGTGTGCTTCTGTAGACCTCAAACTCCAACAATTGGTATTAGAGCAGGTTGTCACTTCCTCTAGAGCATCATCAACAACTCATGATCATAATCTTATAACCATACAAAAATTACTGAGCCTGTTTTGGCCTCCAAATGCATTATTGCAGCATCTCTGCATGCAATGCCATTCTTTTGTGCCAGCGTATATACAAGTTTCGGTTTGGTAGTGCAAGCACCTCAAATTCTATCATAAGTGTAGTTGAGTTTGATATGGTGTTTTTGTTCAATGTTTTGAGATACAATCAAATTCCTACATCAGGGTATTTAGTCACTAGCCATGGTTGAAAGCAATGATGTATTTTGTACGTTGGTTGTTAAGGATAAGTTAGATGGTACTAATTACCCATTGGGAGTGTATATGATGCATCATGTATTGATAGGAAAAGGGCTGTGGAATATTGTACATAGTGTTGGAAAACAACCTACTACACTTACAAATACAATTATTGAACAACAATGTAGGAACTTGGATGTTAAAGTAGTGAAATATATTTTTGTTGGGTAGAGTTCTGAAAGCAAAGGCTATTATATGTACCATCCACAAATTAAATGCATTTTGGTTAGCCATGATGTTGATTTTGTGGAAGATGCAATTTAGCCATAACTTTCATGTACTAAGGAGACATTTTGCTACCTCTTTTTACAAGTGGACAATCAAGTGCTAGTCTGAATGAGGCAATTTCTCAACCTTTATAGGTTTCAAATAATGATGCATATCATTCTATTTCTGATGTTGATTTACATGATGCATTTGTTGATGAGAGGCCTGATATATAGGAGGCAAAAACTATGTCTCAATGGCAGGTGAAAAATTTGAGAGATAACAATTAGATGCACCTATGACATATCGTACTCATTCATGCTCTCATAGTGCTTCCTTTGCATCAAATTGTCATGCAATGGTTATCTATAGTCTTTTTTATGAGAATGAGCATGTTTCTTTTGATGAATCACAAAATGCAAAAATTCCATTGGCATTAAATGTGTATACAAGCTAAAATGGAATCCGGATGGAACAATTAATTGTTATAATGATAGGATTATTTGCAAAGGGTTATGCTCAAGAGAGAATTATTGATTTTGATGAGACGTTTGTTCTCACATGCCAAATGATCACCATTCATAGCATTTGTGCACTTGCAGCTCATCATGGAATGAAAACAGTGTGTAGGTTGAAAACAACATTATATGGTTTGACGCAATTACCACGTGCTTGCTATGAAAAGATACATACTTATTTGCTAGCACATGTTTTTTAGAAGAGTCCAACTGAGAGCACCTTATATGTTAAGTGTGCTAATGTTGTACTTCTGATCATTGCTATATATGTTGATGACATGTGGCTCACTAGTCCTAACTATAAGCATATTGATAAATTCAAGGCTGATTTTCATGCCTCTTTTGAAATGTTAGATTTGGGGTATTTGCATCATTATTTGGGCATTAAATTTATGCAAGTTGATGGGGAAGTATCTTTGTATCAAACAAAATATATTTCCACATTATTGTATCATTTTCACCTTGTACATTGCAAACCCTATTGCGACTCCTATGGAGACACATTTATAGTTGAGTCTTTGGATATTCAGTATGCTTTCACAGTAAGTATATTCATTGACAGTGTCAAACATTGGTAGGTGATTAAGCACATCTTTTGCTGCTTGAGTGATACCCCAATACTTGGATTGTCTAATCCCAAGGGGGGATCATTACCGCTAGATTTACATGCTTTCTTTGAACCAAAGTGGCAAGTTTCTATGACACTTGTGTATCCACCAGTGGTTCTTGCTTCATGCATGGTAGCTCATGCATATCTTAGTTGAGTAAGAAGAAGCCTACCGTGGCCACTTCTAGTTGTGAGGTTGAGTATAAGGAAGCTTTAACAACAACTATTGAGTGTGTATGGCTTAGATGCCTTTTGACTTATTTGGGTGTTGTTCAATCCTCTTCCACCACCATTTTCATTGATAGTCATAGCGCATTGGAACTTGTGAGGAATTGTGTGTTCCATGCTCACACAAAGCACATTGAGATGCACTATCATTATGCCAGGGAGAGGTTCTCTACTAGAGAGATTAGTTTGGCTTATGTGCCCACAAAAAATAATGTTGTAGACCTTTTCACAACTTTTCTGTCTAGGGAGATGTTTAAAGCTTTTGGCAAAGCTTTGGGTGTAGTTCCTTTTGTGAATTGATCTCTATCCACATAGTTTAGAAATTCCTCATACATAAGTGCCAACTCCTTATTCATTGCATCACTCCCAGGAGGGATTTGTTGATATATTTTAGTAGCGATGTGTGTGAACACACTTAGGACTGCTGTGACACTTTTTTCCCTCTCTACGAGGTTTTCTGCCCTTGGATTTTATACACTAGTAACAATAATGGGTGACTTATCTTTGTACATTTTCACTTGGTAATACATTCTATATTGTGTTGTGCTCCAGGCTTCTTCTTCTTCCTTGTGTTTTCTGTGTGCTTCCATAGACCTCAAACTCCAATAGATCATGCACAAGAGGACAATGCCATCATCTTTCTACTTGTTAGTAGTGAATTTTTCAAATTCTACTATATTTATTATCTTCTCTATTATTGATCCTATATTTTCGTGTGTAACTTTTTTCTTATACACACGCACACAGACACACACACACCATCTCTTGTTGAGACCCCTATGCCATTCCAATTGCTCCTTAAAATTTTTTGCTTCATCCAATTTGTGATTGTTGATCCATCGTAGCCCCTTGATGCAAAGGAGACCATGATCAAGTAGGAGGCACAACTTAGAGATCTCCCCAGAGCTAATTCTATGCCTCAAAAGGTGCCACTCCTCATGATCAATTCTAGTTGTTGGGTCAAAATCCTTGAACCTAGTCCAACGTTTTCTTTCTTGATTCTAGAGATGTTTCCAAACACAAAATCCTTTATTCCATAGCTTTTTTGCCCTTTGGGTGATCTAGGAAGTAAATTCCTTTGATTCCCCTTATGGAAAACCAAATAGAGTCATTATGTATGATCTCAACAACCCATTTCTAGTCTTCATTCACCTTGATGTATGCTTTCATTTTGTTCCAACTCCTCCACAAAGAGCAAACCAAGTCTCACCCTCTAGGAGTCACCATAATAGGGGAAAAGATCAAAATAAAAAGGTCACGATCCTTCCATTGAGGATGCCCTTAAGGTAAGAGCCTATTTATTTCTAAGAATCAACTTAGCCCATGATGCTTCCAAGCTGCACCATGCTTTGATCATCCATTTGGCATCTATTTTATTAGTGATCCTCACAATGTCTAGAATGCCCAAACCACCGCTATCTTTTTTGTTTGTATGTATATTCCATTTGATCTTAAGCATACCTCTTTGTTCAAGGCAAAGGGTCGATTACTAGTTCCCGTCATAGAAGAAGAGGAAGCACTTAAAGGTACTCAGAAGATTTCATCATGACAACAGTGATTTTTATCACTAAACCAATGTATTATATGTATATACATCCAATTATCATGGATGGGACTCCATTTTGTGCAAGCCAAGGAGTCCTCGAGCTTGAGGAGTCTAGGTAGAATGCTCATACCAATTTTTGTAATTTTTTGGAAGCCGTTAGATAATTCAAATTAGAGGTAGAACCTATTTTTTTAACTATGTCGATCACTAGATGTGAAACCGGTCAAAACTAGGCAAAAACTATAAATAGAGCTAGATAGCTCATTTTGAGGTTGTTGTTAGTTTATGATTGAACCTATGAGCTAGAGCTAGATGAGCTATTGTAACTAGATGATGATGAATATGATTATGAGTTCTTTTTTTGCCTTCCATTGGTCTCCATTGCAACTTTCCTAGTGTGTGTATATGCATATGTGTGTATGGTCTTGCATTTCTCACCATCTTCTTCATGCACATCATTTTCTCTTGATCTTCATATCGATCGAAACTCTCCACGGATTGACAGTTACAAGGTGAAGCTCCTCACATTGGTACTTTCCATTGTGCTAGAGTGACACCAAATTTGGCGTCGTTGCTAGGGACGAGCTCTAGATTGAGCATGTGATGGTAAGTGTGTTGGAGAAAATCATTGGAAGGTAAAATTTCTTTGTTGTTTTGTTGGTTGTGGTTAGTTTTTACACACTTTTACTGCTCTATTCTTCTAGTATCATTCCCTATCATTATCTCAAACTCCAAAAAAATACAAAAAATCAGTCATATTCCCCCTTTCTCTTCTTTTTTCCTCATTTGTGTGTGTGCAAGAGTGAGAGAGAGATTTCGCAGGTGTATGTTTGTGTTTTCTGGTGCACTAATCTTGCAGGGCAGCCTGTGGACACTACGGATTTGCTGGAAACACAAGTAAAAACTCCATTTTTCTTCGAAAATTGCAGTTGAAGTTGATCATCGCGGCTATCAGGAAAGGTAGGAATTTGTGCAAATTTTTTGCATGAAGGAGGATCCTAGGTAAGTGCTTGCACACATCTATGCATGATTTCGTGAAATTGTATGATTTCTGACAATCGGAATGATGACACATCATCACGACTACATCTGACCATCACGACCATCATTGACTGTCGTGGCAATTGGCTCACGCCATCACGATCGCATCTCACCATCGTGACGGTAACTCGCCATCACGATGGTGCTTGACAATCACGATCCTAATTAGCCGTCGTGGCTTGATCGTCATGATTGTGTTAGATCATTGTGACCCTGACCGTCGTCGTTTGACCATTGTGTGCTGACCATCGCGATCTTGAGTGATCGTTGTGACTTGATAGTCACGACTGTGACTCACCATCATGAGTTGATCATCGTGACTTGATAGTCGCGATCCTGAGTGATCATCGTGTGTTGACCATCGTGATTGTCACTGATCATCGTGAGGCTTGACCATCGTGACTTTTGACCATCGTGGGTGTCACACCATCGCGACTATGACTGATCATCGCGATTGTGTCTGACCATCACGACTGTCAGTCAAAACACAAAATTAGGGTTTTTGCACAAATTTTCAAAATTTTTGGGCCAATTTTTTGGACATTAATTGTGAACTCTTGTGTGTGGCATAGAGCAAAGCAAGAAGTGGGCAAGCACCTTGAGTTCTTGGGCAAGGTTAAAACAACTGCTTTTTTAGCCCAAGAGATCTTTGTAAGTGGAATTTCCATTTCTTGAATTGTTGACGAATTCTTTGAGTATAATTATATTGTGATCAACGGAGTGACTTAGGACTCCTAGTGTAGCTAGGTATCGCCTTAGCTCAGTGTGTGCTGACTAGTCAACGAGAGAACAAGTAAGTGGGTGAAGGGACCAAGCCTAAAGGAATTTTTGTGAGCTGAACATGCAACGCTCAAATGAATTAAACTCAAAACATACCAAAACAATTCCTTGCGACAATTGTAAACAAGACAAGAAGCTCTAAAAATAAAAAAATAAAAAAGAACTAAGTAATTGACTGAATTGAAGGGGTGAACACGATAAGGTGAGATTAGAATTAATGAACTTGAGGTCTGAAAAATACTTAGGAAAAAGTGATAAACGGAGCGTCCGATCTTCCGAGGCTAGCGTAAGAACTATAGCACGATCGTGGGCACAACAACTAGGCAGCTACCCATATGAGGTTAGCTCAGATACAAGTGAATCGGATATGTCTTTCAACACGAGCAGACCAGGAGTATCATTTAATGTAGACCACCTAGAAAAGACAAAGGGGCCCTACCAAATGCAAATGGAGTATATTCATATGAATAGATTTGGTGCCCGGGTATATGAGGATAGCCTTCATAGGTCATTCATTCAATTACATAATCTCGATCAACCTATGGGATTAGAACATCCAACCGTTAAGTTTGAAGACGAGGTTTACATAGACAAGGAAGGGACCATGTATATCATCGCAATTAGGGCGAACTCAACCAATGACCTAGGAGAGATGGTAGAAATGCAGACATAGATGCGGAAGTGCATGGAAAATAGATTGAGGAACCCAAAACACCGAGAGGAAAATCCATACTGACAAGGGTGATAATGCCTTAGTGGATGCCCCAAGACAATCAGAGTATAGAATTGTTCTGGAATAAGGAAACTGATGAAGCCTTTTTGAGATATAGGCCAGAGCAACCTACTTAGACCCAAAGATTCTAGGAGAGGTAGTATACTTAGATGACACCTCAGAACGAATGTATAAGGTCACAGAACATGGAAGACATGCATATACATGGAGAGGAGAATTAGTTTTCCCTCTAGTGAAATCACAAGCACCTAAGGATAGTTTGGGTGATGGCCCATCTCAAGGACATAGAGAGAAGAACAAGGAAGGAGCAGAGAGTAGTTTCATTCATCACGCAGGAAGGGAGAGGATTCCCACTAAAAGTGGAAGGGTTGAAAGAGAACCTCTTAGGGATCATAGGGCTCACACGGGTGGGGACGATTTTCCCACCTAGACCAAGAGACCACCCTAGAACCTTGAGGCCTACTCAATTAGTGAAGGCTATGAAGAATTGTTTTGACGGATCAAGAGATCCCTATGAGCATGTAGAAGAATTCAAGCAGGTGCTCCAAGTTGAACAAGTGGAAGACATGTTTACCCAGTTTAATGCCTTTGGACTCACTCTAAAGGGTGATGCATTGGATTGGTTCCGACCATTGCACCAACACCAATTTAGAGACATCCACCATATGATGGAGTCCTTCATTAGGGGCTTTTCGAAGAGCGGAATCAGACACAACATATCTTCTTTGATACACACATTCAAACAAACCTCTCAGGAGACAGTGAGGATGGCCGGTCAAAGATTTAGATGGTACATAAAAAGATGTCTTGGATCAGTGTTTACGGATCTGTGTAGACATAGAAAATAACTTAGGAGATGAACTAGAACTTCGTAAGGTTGGCAAAGACTCGGATAGCACCATAGAGACTTCATCCAGACATTCCAATTCAATTGAGGACTTAGTAGAACAAGTGGCCAAACCTTTGGGAGTTTCTAGAAAACCAGGCATCAAATTAGCCACCCCTCGAAGGTGTTATACTTGTGGAGGTGACCATATGGCAAATGTGTGTTTGCATGCATTGCAACCCATAGGAAACTCTAATGGAGTGTATTGTACAATAGAGCGAAGGTACACAAACCACACTGCTCAGGATTGCCCATGTAACAAACAAGTGGTTAGGCACAACTACCCTCAGCAATATCAGCCAGGTAGGTACCAAGGGCAATACCAACCACAACAATATTATCGAGCCCCCCCTCAGTATCAAGCACCATATCAAGCATAGCCAAAACCACAACCTATCCTAGGAAAACAACCTCCACCCCCTGCTAATGTAGTTTCCGTAAAGTATGCTACACCAGAGGAGAACTCCAACATGGCCTTAGTACCCACGACCCCTTTGATCATAGAAACCTAATGCAAATAGTCTTGAATCCATTCATGTGGATAGTCCACCAGCGTACTATATGGAGTCACCAGAAGACTCATACCCTTACTATGAGACCCCTGTGTATAAGCAAAACTGGGAAGCAGATTATGCTTAGGTCATGTACACAAACCCCAACCCAAGACTGCAAGCTAAACAACTAAGACCACAAGCACCCAAACAACCATGCTATAAATGCCAAGGAGACCACTTCATACGAGATTGCCCACAGGCAGCAACTGATGTGCAGTCGCAATACTTCAACATTCAAGGCTTTTGTCCTGAATGCGGAAAGGATCACTTCATAAGAGATTTCCCCAAGAACCCTACGAACACCTCTACAAAAGTAACACCCATCAATGTAATAGGCATATTGCAGCATTCTGAAGGTTCTATACCTCAATACATACCCATCCAGGCAATGACTAGAGCCCAAGCACAGAGGCAAACACAACCAAAAAACCCAGGAAAAATAGCTGAAGCCAGTGAAGTAGGAGAATCAACAGGAAAGAAAACTAGAACTTGGAAAGAGTCACGAGAGCGACATACGAGCAAATGGGGTAAGAAGATCACTGAGTTAGAGGAAAACCTAAGGGAAACTAGAACTAAAATCTTAGAAATGACATCACAGGTGGTTGAACCACGAATAATCAACTCTAAACGAGGATCAGTACTAGCAATCCCACCCCAAAAAACCTTGATATGATGTTCAAAGACTATCAAGCAAGAATACAAGAAGGACCCCAAGTAGGAGAATCTAGCAAGAATTACCCTCGAGATGACTTAGAAATTGAGAGAACCAAATTGTGCATGAAAATGGTGGAATTAGCCCAGACAATGTTTGAGGCATCACAATACCTCAATTAGGAAATTATGGCCATGCTTGAGTTACATTTTCAAGGAATCCTAGAGAAACTAGGGCAAGTCATATCTAACCCTATGAGAGTCAGCTCTAGCACACAAACTAGCCCAACGAAACCCTTGAAGACCACTCTAATTGAACGGGCTAGGTCAGATTTAGAAAATCATCACACGAGTTATATGGATTCACATGCCATCTTGAAAGAGATTCAAGAAGAAAGATGGAGACAAGAACAAGAATCTTGACCACCCATACTTGAGATTGATGACTCAGGAGAACAATTCCCTACAGACATCCCATCTATCTACGGAGATCAAGTAGATGATTGGCCAAGTGAGCACACTAGTTTTGAATCTAACTCGTTGCAAGAGTGACCTCACTTTACGGCCCCTTGGGAAGACTGTTCAATTCAAGTGAAAGCCCCCACTATTCGAGTAAGGGGAGAGAACTCAGATCTTCCTAGGAACACAAAAGCTATTAGAAACACGAAGGTTCAATGCCATTTAACTCTCGATGAACTGTTGAAGATCAAACCTGAACTATGGAAACATGTAGCAAACCAGTTCCCAGAGATAGCCACAACCTCCACTAGACCAAGTGCACGAGGAAAGGTGCCTGAGATACCCCTAGATAAAGTGGGCGATGCAAGTGAAGGAGAGGAAGGTAACACTTATTTTCCCATTACGTACAAGGGTCACACTACCAAAGCCATTCTAGATACAAGTGCAAGAGTAGCCATCGCGACCACTTCACTGTGGAAACGTTGGGAAAAACTAGTCCTTAGACCCATGAGAATGAAGCTGCAGATGGCAAATGGGCACATAGAAACACCCTTAGGGCTGTTGGAAGGAATTACCCTATCCACTTGCGGAGTAGAATTTGATCACACCTTTGCAATCTGCAATTTTGGAAAGAATCAAGCATATGAGATGCTCTTAGGTAGAACTTTTATCCGACAGTTGCAAGTTGTACAAGATTGGGGAACCAAATCTTTGTACCTACAATACCTAGGAGTAACCATGAAAGTGAACCTCACAGACTATTCAAATAGGGATGTACCTCCTTTGCAATGGAATACAGTACATAGAAACGAAGAGGAGAAGGAATCAGTCCATTCCTTAACATCACAGCCATCGTGGTTGCATGAGGATACACACGTATGGATGTGTAAAATCGGAGCCAAGGAGGAGGAGCATGCTACAACAAGAGCATCAGGAGTAGGACACACTTCGAGACCCATTGAGGATCCAACATATGTCCTGGTAGTATTTCTAGACGAGGAATTCAAACCCCATGGATGGGCAGATATTTTAGTGACTATGGATATTGCAATTAATGAAGGACAATGGACCCCACATTGTGACAAAGACGGTTATGACATATCCATCTTCACTGTGAGCCTAGTGGGAGTGGAAACAGAAGAAAATCATCTTAAAGAAGAAATCTCTGAATACAGTAAGCAAATGAACAACGTGGAATGGGAAGTAGATTCAATCAGACTTGAATGTTCATCGGAAGAGGAATTCCTAGGCTGGGTAGAAGCCATGTCCCCAGAACTCAGCACCCCTAGGAAGGAACAGGAAAAATCAAGATCTACTCAACGAGATCAAAAGGCGAAGAAGAACAAGAGTGTGAAAACTAAGGAGGAAGAACCCTTGATGGAAGTGCTAGAAAATTTTACGAAATACGCGGTGGAAGACCAAAAAATCATGATCCGAATGCCCAAAAGAAGCAAAAGTTTAGGAGAAGCCTATGACAATAAGGAAACCACGAAGAAAGTTGTAGTGGCAATAAAGGAAGGAGAAGAATGATGCACGTATATAGGACATGACTTAACTGACGAGGAGGAAGACAGTTTGATTGCTCTATTGAAGAGGTATAGGGATGTGTTTGCCTAGAGTTACAAAGATTCGAAAGGGGTAGATCCTTACATATGTTCCCATAGGATACCCATGAACACTGAGGCAAGACCCACTAAGCAAAAGCCCTATACATATAATGATAATTATGCATTAAAAATCAAGGAAGAAATAGACAGACTCATAGAAGTCGGATTCATTTACGAAATAGAACACACTGAATGGGTTTCACCCATCGTAGTCATGCCAAAGAAGAATGGTAAGCTGAGAGTGTGCATAAACTTAAAGAAGGTCAATGCTGCCACAATTAGGGATAGTTATCCTCTACCCATTATAGACCACCTGTTGGAAAGAGTCGCAGGCAAGGAAGTGTACAACTTCCTTGACGGATTCTCAGGCCAAGTTGCCATTGCCCCCGAGGACCAACACAAGATGGAATTTTCCACTGGGTGGGGTATCTTTGTGTTTCGTGTAATGCGTTTTGGGCTCACGAACGCACCTACAACTTTCCAAAGGTTGATGTGCCATGTGTTCAAAGAGTTTTTAAGAAAGAACTATAAGCGTATGTGGATGACCTGTGTGCTCACTCAGTACTTAGACCACAACATATCCCTGAGATTGAACGCATCTTTGAAAAGTGTAGGGAATATCAAGTTTGTTTAAACCTAGAAAAGTGTGTCTTTATGGTCAGACAAGGCAAGATACTCGGCCATTTAGTCTCAAAAAATGGAATGTCCATGGATGAAGATAAGGTACGAGTAATCAATGAATTACACAGGCCAAAGAACATCAAAGAAGTGCATCATACATATGTATGCAATCATTGCTAAACCACTCTACAACCTGCTAACCAATTTTGAGTGGGGAGAAGAATGCGAGAGTTCCTTCAGTGAGCTTAAACGACGATTGTGTTCTACAACTATTCTAGCGGTACCTGATTGGAACAAACCTTTTCATGTACATGTAGATGCTTCTAATCATGCCATAGGATGTGTGTTGGCACAACCCACAAAGGAAGGAAATATAGATTTACTAATTGCATACGCCAGCAGGTAGTTGAACGCGACAGAGAGAAATTACACCACTACAGAGAGAGAAGGACAAGGAATGGTTTATGCAGTGAAGAAGTTTCACCATTATTTATTGGCAAAGAAGTTTAAATTCTTTAGTGACCACCAGGCTCTTTTGTACTTGGTCAACAAACCATGCAACACCGGTAGATTAATACATTGGTTTTTACTCTTGATGTAATATGATTTTGAAGTCGTCGTCGAAAAGGGGAGGACACACTTAAGAGCAGACCATCTCTCTAGGATAACTTTAGGAGAAGCGGCCACAGGGGTAGCAGATGAGCTTCCAGATGCATATCTTTTCAATGTTGAGATTGTCCCTGAATGGGCCAAGCCGCTAGTCCTAGTACTCACATACGAACCTAAGAACCCTCGAGTAAAAACCCAAGAGAAAGAGGTAGTGAGCGTACAAATATGCCAACTTCTTGCAGGAAGTATCTATAGACAAGATCAACACAATATTCTTGTCTTTTGTGTAGAAGAAGAGGAGTATGATGATTGGTTGCAATTAGCACATGTAGGTGCACTAGAGCAGCACTATTCTAGACAAGCGATGCTATCAAACTCAAAAAGGTTAGGTGTGTATTGGCCATCAATGGAAAAAGATGTTCAATGACTATGTGACGAATGTCCTAAGTGCGGTAATAGACCCCCAATAGAACATGCCACTTTATACGAGGTGACCCTAATGCCAGACTAGAGTGAATCTTTAGTAACTTACCTAAGGACACAGACCTTTGTAGAGGACATGACTGTAGCCCATGGACGAAGCTTGGAGCAAGAGGCCTTAGAATACAAACTCATTGTTGATAGCTTGTATAAGGGGGGATGAGACACTTATCTGAGGATATGTGTCCACGAAATCAAATACCTTAACCTATTGGAAGCTGCACACCAAGGGGCAGTAGGAGGCCATTTTGGACCCGATCATGTTATCAAAGCCATATGATTTTCAAGATTATGGTGGCCCACTTTGCATATGGATGCCCACACCTATGTAAAACGATAGGATTTATGTCAAAGGAGTCAGTATCCCATACGTAGGGATGAGATGCCCCTACGGCCCATGATGGGAGGGCGTGCATTGTCGAAATGGGGAATAGATTTTGTTGGACCTATTAATCGCGCTGCAATGGATTCCCATGTTGAGTACATCATAATTGCCATTGATTATCTTACTAAGTGGGTAGAAGCCAAGGCCACCAAGAAAAACGATGCATGCACCACTGCTAAGTTCTGTTCGAGAATGTCTTCACAAGATATGGACTTCCTATAGAGCTTGTCAATGATAGGGGTACTCACTTCTTAAACAAGGTTATTGAATATCTATTACAAGACTTTATGGTTGTACACAAGGAATTGGCACAGTATCATCCACAAGCTAATGGACAGGCTGAGAGTACTAATAAGATTTTGTGCAACATTCGCACCAAAATTGTGAACAATCAACATTCGGATTGGGATCAACAACTACACCATGCTTTGTGGGCTTATCGTGTAGCCTACAAAACAGTGCTCAATGCTACACCATTCCAAATGGTGTTTGGTCAGAATGCTGTGTTGTCTTTCGATTTTTTGATACGTACACTAAAGATTGCTCAGGAGTACGAATGGACAGGTCATGAGCTTTCCTCAAGAATACTTGACTTAGAGTGTTTGGGAGAGACAAGACTGCATGCGGTAGCAAGAATTTATGCCGCTAAGAAGAGACAGAAAGCTTACTTTGATGCTCATATTAAAGACAAGGGATTATGAGTAGGAGATTTGGTGCTAGTTTACACCTTGAAGCAACATGCTCGCAAGTTAGAGAAACGAGGTTACGGACCCATGATCATCGATAGGATATCAACTAGCAGTGCAGTTCAATTAGCAACTCTTGAGGGAGAAAATTCCTAATTATATTAGTGGATGCCAAGTTAAGTTATATCAGGAACCTTTAATCGTAGACATGCTTAGGCGAGTAACTCTTGCCAAGAAGCAAAAGGAAGAAGAGGAACGAATCAGAGCTAAGGCCCAAGCAGAAGTGTTGGAACGCATTAAGCGAATGAGACTATGAAGGAGAGGACTAGATAGAGAACCTCAATCAATGGATGCCCCATGATACCCTATATCTATGTGTCAACTTGGAGGAAGAGATGTCCCTAGTATCATCGATATGAGACCGTTCATTAATATTACTCTAGGCCAGGAACCCATGCGCATGCAGTGTAAGGCTTTAATTGACTTAGGTGAAGCCATGAATGCAATTCGACTCTCTCTTTGCATGCAATATGAAATTAAGCC
The DNA here is from genome assembly GCA_020310875.1 of Ceratopteris richardii. NCBI lineage: Eukaryota > Viridiplantae > Streptophyta > Polypodiopsida > Polypodiales > Pteridaceae > Ceratopteris > Ceratopteris richardii. The sequence goes on from CM035427.1 coordinate 113,738,746, forward strand.
TCTTGAAGCCTATCTCGTCAGACTAGGTGGATTAGAAACCCCTTGCATAGGCGAGGTCGAGCTACCCATCTCCAGAGAGGATGTGACCCTGATAGTAAAATTGTTGGTTTTTTATGATGATGATTTGATGGAACCTATGATCTTAGGACAGGAATGGTTATCCCATTCCTCGATGAGTTTAAATCTTCATAGAAGTGTGCTTCAGTTGGAACTTGCAGGACAGTATCATTAACTGCCCCTCCAAAGTTGACATAAAGAGGTATTGGATGTGACCATTGATGCCCATTGAAGACCCTCCTCAAGGACAAAAATAAAGGGTAAGCGGCAAGGCACACTGGTTCCAAGGTCTTGCAGGGCCCCTGGAAGAGGCAGAATTTATATATGAAGCTAATTTGACGTACAGTGCAAATGTGTGGAGACGCTACCGATTCTTTTCACGAGAATCTGAGAATCTCCAGAATAGTGAAGATCTCCAACCTATATGGCAGAGGGCAGGATTTGCAAATTATTTCATTGTGAAACTCCCTAAATTGGATTTTTATAGATGTTATTATTTAGTGGCTTCTATTAGAGAGTAGGAGCACAAGGAATTGGACCCTGTCTTCATCTTACCATCTTGGTGAATAACCCACCTTTCAAGAAGTTTACATTGTCTCTGGACTTAATCAGGACTACCCTGAAGATTCACGGCACTCATACGCACAGAGAAGGAGCGTCTCATCCCAGAACCAATGAAGCGAAGCCATGTTGATAAATGGCTTGCCATTTCCGCCATCACCCCTCAGTTAACCACTGCGCTCAAAATCTATCTACAACACTTTGCCTTCCCTGCCTAGGAACGATTCACGATCGCACATAAGCGTCTTTGGTTTGGGTTGTATTTGGCCACCACAGGGCCTCAGACAATTGATATCGCCACTTACATACAAGATCATCTTTTGTTGGTCGGACATCGGTGGGAGAGGAAGAAGGTCGTTCATGGATGCTGTGATCTCACATGCATCATATACATGTGTCTGGCCTATGATATTACTATAGAGAGAGCCCTACCAGCTGAGCAATTGAAACAATATAAAGGTTCCAAGAATACCACGAGATCCCCCAAGCCTCGTCGAGTCAAGCGCATGCATGTCACCATCCCGTGTCTACAAGTGATAGCGTCACCATCACCTCAGCTTACACCTCAAACCTCACCTCAACAATCTCTAGTTCAACCCCAACAAAGGATTCCCCCTCTCTGTGTTCACCTGAGCCGCTCAGCCACACTCCATGAAGTTTCACAACAAGAGACCACCGTGCCTACCACCATTACGGCTATGACCACCCGGACAGAAGAAGCTCCTGTAGCAGCTTCTACATTCGTCTTTGATTCTTTCACCTTTCCAGTTACAAGTTTGAGCACAAAAGATATCAATACTACGTTTGATTTTGAGATCCTTGATGTATTGTCTAGTGATTTTTAGTTTTTAGATACCCATTATTGTCTCTCAAGAATTTGAATGCCCGGCTTACCCCACTACACCATCAGAGGGTGCGAATGCTGATTCTAACGAGGAAGATGACAATCGCACAGTAACCGACGAACGCGACATTGATATTGAAGCTAGCGAAGAAGAAGTACACCAATCGAAAGCACATGCTGAAATTTTAGGAGAAGCTAGCACCTACAAAGAAGAAACGACCGAGGCAGCAGCTTACACATCGCCATCCGATGGCTTTGCAATAACATGCATAAAGTTTGGGCACGAACTAGATTAACGCAAGAACAAAGCGAAGCCATCTTACAACAGGAGCTGATCAACGAAGGTTTCGAAGAGACTTTTATCTCGGTTATGCAAGAGTTGGTAAAATCTATTGACGTGTCAAAAGCGTTACACTTTTTGTTATGGAAGCCCTAACCAAAGTTCGACCCACGATGCGTTTGCATTCTCAAACACCCAGGTACATACATTCGCATCCCTACTGGTCCCATCACTTGAGCACCCCCGTGGGATCCTCCACAATCGACTTGACTGAGGAAGACACTTCCCCTGTATATACCCTTAGCGAAACCCTTCCTTCTCACCCAGTCCCAACCCCGACCTCCCCTGATGTTGTAGATAGCCCCGAGGATTGCATTCTATCCCTCGTTTATGTTTGGCCCCCTGAATCTAGCCCCATCGTGACTATTGCTCCCACTCTCCCAGTTTCCATTCCACCTAGTATGACACCACCCATCATCTCTCCACCCCTTCACTTTTCCTCATATACCACTAATCCATTGTACTCCTTTCCCGGCTCCACACAACCAACCTCTTTCTATACTTCTTTCACATCCTTTTTGTAACCCCGATCTCTACCTTTTCCTTTTGTGAGACCCTTGCAGGAAGTTCACCCACAAGTTCCCTTTCTATGGCCACCAAGTACACCTCCTCACTCACCTCTCACAACACAATTGCACCCACCACCATGCACCATAGCACCGACATCACTTTTTCATGTGGCAATCATGGAAAGTTCCACTAGTGACATGGATATCTCACCCACTGCTTCACCAGATGCATAATTACATGCATCCACCACACCATGTACCACATCGCACACATCACCTATTCACACATCCCTCCCATCACTTGCCACTGCATCCACTATTCCTACCCCTATTCCCACTCCCAATGCATTACACACCACCCCGCATGTCACATTCCCCACCCTTGCATCTTCTTCATCATCCACTATTGATACCGCTCCCCAGCAAATGACACGGTGTATGCAACAAATTAATCTTTAATATTCATCGCTTAGTACGTTTAGATGTACTCACCCTACAGAATGAGGAGCTTAACCAAAAATATCAAAACTTGGAAACCGAATATCAGATGCAGCAGCAAAATCTTGAAGCTCAGATACAAGAACATGTGAAAGAAGCTAAATCACAATTAGACGTTCATTTGATTCGAAATGCCCAACTGTCACACAACATGGCACTTCTTCGGTGACACGTTAACACGACAAAGGAGGAAAATCAACATCTGCAACAGTAGAATTGTGAGAATTCTGAGGCTACATTGAACAACTCGGATATACCAGTAAGTCCATCCCGCTTTCATGTTGTTCCCCCCGAATCGATGCAGATACTATTGGAAGACCATGCATGTGTGCTTGAGGGCTATGACCGTTTACAGGAAGAATGTCGAACCCTCAAGGAAACCAATAAAACTTTGTTGCTTGAAGATTCTTTGGGACCCACTATCATACAGGAAGTGGCACCACCGGCTCTCATGGAAGAATTGAACATGCTACATATGAAAGTACAAGAGTTATAGACTCAAGTATCGAATATGATAGAACCCCCTTGACTAGAGTCACCATCTGATCTACTGGAACCAGAAGAAACGATACCTATCCCTATCAAGGAAGCATTTGAAGAAGAACATGTACCTTTACTGGTTGTTGGCGGCCGCTCATCCCCTGAAGGACAAGACACCTACGAAGTACTACCGCCAGATTGGTTAAAGACCATCCAAGAATTGGGTAGGACACACTCTGCTCATGTAGATGCGCAACTCCACGCGATGGAAAATCTCGAAGAAATTATTTTGAAGTCACCTTATTTTGCCGCTATCGCCCCCCGCAGACATATAATGTCTAGTGACTTACAATATAAGCCATATTTCCTTTTGCTAGAGGAATATAATTATCAAGTGGAGAAAGAGACTAGGAAGCACCCCATGCACGCTACGCAATTCGAGCCCGAGGATGTTCCTCCAGAAGCAAAGTGAGGCCACATCTATCAACCCACCTAGTGTGCAGACTTACTACAAAAGTATCCGGAAATGATGCATACATGGATGCGCGCTCCGACATGCTTGAAGCACAACCCATGTTATGGACCAGTTCTGCGCAGATGTACTTGAAAGGCATTTGCTATTAAGGTCCACAATAATCATCAATGCAAGGGTTGGCTTAATTATCCCTATCTCCTGCCTCCAACAAATAATACTCCGACTATTGGCTATATGATGGCCACCATTTGTCATCGGTTGCATCATTTACACAAAATGATAGATATCGCTGCTCAAATGATGGTAAAGATTTTTGATATGATACAGATTGTATTCAAGACCTTTCGACACGTCAAGGCTCCCACTCTAAATACACTAGGCTTTGAATATGGGAACTTGGACCTCATTTACAACATGAGCACGACACCGTCTCTCAAGGTATGCTATGCTTGGCACTGCAGATTGAAGTATATGCTCGCCTGCTACAAGCAGACATTTGAAGAAATTTTCACCATAGGCTTTTGGGAATATCACTCAGAAGTGTTTATCAGTCGTCCAACGCATTTGCTACACTTGTTTGCTTGTGAATGAATCATTTATTCAAAACATTATATGCGCTCACCTCCAGATGAACCCCAGCCCATTGATTGGGAGAAGCTTGAACGTGATCTTATCCGGGGACTTCACATCACGGAACACAGCTTGGCAACAAACCTGCTCACAAACTACATTACTCATGCTAAATCAGGTTCTATCAAGGATGACAGAAACGAGGAGGAGGGGAGTGTTCAAGGGAAAGGGTCGAGTACTAGTTCTCATCATAGAAGAAGAGGAAGCACTTAAAGCTACTCAGAAGATTTCATCATGACAACAATGATTTCTATCACTAAACCAATGTATTATATATATATATATATATATATATATATATATATATATATATACATCCAATTATCGTAGATGTGACTCCATTTTGTGCAAGCCGAGTCCTCGAGCTTGAGGAGTTTAGGTAGGACACTCACACCAATTTTTTTAATTTTTGGAAGCCGCTAGATAACTCAAGTTAGAGGTAGAACCTATTTTTTAAACTATGCCAGTCACTAGATGTGAAACAAGTCAAAACTAGGCAAAAACTATAAATAGAGCTAGAGAGCTCATTTTGAGGTTGTTGTTAGTTTATGATTGAACCTATGAGCTAGAGCTAGAAGAGCTATTGTAACTAGATGATGATGAATATGATTATGAGTACTTTCTTGCCTTCCATTGATCTCCATTGTGACTTTCCTAGTGTGTGTGTGTGTGTATGCATGTGTGTGTATGCTCTTGCATTTCTCACCATCTTCTTCATGCATCATTTGTTCTTGATCTTCATATCGGCCTAAACTCTCCATGGATTGACAATTACGAGGTGAAGCTCCTCACATTGGTACTTTCCATTGTGCTAGAGTGACACTCTTCTATTGGGATTCCCTGTCAAAAGGAATTTTTTGTACGAGTTTTCTAATTATGCCAACTCTTTGCCTTTACACCTCTAGCACACTAGAAAGTAAATCACAAAGAAAAGGAAAAAGATGTTAATCCCCATAGCATGCCCTGCCAAGTTTGGCGGAAACCCTTTCTAGTAGGATAATTTATGTTCAAGTTTAGCAATAGCCCATTTCATCTTTGCCCCATAAAAACTTTAAAATCCATCGGTATTCCCAAGAATCTGAAGATTTTTGTTTGCTAGGGAGCACCAAAAAACCTTGATTGATCAAGAATTATTGGGTGGGCCTTATGATGGTCTTGAAAGCGATCTTAGAGCAATTAATTCTAGAATGGGAGGCAATGCAAAAGATGTTAAGGCATTGACAGAAGGTGACAATGCTAGTATTATCATTTTGAACAAAAGCATTCTTGTCATGTGCAAAGAGCCTCAATAACATCGAGTTCTAGATATGGGGAAGAAATAGTCTTTCTTCCCAAGTTGACCATGATGTTTAAATAGGTAGAAGAGGCCATCCATGGCAATAGCAAATAGAAGCAAGGCTAGGCGAAGCCTTGTCTAATTGACCTTTTTAATATGATCACACCCGAGAGTTGGTCGCTTATATTAATATGCATTGAGGTGTTTTCTAATAGCATTGAGATCATCTTGATGAAATCAAGGCCCGCATCCTATATCCTTCAAGGTGTGCAAAATGAAGTCCCACTCCAAGTGATCGTAGGCCTTTTCAAAATCAATCTTGACAAAAAGAACATCTTGGGATAAATCCTTAGAGAATTTTAGGCTTTCCACATGTTGATAATGTTGGAGTTAGACGTCTGCGGAAGCACGCGAACAACACAAGGAAGAAGAAGAAGCTTGGAGCACAAACACACAATACTGAATGTATTACTAGAGAATGTACAAAGATAAGTAGCCCATTAGGGCAATAGGCGTATATACAAGCCGGGGGAAAAAACCTCCTAAAGAGGGAAAAAAGTGCCCCGGTGGTCCTAGTGTGTTCACACACATCACTACCTAAATATATCAACAAATCCCCCCTGGGAGTGATGTGGTGAACAAGGAGCTGGCACTCATGTATAAGGAAGTACCAAGCTATGTGGAAATCACTCCACAAAAGGAAGTAAGCCCAAAGCTTTGCGGAAAGCTTCAAACTTCTCCCTAGGCAGAGCCTTCGTGAAAAGGTCTGCAATGTTCTCCTGCGTGGGCACATATGCCAAGCTGATCTCCCTAGCAGAGAACCTCTCCCTGACATAGTGATAATGCACCTCAATGTGCTAGTGCGAGCCTGGAACACAAGGTTCCTCGCAACTGCCAATGCGCTCTGACTGTCAGTGAAGATGGTGGTGGCAGAAGACTGGCCAACACCCAAATCAACCATAAGGCGTCTGAGCCACACACACTCAACACTCGCTACACACTCAACACTCGCTGTGAAAGCTGCCCTATACTCAGCCTCACAACTGGAAGTGGCCACAATAGGCTGCTTCTTGCTCAACAAGATATACATGAGCTACCAAGCATGAAGCAAAAACCACTGGTGGACACACGAGTGTCATAGCAACCAGCCCAATCTGAGTCAAAAAAAGCGTGCAAATATGGCGGTAGTGATCCCCCCTTGGGATAAAACAACCCAAGTAGCCGAGTGCCACTCAAGTAGCGAAAGATGCGCTTAACCGCCTTCCAATGTGTGACTCCTGGGCAATGCATAAACCTACTCATTTGTGAGACAGCAAACTGAATATCTGGCCGAGTAATGCATAAGTAAATCAAGCATCCAACAGCCTGCTGATAGAAAACAACATCAAATGCATCTCCAGCATCATGAAGACTCAATCGTAAACCTGTCTCCATAGGAGTGGCAATAGGCTTACAGTCTTCAAGGCCAAAACGCTGCAATAATGTGTCAATATATTTCGTTTGACACAAAGCCATTCCACCATCAACTTGCATAAACTGAATGCCCAAATAGTGATGCAAATGCCCCAAATCAGACATCTCAAATGAGGCATGCAAATCAGCCTTGAAATCAGCAATATGCTTCTCAATAGGACCAGTGAGCAGCATGTCATCAACATAGACAACAATGATCAGAAGCACATCATTAGCACGCTTAACATATAAGGTGCTTTCAGTTGGACTATTCACAAAACCATGTGCAACCAGATAGGCATGTATCTTCTCATACCAAGCACGTGGTGCTTGCTTTAAACCATATAATGCCTTCTTTAACTTGCACACCCGGTTTTCATGCCCTTTCTACACAAAGCGACGGGGCTAAAAAACATACACTTCTTCATGCAAGTCACCATTCAGAAATGCTGTTTTAATGTCCAACTGATGTACATTCCAACCATGATGGGCTGCAAGTGCACAAATACTCCGAACAGTAGTCATACGGCATGTAGGTGCAAAGGTCTCATCAAAATCAATGCCTCTTTCCTGCGCATAACCCTTTGCAACAAGCCTAGCCTTATACCTGTCAACTGTACCATCAGGTTTATGCTTCACCTTGTATACCCACTTAGTGCCAATGGCCTTCTTGCCAGGAGGCAAGTCACATAAAGACCATGTACCATTCTTCATTATAGCATCATATTCATATTGCATGGCAACCATCCAATTTTCTGAATTCTGTGCTTCATCAAAAGAAACAGGCTCATTCTCATCACAGAGACTAGACGCAGCCATAGCATAGCAATCTGATGCAAAGGAGGCAGTATGAGAGCCTGAACAAGTACGATATGACAAAGGTGCATCTAATTTGCTGTCATGCAAAGTCTGCACTAGCCATTTTGGCATAGTTTTTGCCTGCTCAATATCAGCTCTCTCATCAACAAGTGCATCATGTAAATTTGCATCAGAAATAGAATGATCTGCATCATCATATGAAACCTGCAAAGGCTGAGAAGTTGCCTCATTAGGACCAACACTAGACTGTTCACCTGTAAAAATAGGCATCAAAGTATCATACATGTCTTTGGAGCTAACAGATGTCTCCTTAGTACATGAAAGCAATGGCTGAATAGCATCTTCCACAAAGACAACATCACGGCTAACCAGAATGCGTTTAGTCTGTGGATGATACAGACGATAGCCTTTACTTTCAGAACTGTACCCAACAAAAATACATTTTACTGCCTTACATCCAATTTTCTGCGATGTTGTTCAGGCACTAATGCATATGCTAAACAACCAAAAACACGCAGATGAGCAACAGATGGCTTGCGGTCATGCCAAGCCTCATATGGAGTGATAGACTGCAACGCTTTAGTGGGACACCTGTTCAGTACATATGCTGCACACATGACTACCTCAAGCAAGAAACTATGTGGTAAAGCCTGACTTTTGACCATGCACCTCGCCATCTCCATGAGTGACCTGTTCTTTCGTTCAGCAACTCATTCTGTTGAGGTGTATACGGCACTATACACTGGTGTTTTATCCCACATTCAGCCAGAAATGTATTAAAATCAGAAGACATATATTCCCCCCATCGATCAGAACGGAGGGTGCCCATTTTACATGCTGACAAATTTTCAGCCAAAACCAAAAACTGTTTAAAGCACATGAACACTTCAAACTTTGCCTTCAATGGATATACCCATGCATGCCTGGAAAAATCATCAAGGAAAGTCACAAAGTAAAGGTGTTGCTCTAGCACAATGGTGAGAACCACGTTAAGAAGCTCCACCTCCTTAATGTCAATCCGCGGAAGAGATAGGACTGATATGAAGATCGTGAATGTGAGATGAAGTGAGAGTGAAGGTGAGAAGCATAGAAATGCACACGCACATACACACACACTACGAAGAGACAAGCAAGACACAATGGAAGGTGAGAAATCAACTCTATTACTCAAGAACACTATTACAAGCTCAAAAGAACTCTAAACTCCAACAAGCTAACACTAACTCAAAAATGAGCTCTCTAGCTCTTTTTATAGTTTCTAGACTAGTTTTGACCGGTTTCACATCTAGTGACCGGCCTAGTTAAAAATTAGGTCCTAGATGCTATTTGGAAGGGTAAACGATGTTTAAAAATAACGAAAATTGATACGCTTGTTCTACCTAAGCTCCTCAAGCTCGAGGACTCCTCGGCTTGCACAAAATGGAGCTATGGATTACAAAATGGGGTTTTCTATGTTACATATGTTACAACAGTGATAAAAATCACTGTTGGAGGTTTTTGGAAAGTATTTGAAAACATAATTCTTTGAAAAAAGATTTGACTGGCTCCCTGATCCGTCGTTACATGCTTCCGCGTCTTCTATGCCTCTGGCTGCTTCCAACACCCCCCTCCCTCTCGCTTCTGTCGTCCCTGACAGAACCTTGTTGTGAGGTCTGCCGGATATAGTTCTGTAGGAGGTCTTGAGCGAGGGTGTGCTCGGAGATACGAATGCCTCGGGCCAGATCTGCCTCGAGTTTCTCCCAATCGATTGGTTGCGGTTCTTCCGGTGGCGGGAGCTGATAGTGTGTGGAATAGACCATTCGTTCACAGGCAAGCTTGTAGCACGCCGGTAGGTACTTTATTCTGCAATGCCAGGCATAACACACCCGTAGCGATGGCGTTGTACTCATATCATATACCAGGTCAAAATTGCCATGCTCAAAGCCCGGGGTGTTGACATGGGGTGCCTTGACGCGTCGGAAGACTTTAAAAATCATTTGCATCATGTCAAAGATTTTGACAGTCATATGCGCCGCTATATCGTCCATATGCTTTAATCTAGGGAGCCAGTGGCGAATTGTAGCCATCATGTAGCCAACAGTTGGTAACTCAATGGGTGGCTTAAAATAGGGGTAATTCAACCACTCTTGGCACTACTTATTGTTTTGTACCTTAATAGCAAAGGCAGTCCAGGAGCGGCGTCGTGGCACTGGTCCCCAACACGGGTTATACTTCAAATGCAAAGGTGCCTTTACCCATGTACTCATCATCTCTGGATACTGCTGTAGTAAATCTTTTCGCCACTCTGGCTGATAGATCCTTCCTTGCTGTGCATCTAGTGGCAAATCATCCGCCTCGAATTGAGTTGCATGCGATGGTTTCTTACCTGTTTCTTTCTCAATGGCTAACTGGTATTCGGCCATTAACATGAAATACGGTTTATACTGTAGCTCATGCCCAGATATGTATCGTCGCGGGGCCAACTGAGCAAAGAATGGAGACTGTAAAATCCTTTCTTCTATCATCGCCATGGCATGTAATTGTGCCTCTACTCTCGCTGAGTGCGTTGTTCCAAGTTCCTCAATTGTCTTCATCCACGCGGGGGTCGGAAGTTCGTACGTCATCTGGCCTTCAGCCGTGACGCGTCCGCCTGGGATGGGTTGTGGCTCGTATGCCTCTTCAAACGTTTCCTCCACCGGAATGGTGACCGTTTCTTCCTCAGTTGGAAGCTCAGGTGGGGAATCTGGCCTTGGTGGTGCTTCATATACTGCAATCCTTGATTCAAGGTTCGATACCTGGGCCCGTAATGAGTTGAGTTCCTCTAGGAGGTCAGGAGAGGGGTCCACAGGTGCTGGTATGTCTTGGTGTGCCGGTTCTTGTAACTGGAGTAATTTGTGATCTTCTTTGAGTTTCTGTAACTCCTCGTTCATGCGGTCATATTCATCTAGCAATCTTACATGATCGTCTAGCAACATCCTCATCGAGTCTGAAGGAATGGCTTTGAACCTGCTAGGACTGAGTGGTTGGTCTGGGTGGTCGAGCGCTGCTTCTAAGTTTTCTCGGTTCTGATCCTGTAAGCGCTGGTTTTCTTCCTTGGCGGCTGCTAGGTGTCTTCGTAGTAAGCCCATGTTTCGTGTTAGCGTTGCATTGCGGACTGTCTGGGCTCTTAATAAGTTATCCAGGTCAGCAGTGGCTTCCTTGGTCTTTTCTTCGCTTTCTAGTTCCAATTTGTGATAAGCCTCGCGTAATTCTTGGTAGCGGGTGTTCAGAGAGGCATTCTCAATAGACAATAAATTAAGCTGCGACTGTAAGTCATTGGTTGTCCTCTGCAGCTGCTGATAATTATCACCAAGAGATGTGAACTCATCTCTTACTTGCGTCATACACATGAACATCTGTCGGAATGCATTATCTACAGTGGGTGATAGTATTAATGGGGTGCTAAATGAAGATGCAGTTGGTGTAGATGCAACGGGAATGGGGAATGGGGGTGGGAAGGTGGATGATGTAGTGATTGTTGAAAATTGTGATGTGCCTAAAAATGTTTGTGCCGTGAGTGAAGTGAGTGATGGTGCAGTGGGTGGTGAGATGTCCATGTCAGTGGACGTATCTAGTGCGGTGACCGTGAATATGGGTGTGATCGTGGGTACTCGTGCTGGTGTAAATACGGGATTTACAAAGGTTGAGGGGTAATTTACAGGGGGGCTGGCTGGAGCAGCTTGGTAGAAAGGGGGAAGAGGGGTTACAGTGGGTCGGGGAGGTGAGACGGGGGAGAAGGTTAATGGCGGTGGGAATGGGAAAAGGGTTCTTGGAGTTGTGGGGAAAGGTGGAAGAGATTGATGAAGGAATGGGTTGGATAGAAAGGTGGGTGTGGGAGGGGGTAGACTAGGGCTAATGGGTGCGGGAATTGTGGGGTTAGTGGTCGTAAAGACAATTTCTGCAACACCACCGGCGAATGAAGATGTTGGTCTGGGGGAAGGAGGGTGAAGAGGGGAGACTAGATGGACAGGCGATGATAGAGGAGCGGTTGGGGTGGTCGGTACTTCAGTGACTACTGAGGTTTGTACAGCTATAGCGCGGGGTGGGGAATCTACAAAGATGGTTTCTACAGCCAACGAACTTTCGGGGACGAGGCGTGCCTCCCTGGCTTGTTCTGAAGACTGTGCTCCTGTTGGTACACGAATGTATTCGCCGGGCTTTGAAAGTAGTCGTACTCTGCGGGGGTCAAACTGTGGTAGTGGCTTTCGTTGCAAGTACCTGAGGGCTTCGTTGGAGCCTATTGATTTGACTAACTCTCTGAATCCTTTGATGTATGCGTCTTCGAATCCGCCTGTGACAAGTTCTTGTTCTATTATTGTCTGACTCTCTTCCTCTGTCAGCTTTTTGCGTGCCCAAACTTTTTCCATAGTTCTATACAGCTTCTTGATAGCCAGTGTGTAAGCTGCTGCTTTGTAAGTTTCATCTTCATGGGTACTTGTATCACCATGTGTGTCTGTTTGTTGGCCTTGGCCATCTGTCTGTTCATGCTCTTGGGATTCCTGAGTTCCCTGGCTAGCTTCGTCGTCTCCTTCGTCGTCATCGGTTGCTGTTTTTTCGTCATCAGAGCTGGACACGATCTGTCCTTGTGGCTGATCCCTGGGTGTGGTAGGGTAGCTAGGCCTTTCAAATTCTTGAGAAAACAATTGTCCTTCTGAAAATTGGAACTCATTGGAGAATGCATCGGGCATCTCAAAATCAAAAGTTTGGTCCAGTGGCTCTGCTTGTCCTGGTTCTAAATGGGGTATTGGAAAAGAGAAAGCTTCCGCACCAATAGTGGTGGGAAGTTCAGCTGCTGTGGTGATAGGTTCTGTGGTTGTGGCTGCTTGAGGTGCAACAGTACTGGTGGTGCCCTCCGGCGTAACTGGTCTTGATAACCGTATACGAATTGGTGGTACCGTGGGAGTGGCTGCTGTTGGTGACTGCTCTGGAGATGGTTGTGGCGAGGGTGATTCTGGGACTTGTAGGCACGGGATAGTGCCTCTCATCCGCTTTCTGGCTCTGCCTTTGCTAGACTTTCTAGCCTTCCTAGTGGTCCCTTTGAATGCTTTCAGTTCCTCACTAGTCATGGCACGCTCAATTGGTAAGTCATACGCCAAGCACATATATATGATCCTGGTGAGGGCGGAGCATCCATTGATTACCTTCTTTCGCTCCCACCTATGTTGTGCCAAATAGAGCTGATCAATTATCCAGCTGGCTAGATCAACCGTTTGAGGTCCAGTACATGCTAAGTATAATCCAAACCAGATTCTCTTGTGAGGCATGGTAAAACGATCTTGAGCTGGGAAAGCAAAGTGCTGCATGCATATCCGTAATGGCTTAGAGAGCTCAGGTGTTATAGCAGAAATATCCTCCCACTTAGTAACATCACCACGTTTCATTTGCTCTGGGACTAGCCGTTCTCTCTCTGTCGGAGTGTGCGTTCCATGTATTTTCAGAGCTGCACGAATTAAATCTTTAGACAAATAAAATCTTCTGAATGAAGGATCATTTACCAAGGATGGTAACATGAATGTGCCGGGTAGATCCTTGTTCTCTGAAGCCGCTAAGGTGGTTACCAAGTAAAAACATCTGTAAAAATCGGGCTTAGGCAGAGGGTCGCTAAAATACTCTGTAAATCCTGCTCGTGCCCAAACGTGCATTAGATCTTGTGTATTCTGTAATCCTTCAAATTCTCTCGAAAAGAACTGGTACTTGGCCCATGTGCGAAGATCAAATGCCAAATTGGCCTCAAATATGAAATCAGCGTCTTCTAATGGTCCTGCTAGGCCTTGAAACCAATGAGAATTACGATGAATCTTCTCAGTGTATCCTCTAGGAGGATCGTCGATGGGCATGGGTCCTGGAAAACCTTGAAACTCTGGTGGTTGCATCGTAGGATAAGATTCCGCTAGTAATTCTCCAATAGTGGCCATCGGTGCACTGGGGCCAGCTTCTGATGGTCCTGCTTCGGTTTGCATGATGACTGATGAGCTAATGGAAAAGATCTGCTACAAAAGATTAACACATTAGCATGGAAATTAATTATGATCCCAATAAGGTGAGACCGCAATCCCTTTCCATAACCGATGTGTAACCCGTGTAGCCAAGTGTCGTGAAGTGATTGATGCAATGATTTTTTGCAAAACTAATGCAGGTCTCTAGACACCTACATGGTTCAGATTATGCCTACAATTCTTGATGAGCTTTTATTATGCATGATGTGGGGTTTAGGTGTATGAATTTATACAAGGTTTGGTTGAGGGTGAATTATTACAAGGGTGGAGTTTAAATGGGGTGGGAAAATTGTTAGATAATGGGGTACAAGAAGACGTTTGGATACGTTTCGGTATCCATTTCCTAAGAGTCTTGGAGTGGGTGGTATGTTTCTGCTGAGGGACAAAAAGTGGTATCGGGTTTGGTGGTATTGAAGGATGAAAAGATTTCGGAGGGGCATATATTACATGGCTAGAGGGTTGGGCTATAATACATTGTTTGGGTACCCAAATCTGTATGGGTGTGGGTCTATGGATAAGGTATTTCTTGGCGATCCAAATCTGCCGAGTATTCGTACTTGTAGAAGAAGATCGAGGGGACTTTTGATGCTGACTCTGCTTCTTTTGAAACTTTGTCCTGTTCTCCTCTGCAGTGTTGCCAATAGCCTGTGGTTGCTGTCCTTTTGGCACCCATATTTGTTTCGTGCCACTTGTTCTGTGATGGTGATACTGCTGCTTTCCTTGCCTTGTCTGGTGGTGTCGTCGGTCTGGGTTCCTCTGTTGTGGTTGACTCCTTCGAGGTTGGGTTTGAGAGGTCCATTGGACGCTCTGCTTTGGAAAAGAAGGGAGATCCAACACTTGCGTGACCTGCCCATTAGGAAGTGATTCGTTATGTATCTTTAATCTAGGCCAGTCCGCAGCAAGTTTGGAAGGATGAGCACCGCAGGGTGTTGTGCTCATTTGGCCACTGATGCAACCCACCTGACCGCTGAGTGTGTTCATCTGCCCTAGCGGTTGGGTAGCTGCCCCTTCTAGTTTGCAGGAAGCCCCAGGGAAGATCTCCTATCGTCCTTCTGATTGACAATTGTCCCTAGCCAAGCCCGAGTGGGTTGGTGTAGACGTAACGTGACTGGTCTGACCCAAGATCTTCCGGTCTTCCGTCGCATGCGTTTCATAGGGTCTAGGGTTACAAACCTCAATCGGAATGCAATTAGGGAAGTCAAGCGGTATCACTCGCTTCTGCTCTAAGGTTCCAATCTGTAGGGAGCCTTGTCTAAGATTTAGGTCCACTGAGTGATCGTATAGCCAATCTTGGCCAAGGATTAGGGGTTCTATCAGGTCGTCATCATGGCACACTAGTAGCTTCGCTGTCATGGTCACATCCTTAATGAGGATAGGAAGGTCCACCTCACCCATGCAAGGGGTTTCCATGCCTCCTAAGCCTATGAGGTATGCCTCAATTGGCCGCATTTCTATTTCTGAATCCTTATAGTGGGACCATCTAATCGCACTAGTCGCAGCACCTGAGTCAATTAAAGCCCTGAGCTCTTGGCAAGGGTTGCCGTGCTCTAGCCTGACTGTAATGAATGGTCTCCTGTCCACTATGCTAGGATGAGTGGTTGACTTTACTTGACACATGGCCATGGGGTATCTGGGTGTAGTTTCCAGATGGTTATAATGTTCTCTCCCTACTCCTTGTCTTCTTAACTTCATGCGTTTAATGCGTTCTATTGCTTCTGCCTGAGCTTCCGCTCGTATTCTATTTTCTTCCTCCTTATGCTTCTTTGCCAATGTGAGTCGTCTAAGCATATCCTCAGTAAGAGGTTCCTGATATAGCTTGACTCTACAGCCACTAATGTAATTAGGCATTATATCTCCTTCTAAAGTGGCTAATTGTATTGCTCCGCTTGTTGAGAGTCTGTTAATGATCATAGGTCCATAACCTCGCTTTTCTAACTTATGTGCGTGTTTCTTTAGCGTATATACTAGAACTAAATCTCCTTCTTTTAAGCCTTTATCTTTCACATGTGCATCAAAATATGCTTTCTGTCGCTTCTTCGCTGCATATATTCCTGCTGCTGCCTTTAGCCTAGTTTCTCCTAATCGTTCCAAGTCCATTATCCTCGCTGATAATTCATGGCCGGTCCACTGATGTTCTTGTGCAACCTTAAGGGTCGGTATCAAGAAGTCCAAAGGAAGCACAGCATTCTGACCAAAAACCATCTGAAAGGGAGTTGCATTGAGTACGGTCTTGTAGGCCACTCGATATGCCCAAACAGCGTGGTGTAACTGTTTGTCCCAATCTGAACGTTTGTTGTTCACGAGTTTCGTCAGTACGTTACAAAGGATCTTATTAGTGCTTTCAGCCTGACCATTGGCCTGAGGATGATATGGTGCGGATTTCTTGTGAATCGCCATAAAATCCTGTAACAAATATTCAATGACTTGGTTTAGAAAGTGAGTGCCTCGATCGCTCACTAACTCTATAGGCAATCCATATCTTGTAAAGACATTCTCAAATAAGAATTTTGCAGTTGTGTGTGCATCATTCTTTTTCGTGGCTTTTGCCTCTACCCATTTCGTAAGATAATCTGTGGCAACAATAATGTATTCAGCATGTGTACCTTTTGCCGGGGGGTTAATGGGTCCTACAAAGTCTATACCCCACTTAGAAAATGCACGTCCGCCCATCATGGGTTTCAATGGCATTTCATCTCTGCGAGTAGGAAACTGAGTTCTTTGGCACACATCACATCTCTTTACATAGGTATGAGCATCCATGTGAAGAGTGGGCCACCATAATCTTGCAAAGAGGATGGCTTTGATTATCCTATCGGGTCCAAAATGACCTCCTGCAACACCTTGGTGTGCAGTCTCTAGTATGCTCAGATAATCGCTCTCATGAACACATTGTCTTAGATATCCATCTCGTCCTCTTTTGTATAGGTTATCGCCAATAAGTGAATAATCTTGAGCTCTAGACTACGTTGTCGAGCTAAGGTCATTCCTTGAGGGAATGTGTTCGTCCTCAAGTATATCACTAATTGTTCACTCCAGTCTGGTGTGAGAGACACATGATATAGTGTAGCATGCTCTACTGGTGGTCTTTCACAACAAACATTGCATTCCTTACACAACCTGTAGACATCTGCTTCCATCGAAGGCCAATATACTCCTAGTCTATGCAGAGTCTGTAATGTTCGATGTTTTGAATGATGTTGCTTTAGTGCACCTACATGTGCTAATTGCAACCAATTCGCATGTTCTGATTCATCTACACAACAAGCAAGAATCTTTTGATTTTCCTGTTTATATATGCTTCCTGCCATTATTTGGTATCTCTGAGACTTGGTAATCTCTCCCTCTTTGATCTTTATCCTAGGATTCTTGGGTCCGTACGTGAGAATAGGGACTATAGGTTTAGCCCATTCTGGTGCTATCTCAAGGTTAAACAAATATGCGTCTGGTAGATCATCCTCTACTCCTTGAGGAGCTTCTCCTGAGGTTAATCTCGAAAGGTGGTCAGCTCTAAGATGTGTCTTTCCTTTCCTGACTACTACTTCAAAATCATATTCCATGAGTAATAGAAACCAACGTATTAGTCGTCCTGTGTTACATGGTTTGTTGACTAAATACAATAGGGCTTGATGATCTGTAAAGAACTTGAACTTGTTGGCCAACAAGTAGTGCCTAAGCTTCTTTACTGCGTAGATCATCCCTAATCCTTCTCGTTTCGTCGTGGTGTAATTTCTTTCTGCTGCGTTCAATTGTCTGCTCGCGTAAGCTATGGGGAGATCTATGTTACCTTCCTTCGTGGGTTGTGCTAACACACATCCTATGGCATAATTGGATGCATCCACATGTACATGGAATGGCTTACTCCAATCTGGGGTAGTCAATATAGGTGCTGAGCACAAACGTCGTTTGAGTTCATTGAATGACTTTTCACATTCATTTGTCCATTCAAAATTGGTTAAAAGAGAGTACAAAGGCTTGGCTATGATTGCATACATGTGTATGAATCTCCTATAATAACCCCAATGGCCCATAAATGCTTGTACCTCTTTCACATTAGTTGGTCTAGGTAATTCTGCAATTACTTTCACCTTTTCTTCATCCGTAGAGATTCCATTTTTTGACACAATGTGTCCTAGAATTTTGCCTTGTCTGACCATGAAAACGCATTTTTCTGGGTTCAAACAAACCTGATATTCTCGACATTTGTCAAATATTTGTCTTAACTCTGGGATATGCATCTGCCTAATATTAGAATGAGCACATATGTCATCGACATAAACTTCCAAACTCTTGCGTAAGAATTCCTTGAAGACATGACACATGAGTCGCTGGAAAGTGGCGGGTGCATTTGTTAAGCCAAATGGCATCACACGAAATGCAAATATGCCCCATTCAGTGGCAAATGCTGTCTTGTGTTGATCTTCTGGAGCAATGGCTACTTGATTATAACCTGAAAATCCATCAAGGAAGCTGTAAACTTCCTTGCCCGCAACTCTTTCCAATAGATGTTCCGTGATAGGAAGAGGATAATTGTCTCTAATCGTGGCGGCATTAACTTTTTTAAGGTTAATACACACACGCAATTTTCCATTCTTCTTGGGCACTACCACAATGGGGGATACCCATTCGGTATGCTCAATTTCGTAAATGAATCCAGCTTCTATCAAGCGATCTATCTCCTCTTTAATCTTCGCAGCATAGTTATCATTGTACATGTACGGTTTCTGTTTTGTCGGTTTTGCATCTGGAGTCATAGGGATTCTATGAGAGCATATATCTGGATCTACTCCTTTCAAATCTTTGTAACTCCAAGCAAAAACATCTCTATATTCGCGTAATAGGGCAACTAATTCTTCTTCTTCTTCATTCGTCAAATCATGCCCTATGTATGTACATTTTTCTTCTTCTCCTTCTATGGCTACTATTATTTTCTTGGTTTTCTCTCGGTTATCATATACTTGTCCGTCATTCGCCTTTCTATTAGGCATTCGTACCATGATTCTTCTATCTTTGATTTCATATTTCTTGAAGTTCTCGGGTACCTCAAACAAAGATTCTTCTTTTTCTGACATGGTTTCTTTCTTCTTTCTTTTCTTGCCTTCACTCGTGTTAGTCACTTGAGTGGCTATTCTCACGTCATTCATAATTTCCTCGTGTCTTTGAGGGTGAATCTCTACTTCGAAAAAATTCTTCTTCGGATGCAAAGGGTGGGTCCATGATAATTGATTCTAAATCGAAATCGCTTGCATCCTCAAATGCATCAGTGCTAGGTTCACATTCTTCTAAAATTGCATCACACATGATTGGCTCTATCGTGAAAACTGATATGTCATAGCCATCCTCGTCACAGTGGGGTGTCCATTGTTCCTCATTGATGGCTATATCCATGGTTGCTAGGATTTCTGCCCAACCATGGGGTTCAAACTCTTCGTCTGGGAATACTACAGGTGCGTAGGCTGGATCTTGAAGGGTTCGTGGATGTTGTTCTGCGCCTAAGGTCTTGGCTTCTAACCTTTCTTCCTAGGTATGCTCAAATTCTACACCACAAGTGGTGAGAGATATGCCTTCTAGTAAGCCTAATGGTTTTTCTATGTGTCCATCAGCCATTTGTAGCTTCATCCTGGTGGGTCTCAATGCTGGCTTACCCCAATGTTTCCATAAAGCGGTGGTAGCGATGGCTACTCCGGCTCCTGAATCTAAGATGGCTTTCGTGGTGTAGCCCTGATGGGTTATCGGAAGATAAGTGTTACCTTCCTCTCCTTCGCTTACATCTCCGATCTTTTCTACGGGTATCTCTGGTACCTTATTTTGTGATCCTATTTGTGAGGGAGTAGTAGCAAGCTCGGGGAATTGATTTGCTACATGTTTCCACAATTCTGGTTTTATCTTCAGCAACTCCTCTAGAGTGAAGTTACATTGTACTTTAGTATTCTTGATCACTTCCGTGTTTCTAGGGATTACTGATTCTTCATTCCTCACTATTATAGTGGGTGCTCTCATACTAATAGACTTTGCCTCCCAAGGTCCTGTGAACTGAGGTAATTCTTGTAACGAATTAGATTCAAATCTGGTGTTTTCACTCAGTTGTTCTTCCTCTACTGAATATGCTCTAAAGCCCACGGAAAAAATGATTATACGAGACTTTATTTGGTTTAAACCCCTCGGAATTGGTCCACTGGGATTACTTAGAGCCCACAATTATCTCGCAATGGATTCTTCCTGTGTCTATGCACTAGCTCATGAATTCCCGGCAAACGCACCAAATGAATCGGCTCTAACGCCGCAGGAAAAGGTGATTATACAAGACTTTATTTTGTTCAAATCCCTCACAATTGGTCCACTTGGATCACCTAGAGCCCACAACTATCTCGCAATGGATTCTTCTTATGGCTATACACTAGCTCACATTTCCCGGCAACCGCACCAAAATGTTTGGCCTCTAAAACTCATGGGAAAGACGCCCTACACACTTATACTTTGTTCAATTCTTTTGGATTTGTCAACTTTTATTGCTTGGGGGCCGCATTTATTTGTTCAATTGGAAATGCTCTCAAAATCGCTCAGCCACATACACCTACTCTCTCATGCATTCACACTTCTTTGTTTTTTTTTTTTTTTAAAGCGAGCTAAACATTTTCAGCACAAGTACACACGTCCTGTACACACATAAAGAGTGTTCTTCAACTCAGCTCTTCATTGCATTTGATCACGCAAACTAACTCCTTTTGCGACCATTTCACAGGAGATAAAATTGGTTATAAAGATAACTCTTCCGCTGCATTAATTCATAGCTAATCTTAATGAGTCCATAGCATCCGAAATCCTCTCTCATTCTCTATGCATGCCTATGTGCGACTTTGCATCCATGTATATATGAGTTCAAATTCTTTGCTGCTATTGCCATGTTTTATAAAACCTGATGTTTAAGCTCATTTACACTTTTCCTTAGCCTAGCAACACTCCTCTTTAACTTTAACGCGAACTTTCACATAACTATACAATTGCAAAAGAAACAGCTCTACGACTGGCAGTTACTAGTAACAGTGACGATTGATAAGATCAGCTTCTACTTGAAGTTCTTCATTCAACTTTGCTCAGACAATTGAAGTACTCAAACCATAAGGTTTAATCAGACTACATCGGCATATAATGTTAACAGGGTAATTTATGACATAGACATAGTTTGAGCGCAGAATGGATCAGACAATGATGCATATAGTAATCTTTAGAAGCTCACATGGTTACTGTTACTGAAGTCTTCCTCTTTAAATGCGAACCTGATGCTTCTGTAACGATCACGCAATTACCCAACACTCAAGTGAGGGAGCCCGGCTGCTAATTCACTACTCTAAGTTGATAACATTTGACCTTTTATCTAGTCTTCGAAATCCATTGTTTATCGGCCACGACTGTTAGGAATTCCCGCAGATCATGATTATCTTTCTATCTCCTTTGGTTCTTCTTCTTGCCATTGTATGATAAGATTTCTTCTTCAAGGCACAACCAGAATGCTTTCTCCTCCAGAATCAGCCGCCAAAACCCATGTTATAGTTTAGTGCTTTCCGTCGAAACAGAATATGCTTTTCTTTCTGTAATAATATTCTATGAGCACATCCTAAAATATCATGATGCACGCTTCTATAGTTCCACTGTATTCTGAGGGTGAGGTGGATGGTTCCTGCTCTCTCTCTTCTAGTAACTTCATATACCATAGCACCTACTGATGCGCTTTAGGACATGCACCAATGTCCATCAGAGCGCTCTCCCAAGTGAGCTATCCCCACAACCATGCCTTCGTGTCGGTTTCCCTGTTACCCCTTCGAACACAAGGCAATTCCTTCCGAAAAAAACAGATATGCAGATGATACCTCCTCCTCTCTATTTCAGTAGACGAGAGAGCTCCAGCCATAACTCCCCTACACACCTATATAGACAAAACGGAGAAAATTTTCCAAAAGCGAGAGCATCCTCTTTTTGCTGCCGCCCTGGTCATATGTAACAGAAAGCGCCTCCTTTTTGTCAGAGCCCCCACTCCTCTTTTCTGTTTCTCTTTCGTCAGAGCTGCCAAAAAAAACGACCTACCCCCCTTTTCTGGCAAAAAAATGGAAAGGGACTTGGCCTTGCAAGTATTTAGTCGCTGTACATTAGCCTGCAAGCTCTTCAGACAGCGATTCTTCCTACGATGGTCTACAGCAATACCTATAGTAGGAGCAAGTTTCTTTGATATCCCGGAAGCCTTGAGCTCTTCCAACGTAAATCCACGTCCTGCTCTAACTTTCATATTATATTTCAAAGTCTGTGAGTGAACTACGGGCCTGAGAGCCCCACTTGTCGAACGAGGGAAAACCCGCACGGCTTTCTTCTGACGAGCTAAGCGTCTACGCTTCTTCCTAGCAGGCTGGTTGAACCATGTTCTCACATATGATTGCCAGTCCTTCTTAAAGTGACCATTCGGAACGACATTATTATGCTTCATCCTGCTTCAGAGCTCGTCCCGTCCCTTGAAAACCATGCATAGCTTCAACTCTACTGCTCTTGATCCTTATGTCCACATTTGAGTCGATCTTAACATCACCGGCCACCTATTCTCATTACAAAACACCTATGTCCAAACAAATATTCTCCAAAAATGGAAGCATGTTAGTGCACCAAAACCAACCATTTATTGAGCTAACATACTTCCCTCTTCTTATTTGCGAAGTCGTCCTCGACGAGCCACTTTTGCTGCAATCTAATCAAAACAGCCATGAAAACATCAGTGCACAACTAGTTTGCATACCTTCCCATCGAGCCGATACTCCAACTGAACCTGCACTCATCGAAGCTATTAGTGCTAAAAAAATCACTCATGAATACATACAAATCAGTCATTTCCAAAATGATCCAAGATCATACACATATATGCAATTCCATTTCAGCCATGCATCAATTTGCTCATACATCCATTATGAAAAATGGTCTCAACCAAAATAATACATGCATACCTTTCCATATTTTACACATGCAACTACCATTACGAAAAACAGAAAAGAAAATACCGAAATAAACAACATCAACTGAAATGAATCCAATCGAAGATGCAAAAATACCCAAAATGCATACCCCATTATTGCATTTACTATTCGCTATGTACAATCATTCCATGACTAGACACTTCCGAAGAATCCCCATCGTCGTCCTACAAAAATCATCGAAACTCGAGTACAAGTGAAGATATACATCAGAACCCTGGAGTGTCTCACACACTAGAAAAACCCTTGGATAGAGCACACAAGTTGTAAAGCAAGACCGTCGCATTACCTCGCTAAAGCCTCATCCATAAGTACATATAGAGTCTCCGTACCTTCAAGAATGTTGATTCAAAGTGAGCTGATCTGTCGCAAGCCACCACATACCAATCACACAAGAAAATAATGTTCCCTTCCAGGCGATCATCGCCCTCTCCTCTCTCTCTCTCCCCCTCAGGAGTGGGGAATAACTTCATACGAAAATTTTATTTCAATCACCCGTTGGCCTACATTGTCATTGGATGCGATTCGTGGACCTGACCACCCGATCAGGTTGATTCCACCCATCTACCAATGCAATGCAGCGCACAACACATAAACACACAATGATAACACATAACATATATCAGCTAGCCCATAACGAAGCTGGGTGCGGCTCGTGGTCGTGACTACCCAGCCACGATGGCTCCACCCACCTACCAACCCGTTATGGCGCGTAGCTAAGACACAGTCACATACATCCCAAGCCTATGGCGAAACTAGCTGCGGCTCGTGGTCCTAACCACCCGGCGAGGATAAATCCACCCACCTACCAGCCCACCATAGCGCATTGGTACGATCACACAACACACTTTCTTTTCTTTTCTTTTCTTCGTTTTTTTTCATAATTAACTAGTTCACCCAAGTCCTGAGAATTAGGGAGAGGAAGAAAGGGACTTTTCCCACCGTTCCCACACATACATGCAAACATATACACTCTAGCCTTTGACAGATCAACCACCTCTTCACTCCATTCTCTCAATTACAGACACTACATATGTATTCATCGAGTTGACTTTTCACTAGGTAACTACAACCAGCTATGCCTTAGTTCCTCGTATACCTATCCCTAGGTGTCCTAGAATGTGAGTCCCCGGAATGTCTCATGTAGTCTCACATCGTACTCGCATCCCGACAACTTCTCTAAGGCGAGTCAGGCTCAACTTCAGGAGCTCCGTCATCACTCCCTAGCGTTAGCACATCTGCCCAAGCCCATGTGATATCGTTTTCCTCGTTAGGCATTTCCCTAGAAGGATCAAAATAGTAGTATCGATCTCCCGCCCATCCTACATGTCGAGTCAAGTATTCCTCAAAACACTCAATGTAAAATGCAACACCCAAACCCTGGTTTATAAAGCATACCAGCCAATGCGCTTCCTCAACATCGTATTCCGTCTCAAAGTCGTCGACATCTATGTCCATGCGAGTGAACGTTTGGTCCGAGAAATATATCCTTAACTCGTACAAGTAGAGTTGCGTTATTTGATCTGCCATTTCGTTACTTAACTCCTAACAGCCTCTGCATAACACAAAAAATATTAGAAGTCCAAAATTCCTAAGCTAGCAAGGAAGAACATTTATAACACACAAATCATAGCTTACATATGCGCATATATATATAACTGTACGTCTATGTACAAGGAGTCTACTTCCTCCTTCTGCTTGAATCTCGTTTAGCTTCTCCCGTCTTAATATCACTTGAAATATGGTTTAACTCGAAGCGCATTAACCTTCACAGGAGCATGTTCTTCTCCTAAATCTTGAATTTGCATGGAACCATTGGAATTGAGTTCCACCACCTTAAACGGTCCTGCCCATCTTGTCTGTAACTTCCCTGGGAATTTATAATACTTACTATCATAGACTAGTACCAAATCCCCTTCTTGAATCACATAGGTTTTGAGATTCTTGTCATGCCTCTCTTTACATCTCTTCTGAATAGCTTCCAAACTTTGTTGTGCAATAAGTCTCTTTTCTTCCAGCTTGACCAGTTGTATGTACCTTTCCTTTAATGACTCTTTCTCGCCCAACCTGGCTTCGATGGCCACTCTTAATGTCGGAACTTCTTTTTCAATGGGAAAGATGGCTTCCTCGCCATATACTAGAGAAAACGGAGTGCTCTTGGTCGTCACTCGGTAGGATGTTCGATATGCCCACAAGGCTTCCAAAAGTCTCTCATCCCAGTCTCTCCTATGCACCGCTACTGTCTTTGTCAGAATCTGTTCAAGAATTTTGTTGGTGACCTCCACTTGTCCATTTGCCCTCGGGTAATATGGAGTGCTTTTTCTATGTTTGATCTTATATAATTCCATTAATTCTTCGATCAGTTCGTTGACAAAATGTGTCCCTCTATCACTCACTATCTCCAACGGGCATCCGAATCGAGTGATAATTTGTTCGTACAAAAATTTAGCTACATCAACATCTCGGTCAGTCTTCAGAGCTTTGGCTTCTACCCATTTGGTAACATAGTCAGTACAGACCAAGATATACCTATTGGATCTTTGTCGTGAGGGAGGATCAATAGGCCCCACAAAATCAATTCCCCATTTCTCAAACGGCTTAAGAGCGAGCACCGGCGTAAGAGGAGCAGCGTGTGCTAATGTGGGTTTTCCCATTCGTTGGCATTTGTCACATTTCTTACAGTATGTGTGTGAGTCTTTGAACAATGTTGGCCACCAATACCCGGCTAATAAAATCTTTCTTGCCGTCAGTTCACCAGCAAAATGTCCACCGCAGGGTTCGTCATGCAAATCCCTCAACACTAGATTTGCTTCTTCTTCCTCGAGACACCTTCGATAAATGCTCTCATGAACAAAATATCGATAGAGTTGCCCCCCAATGATGCTATGGTGCTTTGCCAATGCTAACAGTTTTTGTTTCTCTCTCTTGCTTGCTCCTGGCGGATATTTAGTAGTGCACAAGAAATTCACCAAGTCGGCATACCAAGGTACTTTAGCTTCAACCTGGAATAGATGCCCATCAGGAGCATCATCGGGCACACCAGAGATTGGCTCCTCATTAACAATTCGAGATAAATGGTCAGCCAATATATGTGCTTTGCCTGGTCTGGTTACCACTATGAACTGAAATTCTTGGAGAAGTAGCATCCACCTCATCAGTCGCCCTGATAGTTCTGGTTTATTAATGATATACTTAAGGGCTTCGTGATCCACATAAAAAGTGAAATGCTTTCCCATCAGGTAATGTCGATACTTGTTCACCGCAAAGATCATCGATAAACATTCTTTTTCTGTAGTCATATAGTTCCTCTCAGTGCTATTCAAATTGCGACTTGCGTAATAAATCGGGTGGTCCAACTTCTTTTCATCGGCTTGGCATAATACTGCTCCAACCGCAGTATGAGAAGCGTCCGTATGTACATGAAATTCCTTCGTCCAGTCAGGTGCTACCAAAATCGGTGCATTTATTAACCTCTCTTTGATCGAGTCGAATGCAACTTGACACTCTTTAGTCCATTGATATTGTTGGTCTTTCCTCAAAAGATTCGTCAGTGGTGCCGCTATGGATGCAAAATTTAATATGAAACGTGGATAATAATTTGCATGGCCCAAAAATCCTCTGAGTTGTCGCAAGTTTTGCGGTGGTGGAAGTTGTCCGATCTTTTCCACTTTATCCTCGTCGACCGCAATCCCTTTTTCGGAAATAACATGTCCCAAAAGCAATCCTCTTCGTACTCCAAATGTACACTTTTCAGGATTCAATGCGATGCCTTTTTTAATGCTTCTTCTTAAAATCGCTTCGATCCTCTCCATCATGTTTTCATCGTCGCCTCTGATTGCAAAGTCATCAAGAAATATCTCCATCCAATCCTGCAAGTAGTCTTGATATGCAGCTATCATTGCTCTCTGGAATGTGGCCGGTGCATTACATAATCCAAATGGCATCACTCGATATGCATACGTACCCCATTCTGTCGTGAAAGTAGTTTTTGATTGATCCTCTTCATGGATTTGGATCTGGTTGTACCCACTAAAACCATCCAAAAATGAGTACAACTTATGGCCAGCCACTCTGTCCAAGATTTGATCAGTAAAGGGTAAGGGAAAGTGATCCTTCTTCGTGCGCTCGTTCAACTTTCGATAATCTATGCAAATACGGATTTTCTTATTTTTCTTCGGAACAACTACAATTGGTGATACCCATTCACTGGATGCGATGGGATATATGAATCCTGCTTCCAATAATTTGGTCAATTCCAGCTTGATCAATTCCGAGTAGATTGGATTCGTTCGCCTGAGTCGTTGACATATTGGTCGTGTGCCTTCTTCCAAGTCTATATAATGTTGGCAGATTCGGGGATCAATTCCTCTCAGATCACTGTATGACCATGCAAAGGCCTCGCTGAAATTTTTGAGCGTCGTTTTAATACAATCTCGTACCCTGTCTGGTAGCTCTGACCCTACACTCAAGAACTTTTCTGGAAAAACTTCCCATTTTTCCAACTGAGCTTCTCGCGAATATTCCTTATTCCTTGATGACACTGTGATTGGAATGTGCTCTCCGATCACGCGTGCATGGTTGGCCAGTAAATCATTGCTTTGTTCTGTTTCGATTGAACCTAATTTCTTTAATTCAGCTTTTGCGATGGCTTCCGACACTTTAGTTTTACTCTTCGCTTCTTTTTCCGATTCTCGACTTCTCTTTAGAATCTCTGCTTCTAGCATTCTAACTCTTTCTCTCAACTGTTGCACTTCCATCATCGGAGCTAACTCCAGCTTCAACTCTTCTCTTGAAGTTCTCTTTTCCAGGGATTGAGTAGCTTTGTTTTTACTTGTGTCTATACTCAACATGTAGCAATCAAATTCACTTGTATGCGTCAACCATCCTAGCAACTCCTGATCGGAATCTTCGTTATAGAGCAATGGATTTTGATACTCTCCCATCTTCGTGTCTTGATTCTTAAAGAGCTGCAAGTTGAACCCGTCTTGAAGCAGATTCTTGTAGGTGTCCGTGTTCAAAGAAAACCTAGCTCGTGCACTCTCGTGCCTTGCTTTCTCCTTCTCTTTCTTTTCCATCTCATCGACTATTATTGTCTTCTTCTTGTTGCTCGAGGGTGGGGATACTTGTATTTGAATCCGATCAGACTTTGGCCCTATTGAAATAAAACCTGTGCGCCAGTCATGCACACATTCGGCTTGCACCAGCCATGGCCGTCCAAGCAAGATCGAGAAGGTAGCCTCTGAGGTCCTTGGTCTTACTATCAGATAATCAACTTTAAACTCTAAACCGCCCACAACTGTACTTACATTCTTCAAAAGACCCGCAGGCTTCACTTGTGTTTGATCTGCCATTCTCAAGGACATCGGCGTCTCTTCCATGTGGTTGAGGCCCAAAGCTTTCATCATGAACTCAGTCATAAGGTTGACTGCGGCTCCACTATCTAACTGAGCACCAGGGACTGCATACCCTTTAATCTCAACCGTCACAGCTGGAGCGTTCGAATCAATTTGCGTCGTAATACTTTGAATGATTCCTTGGACATCCTTATCTTGTCTATTTTTATCTCGAGCTTTCCTCGGCTTCTTAATATATTCGTTGTAGAATTGTTTCCTATAAGCAGGTGAACATTTTAGCAATGTGCCAATATCCAGCGTAACTTCCGTATCAGCAAGCAACTTTACAATATCTACTTCTTCCGAACCTTGTCTTTCCTTTCTAATCTTAGGAGCTTTCAATCTTTCAGGGAATGGTGCTATGCCTGGCACAAACTCCTTGGTCACTGGTGGAAGAATCTCAATCTCTTCCCCATCCTCAAACTCTTGCTGCTCAACAAGTCCTCCAACTTGGTTTTCTACCTCTCCACGTTCAGCTATCTTCTCTTGACTCCCTTCTTCACCTTCGCCTCTTGGATTCTTCTTCGAGTACTCTTGAGTCCTTGTGACTACTGCTACAGTTGGATTTTTGTGTAGTTTCTTGGCCTCGTAAGCATCCACAAAGTGCATTGACGAGCTAGAGCTTTCTTGAGGGTTCGGCGTCTTGAACACTACTCCAATCGTAGGAACGTGCTCTTGACCTCTCGATGTGGAATGCATCTGAGTATCAACATAGTTCGAGGACCCTACTGGTCCTTTTTCCTTGCCGGTGGCGGCTCTTCGTTTTGGACAATCTTCATCAAAGTGGCCCTCTCCACTACAGTACCTACATAATGGAGTATAATCAATTGGCTTCTTTTCGTTTGGACATCTAGATTGAGTGTGGCCAAAGCCATGACATCTCCAGCACTGGATTGGACCATCTCTTCTTTGATCACGTACGGCTCCTCTTGGATAGTCTCCTCCTTGACCCTGAGCACCATATCCATAAGTCGGTCTGTTTTCCCAACGAGATGTAGGTGGTACACTTTGAGCGGGCAATCCCGTGTAAGGTCTTTCTCTTGCATCTCCTGATTTCATGGTCCTTTCTTCATAGGCTCTCTTGTTGTAACATAGGTCCTCTGTGTGATTTGTTCTTCCACAAAAAGTACAACGCATCCTAGTGGTGATCTATCTGTGAATACTCTCGAGACTGTAGGGCATTCTGAAGCCAAATGGCCGTAACCATGGCACTTTCCACACCATGTATTTGATCGAAACACTTGATTCGGGTTTGTTGCGACCTCTGGTTTTACTGTGTATGTCTCTTGAGTTATTGTGGCAGCTTTTATAGCTTGTGTAACCAACTCTAATATTCGTTCTTCGGTTAGCGCAGGCTTTACCTCGCCTGGCGTGCTAGTGGCGGCTACAAAAGCTAGGGTCGTCAATGCGGGACTTCCTTGGCCAGGATCTTTCATCGGTATGCTCCCTGGGCCTCCCATAGGCTCGTATAAGAGCTCCATCTTCCTTTGTTGGCATAATTGTACTTCCTCCCAAAGCCTCGCTTGTTCCTTAGCATCCATTAAAGTTGCAGGTCTTGTCAGGCTGATATGCTGCTGTGCCGTAGGGTCTCTCAATCCCAAAATGAACCTTCGTTTCAATGTCTCATTGTTCGGGGCATTCACGCCCATCTTTCTTACCAACGTTTCCATTCTCTGAATGTAGTTATCGATGCTCTCATTGACTCCCTGTCGCAAATAATCCATTTGTTGGGCCAATCTATCTTGGAAGCCTTGTCGTCGAAACTTTGCCAAAAAGGCTTCCTTGAGCATTTGATAAGTTCCACGCTCTTGTGGTGTCAAGTTCCCATACCAATTGGCTGCCTCATCACGGAGAATAGCCGGAAAAATTCTCAACCTTTGATCCTGGTCAACTACGTCATTGGCCTCACAGGTAACCTCAAACAGTTGGATAAAACTATCCGGATCTTCGTCCCAAGTACCTGAAAACTTGGTGAAGTCCCCCAAGTGAACTGAAATCCGCTGAGCCATTTCGAACAGAGGTGTGATGTCGATATCACTTCGATCCCAGAAATTTAATGCACGTGGCCTCAGGATCCCTCCTTCAAACTTCCGTACTTGACTCGCGACTCTCCTACGGGAGTACACGTTTTTGACTGATTTCTTCGAGCCAATCGAGGTCCACTCACCTGGCGGTTCCCACCTTCTCCTTTCTCTTTCAAGGGCTCTTCTCTGAGCGCGTTCCTCTCTTTGAGTTTGTGTTGCTCCTGACGATGAGCTCCCCTCGCTCATGTACTAGATCGTGGGGTCCACAAGCTCGGCCAACCTGTGGCGCTAGGCGAACCTATGGCACTCTCTTATAGAGACGTACCAAGCTAATTCCCGGCAAACGCACGAAATGAATATGCTCTAAAGCCCACGGAAAAAATGATTATACGAGACTTTATTTGGTTTAAACCCCTCGGAATTGGTCCACTGGGATTACTTAGAGCCCACAATTATCTCGCAATGGATTCTTCCTATGTCTATGCACTAGCTCATAAATTCCCGGCAAACGCACCGAATGAATCGGCTCTAACGCCGCAGGAAAAGGTGATTATACAAGACTTTATTTTGTTCAAATCCCTCACAATTGGTCCACTTGGATCACCTAGAGCCCACAACTATCTCGCAATGGATTCTTCTTATGGCTATACACTAGCTCACATTTCCCGGCAACCGCACCAAAATGTTTGGCCTCTAAAACTCATGGGAAAGACGCCCTACACACTTATACTTTGCTCAATTCTTTTGGATTTGTCAACTTTTATTGCTTGGGGGCCGCATTTATTTGTTCAATTGGAAATGCTCTCAAAATCGCTCAGCCACATACACCTACTCTCTCATGCATTCACACTTCTTTGTTTTTTTTTTTTTTTAAAGCGAGCTAAACATTTTCAGCACAAGTACACACGTCCTGTACACACATAAAGAGTGTTCTTCAACTCAGCTCTTCATTGCATTTGATCACGCAAACTAACTCCTTTCGCGACCATTTCACAGGAGATAAAATTGGTTATAAAGATAACTCTTCCGCTGCATTAATTCATAGCTAATCTTAATGAGTCCATAGCATCCGAAATCCTCTCTCATTCTCTATGCATGCCTATGTGCGACTTTGCATCCATGTATATATGAGTTCAAATTCTTTGCTGCTATTGCCATGTTTTATAAAACCTGATGTTTAAGCTCATTTACACTTTTCCTTAGCCTAGCAACACTCCTCTTTAACTTTAACGCGAACTTTCACATAACTATACAATTGCAAAAGAAACAGCTCTACGACTGGCAGTTACTAGTAACAGTGACGATTGATAAGATCAGCTTCTACTTGAAGTTCTTCATTCAACTTTGCTCAGACAATTGAAGTACTCAAACCATAAGGTTTAATCAGACTACATCGGCATATAATGTTAACAGGGTAATTTATGACATAGACATAGTTTGAGCGTAGAATGGATCAGACAATGATGCATATAGTAATCTTTAGAAGCTCACATGGTTACTGTTACTGAAGTCTTCCTCTTTAAATGCGAACCTGATGCTTCTGTAACGATCACGCAATTACCCAACACTCAAGTGAGGGAGCCCGGCTGCTAATTCACTGCTCTAAGTTGATAACATTTGCCCTTTTATCTGGTCTTCAAAATCCATTGTTTATCGGCCACGACTGTTAGGAATTCCCGCAGATCATCATTATCTTTCTATCTCCTTTGGTTCTTCTTCTTGCCATTGTATGATAAGATTTCTTCTTCAAGGCACAACCAGAATGCTTTCTCCTCCAGAATCAGCCGCCAAAACCCATGTTATAGTTTAGTGCTTTCCGTCGAAACAGAATATGCTTTTCTTTCTGTAATAATATTCTATGAGCACATCCTAAAATATCATGATGCACGCTTCTATAGTTCCACTGTATTCTGAGGGTGAGGTGGATGGTTCCTGCTCTCTCTCTTCTAGTAACTTCATATACCATAGCACCTACTGATGCGCTTTAGGACATGCACCAATGTCCATCAGAGCGCTCTCCCAAGTGAGCTATCCCCACAACCATGCCTTCGTGTCGGTTTCCCTGTTACCCCTTCGAACACAAAGCAATTCCTTCCGAAAAAAACAGATATGCAGATGATACCTCCTCCTCTCTATTTCAACAGACGAGAGAGCTCCAGCCATAACTCCCCTACACACCTATATAGACAAAACGGAGAAAATTTTCCAAAAGCGAGAGCATCCTCTTTTTGCTGCCGCCCTGGTCATATGTAACAGAAAGCGCCTCCTTTTTGTCAGAGCCCCCACTCCTCTTTTCTGTTTCTCTTTCGTCAGAGCTGCCAAAAAAAACGGCCTACCCCCCTTTTCTGGCAAAAAAACGGAAAGGGACTTGGCCTTGCAAGTATTCAGTCGCTGTACATTAGCCTGCAAGCTCTTCAGACAACGATTCTTCCTACGATGGTCTACAGCAATACCTATAGTAGGAGCAAGTTTCTTTGATATCCCGGAAGCCTTGAGCTCTTACAACGTAAATCCACGTCCTGCTCTAACTTTCATATTATATTTCAAAGTCTGTGAGTGAACTACGGGCCTGAGAGCCCCACTTGTCGAACGAGGGAAAACCCGCACGGCTTTCTTCTGACGAGCTAAGCGTCTACGCTTCTTCCTAGCAGGCTGGTTGAACCATGTTCTCACATATGATTGCCAGTCCTTCTTAAAGTGACCATTCGGAACGACATTATTATGCTTCATCCTGCTTCAGAGCTCGTCCCGTCCCTTGAAAACCATGCATAGCTTCAACTCTACTGCTCTTGATCCTTATGTCCACATTTGAGTCGATCTTAACATCACCGGCCACCTATTCTCATTACAAAACACCTATGTCCAAACAAATATTCTCCAAAAATGGAAGCATGTTAGTGCACCAAAACCAACCATTTATTGAGCTAACATCTACACCATCGTAAATAGAGGGAATGTCTTGGGGAAATTGTTCCTGCAAGTCATCTATTTCTTGAATAGGAGGATGGGTTCCTTGTTCCTTTCTCCACTTCTCTTCTTGTATTTCTCTCAAATTCATGTGAATATTTATGTATGGAAGACAAATTGTCTTGACTTTCTGTATTGGGTACTTGAGACAGGGATGGCGCATTCCTTTCCTGTGTCTCTGAGACAATAGAGTTCCTATGCTGATCCTTTTTCTCTTTAATTTCAATCAAATATTCTAGCCTCTCCATTAGTCCTTGAAAATGTAATTCAGGTTTTGCCATGTTATTCCAATTAAGATATCTAGAGGCTTCGAACAAAGCTTGTGCTAGTTCTACCATCTTCATGCAAAGTTTAGTTCTCTCAATTTCTAGATCAGCTCGAGGGTAGTTTTTGCTCATTTCAGCTACCTGAGGTCCCTCTTTTAATCTAGCCTGATATGCACGAAACATCATGTCTAGATTTTCTGGTATGGGTTCCGCTAAAACTGATCCTGATTTTTGAGCTGGATTCTCTTGATTTAAGTCCTGTGAAGTCAATTCTAGGATTTTGGCTCTAGATTCCTTTAAACTTCCTTCCAACTCAGTTATCTTTTTACTCCATTTTCTCTTAATTCTTTCTCTAGAATCTTTCCAAGATTTTGTCTTTTTACTGCTAGATTCTGCAACTTCACTGGTTCCGGCTACTTTCTCTTGATTAAGCTGTTGGTTCTGTAAGAGCGTCTGGGCTCTTGTTATAGCTTGGATAGGCACGTATGTAGGGTTGGATCCATCTGCGTTACTTACAATACCTATCACATTGATCGGTGTCACATTCGAAGCGTTAACTGGATTTTTTGGACAATCTTTGATTATGTGCTCTTTGCCACAATCGGCACAAAAGCCTTGTATGTTATAGTACTGTGATTGCCCTGCTATTGGAGGATGTGGACAATCCTTTATGAAATGATCTCCTTGGCACCTAAAGCATGGTCCTCTAGGGCCCTGTGGTCTCTGTTGTCTTAATTGGGGCCGTGGATTTGGGTTTGTGTACATCACATTAGCATAGTCGGGCTCCCAACTAGGTTCCACTGGTGGACTATCGTAATGATATGTTTCTACGTGTTCTGGTGACTCTGTGTAATATGCGGGTGGACTATCTACATGCGTAGAGTCGAAGCTGTTCGAATTCGGGTCACCCTCTGTGATCAAAGGTGAAGAAGGCACTAAAGCCCTACTTAGGTTCTCTTCTGCAGCAGCGTATTTGACTGAGATGACATTCGCTGGTGGGGGTGGCGGCTGAGCTAAGACAGGTTGAGGTCTCTGTTGAGCCTGGTATGGGTAGTTCTGAGGAGTCCTATAGTAATAAGGCTGAGCATTGAAATGGCCTTGATACCTACCTGGTTGCTGGTATGCTTGCGGGTAGTTCTGTCTCACGGTCTGCTTGTTGTATGGGCAGTCCTGAGCCGTATGATTCGTGTATCTTCTCTCAATTGTACAGTATTGGCCACTAGGGTTGGCTTGAGGTTGTGGTGCATTGGGACACACATTTGCCATATGATCACCACCACAGGTGTAACAACGCTTGTTCATTAGCACCCTAGGTTTACTAGAAACTCCTAGTTTTTGGGCCACTTTTTCTGCAAGGTCTTCTATTGAGCTAGACAATTTTGTGGATGCTAGAGATGAACAGTCTGAGTCCTTATAGACCTTTGAGAGTTCCAACTCATCTCCTAAGTTGTCCTCAATGTCTATACAAATTCTTATACATTGCTCTAGCGTTCTGGGTTCTTGTAGGTACACGGAGGAGCGTAGTTTAGAGCTCAACAAGCCATCTAAAAACAATGACACTTGCTTGGCTTGTGAGGGTAGCTCTTGCCTTGGACATCGTTCAACATATTGTCTAAACCTACATCCTGTCAGTCTTACTGTTTCTTGAGGGGTCTGTTTAAAGCTATGAATCAACGAAGACGTGTCATGTCTAATCCCACTTTTAGAGAATTCAGTGGTGAATGACTCTAAAAAGTGATGGATGTCTCTAAATTGCCTTTGTTGCAGAGGTTGGAACCAAGTTAAAGCGGTATTCTTTAACGTTAGCCCAAATGCGTTGTATTGCGTGAACATGTCTTCAACTTGTTCGGCTCTTAGTACTTGCTTGAACTCTGCGACATGGTCATAGGGATCTCCTGTCCCATCAAAGTAATTTTTCATGGATTTCACTAATTGAGTGGGTCTCAATATTCTTGCGTGTTCGCGTGGTCTAGGTAGAGGAAAATCATCTCTACCACCTAGTATTCCATGATCTCTTTGTCTATCTGCTCTATTAGTGTCCGTGGTTGTTCTATCTCTCCCCATGGGATGATTAAAGCTTACTTCCGGTCTCTCTTTATTTCTCTCTCTTTGATTTCCATGGGCTGAGGATGTTCCTGCCCCTTGTTGACTCGTATTCATGTTCTTCCTAGATGGAGGGAATACCAATTCACCTCTCCATGTGTATGTGTTTTTAGCGCGGTCAAGCACCACAAAGACTCTTTCTGAAGTCTCATCCAGGTATACAACCTTTCGAGGTGTATCCGGGTCCTTGAACTCGTATATCGTGATGATTCCTACCTCACTAAGTGTTTCGGTCTTGTATCTCCAAAAGGCTTCATCAGTTTCTTTATTTACAAACAACTCTATGCTTCTGTTGTCCTGAGGGATCCATTCTGGGATTAGTACTCGTGTCAGTACAGATTTCCCTCTAGGTGTTCTAGGCTCTTCTAATGGTTCTTTTCCTTGAGATTTAGCTTCCGTCTCTGGCTGAATCACGCCAAACTCGTTGGTATTGTTTGGCTGCGTACTTAATATGTACATCGTTCCTTCCTTGTCTATGTACGCGTCTCTCTCGAATTTCACCACTGGACGTTCCAATCCAATGGGTTGATCGGGGTTGTGCATTTGCACCACTTGCCTTCGCAAACCATCCTCATAGATGCGAGCACCTAATCGGTTGGTTCGGAGAAACTCTAGTTGTGTTCTATAGGGTCCTTCTGGTTTTTCTAAATAGGCTCCATTCGACCCTTCTTCTGGTCTTTCTGTGCTAAATGCCATTCTGATTCGCTAGTATCTGAGCTCTCATAGGGATAACTAGTGTTCAATTGTTGAGCCCACGATCGTGCAGTAGTTCTTACACTTGCCTCTGATGATCTAAGGCTTCGTCGGTCTGACTTACCTATATGTTTGCCCGATCTAAGGTTCATTAATTTTGTTCCTTGCACACTCAGTACACGCTCAGATCGTCAATGATTCTTTATTACTGTCTTGATTCTTTTTAGATTTCTTTAGATTCTTGTCTTAATGTATGCGTCAGGAATTCGACTTTCCGTGGTACTTTGCGTTCTCGTTCCGTCAGACTTATGTTCTTTCCTTTAGGTTTTCGTGTTACACACCTTTACTTTAGTCTTGAACTTGATAAATTTAATTCTCTTGAACTTGAGGCATTCCTATCGTCTTAATCCACAATGCTAGCGTTTATCCTAAGCTAAGAATTGACTGAGGGGGTTGAGTAGTCTTCCAACCTCGAGTCAGCTTTTCTGGTTGCTCTGATGCCCAAGAAGCCACGCTTCCCAAGCTTTATGCCCTTCACTGCCTTGCCTTGGTTGCCTTCGATTGCCCTTGCTAGACCTGGAAAATTCCAATATTAGACCAATTCACAGTTGGATGATCAAGCACTTGAGTATATACACCTTTTAAGTCCCTTCCTTTTTGCCCAAATTTTCAATGTTTGCCCCCTGGCTTCCTAGTCCCAAACTAGGTCAACCTCAAAATAGCTTGTCTAAAAATAGACATATCCTTTAAGAAAAAAATAGTTGAGCTCACGTAGTACTCGTCAAGAGCTTTCTAATGAGCTATTAAGCTCAAAAAACGGACTTCGGATGAAAAAGTTATGACCGTTCAGGCCCTGGGGGGTAAAAACTGACAAACAGGTTTTTCTCCAAATATGAGCTAAGGGGTCTCCTATGAGTCTAATCACCCAAAAATTTCCCAAAAATAGCCCCAAAATTGGCCAAAAAATGAAACCCTAAAATTTGCGATGGGGGTGCACAATCGCGATGGTCTGAGATGATCGCGATGGTCTGGGACCGTCGCGATGGCGTGAGGGTGAACCGTCGCGATGGCGTGAAAGTGGACAATCGCGATGGCGTGAAAGTGGACAATCGCGATGGCTTGATCAGGCGGACAATCGCGATGGCGTGGGTTTGAACCGTCGCGATGGCGTGAAAGTGGACAATCGCGATGGCGTGAAAGTGGACAATCGCGATGGCGTGAGTGTGAACCGTCGCGATGGCTCGATCAGGCGGACAATCGCGATGGCGTCAGTCAACGATCAACGTGAACAATCGCGATGGTCCAAAGTGAACTGTCGCGATGGTCACAGCTGCGATGGCTTGAGCCAATCGCGATGGTCTGGGCGCGATGGCGTGAGCCAATCGCGATGGTCCAAATTTTTGAAGTGTCGCGATGGTGTGAGGGTGTCGTCGCGATGGTCCAAAAAATGAACCGTCGCGATGGTCTAGCTTGCCACGTGGCACCGTCGGCGCGATGGCGTGAGCCAATCGCGATGGTGTGGGGTCAACCGAACAATCGCGATGGACCGCGAACCGTCGCGATGGTCCAAATGAACCGTCGCGATGGCATGAGACCGTTGTGATGGTCCAGTCGAGCCGTCGCGATGGCGTGAGCCAATCGCGATGGTGTGACACAATCGCGATGGTCTGAGACCGTCGCGATGGTCCACCAAAATGCAATTTTTTGAGATGCAGCTATGGATTCCTAGGGGCGCAGGTGTGCTCTTCACGCTGGTGTGGTCGCCTTCTTCAAATTCCAAACTTTGCAGACCATCGCGATGGTCTGACACAGTCGGAAATTTCTGACAGAAACTGAAAATTTTACCTTTTCCAAGCTTTCCTGATGCACTGGAGCTCTGTACCTGCAAGAAAACTCAAGAAAGCCAAAGCACACACAAGCACAAAAGCTCTCTCTCACTCTCTCGCATGCACAAATGAGGGGAAATGAGGAGAATGGGTGGATATGGTGAATTTTCTGATTTTTTTGGAGATGAAGATGATGATGCGGTGATGAAGATGGAGTGTGGGGGAGGTGAAAAACACTAAAAACTAAGTAAAAACAACAACAAAAACTGAAATTTTTACCTTCCAACGCCACTTCTTGCTATACTCTTACCATCACACATTCGTCCTAGACTCGATCCCCGGCAACGGCGCCAAATTTGGTGTTGCTCTAGCACAATGGTGAGAACCACGTTAAGAAGCTCCACCTCCTTAATGTCAATCCGTGGAAGAGATAGGAGTGATATGAAGATCGTGAATGTGAGATGAAGTGAGAGTGAAGGTGAGAAGCATAGAAATGCACACACACATACACACACACTACGAAGAGACAAGCAAGACACAATGGAAGGTGAGAAATCAACTCTATTACTCAAGAACACTATTACAAGCTCAAAAGAACTCTAAACTCCAACAAGCTAACACTAACTCAAAAATGAGCTCTCTAGCTCTTTTTATAGTTTCTAGACTAGTTTTGACCGGTTTCACATCTAGTGACCGGCCTAGTTAAAAATTAGGTCCTAGATGCTATTTGGAAGGGTAAACGATGTCTAAAAATAACGAAAATTGATACGCTTGTTCTACCTAAGCTCCTCAAGCTCGAGGACTCCTCGGCTTGCACAAAATGGAGCTATGGATTACAAAATGGGGTTTTCTATGTTACATATGTTACAACAGTGATAAAAATCACTGTTGGAGGTTTTTGGAAAGTATTTGAAAACATAATTCTTTGAAAAAAGATTTGACTGGCTCCCTGCTCCGTCGTTACATGCTTCCGTGTCTTCTATGCCTCTGGCTGCTTCCAACAAAAGGTAATTTCCAAAAGAGGGTGTCTGCATAGGACCACAGACATCACTATGTACAAGCTGCAATTTCTGCGTAGCCCGAACTGAACCATCTTTTGGAAAGGAGGAACGCTGCATTTTGCCCAAAATACAGCCTTCACATACATGTTTTTCGGGTGCCTCAAGCTTGGGCAAAGAAGACACCATATCAGATTTCTGCAGGCGTAGCAAACTAGCTAAATTCAGATGACCAAAGCGTGCATGCCAAAGCTTTGCATCTGACATAGCCTGAGAATCATGAATTGCACATGCCGAATCATTAAGAGATCTTTCATAGTCTATGAGCTTATACAGCCCACGACATAAAATGCGAGAAGCAATAATCACATCGCCATTTGACAGATCACTATACACCTGTCATCAACAAATTTCACAACCAAACCAATCTTCGCTAATGCAGAAACTAATAACAGGTTCTTTTTTATCCCTGGCACAAATAAAGCATATGATAAGGTGAAAGAACTACCATCAGTAGTAGTCAGAATGATCTTACCAACTCCCATAATAGGATAAGAGGAGTTGTTCGCGCATGTGACAATATTCCCTGTAGGGGCAGGCTCGAGTGAAGAGAAGAAACTGCACTGCGAGGTAATATGTTTGGTCGCCTCACTGTCAAAGTACCAAACATCTGAGTCCACTGCAGACATGCACTGCTCATGAGAAGATGGGTCAAAACTGCAAACAGTAGTAAACGCCCATTCTTCTTCCTGCACAATATTAGCAGACTCTGTTTTTGGTGTAGAAGCTTCTGCAACAACCATTCCAGCCTCCTTTTTCTTTGCCTCTTTTGCAGCCAGTTTTGGACAGTTCTTTATGATATGATCATTCCCTTTACAGTACTTTCAAAACAATTTCTGCTTTTCTGATTTCTTCTCATCTTTATCATGGTTCTTCGAATGTGCAGCATTTACAGATTTCTGCTTACTAGTAGAAGAGCTCCATTTTCCTTTGCCCTTCCGGCTAGCCAGGAAAGCTTGATCTGCAACACGCATAATGGACCTGTTCTGCCTGGACTGATCTTCCTGCAACAGAACAGAGACTAACTCCTCAAATGATAAGGCATTCGGATTGCCTTTCATCATCAACCGAAGAGTAGAAGCAAAACTCTGATATGAATCAGGAAGACCATTCAGAACGGTCTGCACAAGTGAGCTATCTGGTATAACCTCATCAGTAGAAATCAACTGTTCCTTCAAATCTTTGATCTTCGTTAGGAAATTGTCCATAGAATCACCTTCATTCATGTGCTCACTCTCCAACTATTTTCGGAGGTAAGCAACACGATCCTCATTCCTAGCTTGGTACATGTGGTAAGTGTATCCAAAGCATCCCTAGCTGTTCTGCAAGAGCGAATATGAGGAATAATGGCACGTTTGACATATCAAAGTTATCAATGCATGTGCCTCGGCATCTCTGCCATCCCAACAAATTTGCTCTGCAGTAGGTGCAACAGAAACAAAAGCACGAACAGGAATCTGCGGAATATCATCTTCGACACCATCTTCATCAGCTCCAGCACTTGTATTTGTAGTACCTTTGGCACAAAAAGACGAAATAGCCTGCACAAGCGCCGTGATAGTACGTTCGGAGGCCAAAACGAGCTCAGATCGCGATTTCGGCACCACAAAGTGAAGCTGTTTTGATCTCGAAAACAGGCTGAGTATGCTCACCAAAATTCGTGCGATTCTGAGACTGCAAACGGAGGAGTGTCGACGGAACCCTAGATGAAGCGACGACCCGCTCTGCTACCAATTGTTGGAGTCATACGTCTGTGGAAGCACGCGAACAGCACAAGGAAGAAGAAGAAGCTTGGAGCACAAACACACAATACTGAATGTATTACTAGAGAATGTACAAAGATAAGTAGCCCATTAGGGCAATAGGCGTATATACAAGCCGGGGGAAAAAAATCTCCTAAAGAGGGAAAAAAGTGCCCCGGCGGTCCTAGTGTGTTCACACACATCACTACCTAAATATATCAACAGATAATGGCCTCCATGATAGATTAACCTTTAATTAAGCATTTTTTATCTTCATTAATCCAATATCAAAGATGACATGTAATCCGATTAGCTAGGACCTTTGCGAAGATCTTACAGCCAGTTTGCAGCAACATGATTGGCCTCCAATTTTCCATCTTGTTTTAATTATCTTTTTGGTTCATCAATTTTATAAGACCTTCGTGGAGATAGTTAGGTAAAGCACCAAACCGAAGGGTTTCTTGCGAGATCAAATGTAGTGGTCTTACCAACACATTCTTAAATGTCTTGAAGAACTCATTAGCGAGAGCATGCAAACTCAACATTTTCACATTGGGGAGGGAATCAATAACCTCCCCAATCTCACCATCTGAGATAGGGCAGTCAAGAAGGTAACGCAAATTAAAAGGAATTTTATTGGACTTGGTGTTAGAGATGGCAGCCATGTTTTCATCTCTTTGAGAGGACATCAGAGTAGAGATTCCCAAAAGCTAAGTTAAGTGGCTAGAAATAAATTCCATATTCTCCTCAATTGAATTACATTGCACTCCCTCGTTGTCAATCATGTACAAAATGTCTTCCTTAAGTTATTTTTCTTAAGAAGTTTACACATTTGTTGTTGGAATTTGATGTTTGTGGAAGCACACAAATAGCACAAGGAAGAAGAAGAAGCTTGGAGCATGATAGAACACTAAATGAATTACCAAGTAAATGTACAAAGATAACTGACTCATTAGGGTTATTAGCATATATACAAGCTACGAGAAAAGACCTCCTAAAGAAGGAAAAAAGAGCATCGATGGTCCTAAGTTTGTTCACATACATCACTACCAAAATATATCAACAAATCCCCTGTGGGAGTGACACGGTGAACAAGTAGCTGGCACTCATGTATAAGAAAGTGCCAAGCTATGTGGAAAGAGATCAATCCACAAAAGGAAGTAATCCAAACCTTTGTGGAAAGCTTCAAACTTCTCCCTAGGTAGAGCCTTTGTGAAAAGGTATGTGTTATCATGTGTGGGCACATATGCCAAACCAATATCTCCTACACAGAACCTCTCCCTGATATAATGATAATGCACCTCAATGTGCTTTGTGCGAGCATGGATCATAGGTTCCTCACAACTCCCAATGCGCTCTAACTGTTAGTGAAGATGGTGGTGGCAAAAGACTGGCCAACACTCAAATCAACCAAAAGATGTTTGAGCCACACACACTCAATTGCCATTGTGAAAGCTGCCTATACTCAGCCTCACAACTAAAGGTTGCCACAATAGCCTAGTTCTTGCTTAACCAAGATATGCATGAACTATGAAGCATGAAGCAAAAATTACTGGTGGACACATGAGTGTCATAACAATCTGCCCAAAGAGAATTTGAAAAAGCATGTAAATATGGAAGTAGTGATCCCCCCTTGGGATAAAACAATCCAAGTAGCCAGGTACCACTCAAGTAGCAAAAGATGCGCTTAACAACCTACCAATGCTTGACATCTGGGCAATGCATAAACTTGCTCATCTAAGAGACAAAAAATTGAATATCAAGTTGAGTTATTCATAATTAAATCAAGCATCCAACAACCCCCTGATAGAGAACAACATCAAATGCATCTCGAGCATGATGAAGACTCAACCATGAACTTGTTTCCATAAGAGTGGCAATAGCTTTGCAGTCTTTAAGGACAAAATGTTGCAATAATGTACCAATATATTTTGCTTGACACAAAGCTATTCCCCCATCAACTTGCATAAATTGAATGCCCAAATAATGATGCAAATGCCTCAAATCTAAAATCTAAAAAGAGGCATGCAAATCAGCCTTAAATTCAGCAATATGCTTCTCATTAAGAGAAGTGAGCAACATCTCATCAAGGTACAAACCAATGATCAGAAGTACATCATAATCTACATGCTTAAAATATAAGGTGGTCTCAATTGGACTTTTCTCAAAACCATGTGCATTCAAGTAGGCATGTATCTTTTTATACCAAGCACATGGTGCTTGCTTTAATCCATATAATGCCTTTTTTCAACCTGCACACTTTGTTTTCATGCCCTTTCTATACAATACCATGGGGCTGAAATACTTACACTTCTTCATGTAAGTCACCATTCATAAATGAATTTTTAATGTCCAACTGATGTACATTCCAACCATGATGAGCTGCAAGTGCACAGATGCTATGAATGGTGGTCATTCGACAAGTGGGTGCAAATTTATCATCAAAATCAATGCCTCTCTTGCACATAAACTTTTGCAACAAGCCTATCCTTATACCTGCCAACTCTTTCATCACACTTAAATTTCAGATTTTATACCCATTTAGTGCCAATGGTCTTTTGCTGGGAGGCAAATCACATAAAGACCAAGTACTATTCTTCATAGTAACATCATATTTTGATAACATAGCAACCATCCAATTTTTTAAATGTTGTGCTTCATCAAAGGAAATAGGCTCATTCTCATCACAAAGACTAGAGGCAGTCATTGCATAGCAATGTGATGCAAAGGAAGCACTATGAGAGCTTAAACGAGTACAAAGTGATTGAGATGCATCTAATTTGCTATCTATCAAAGTTTGCACTAGCCATTTAGGCATAGGTTTTGCCTCCTTTATCTCAATTGACAAGTGCATCATGTGAATCTACATCAGAAATGGTATGATTTACATCATCATGTGGAAGCTATAAAGGTTGAGAAATTGCCTCATTTAAACCAACACTTGACTGTCCACTTGTAAAAAGAGGCAGAAATACATATATCTAGAGCTAACTAAAGTCTCCTTGGTACATGAAAGTAATGGCTAAATTGCATCCTCCATAAAAACAACATCACGGCTAACCAAAATGTGTTTAGTCTGTGGATGATAGAGACGATAACCTTTGCTTTTAGAAGTGTACCCAACAAAAATACATTTCAATGCTTTAGCATCCAATTTCCTGCATTGTTGTTCATGCAATAATGCATATGCCAGGCAACCAAAGATATGCAGATGAGTAACATATGGTTTGCGACCATGCCAAGCCTCATATGGAATGATAGACTATACTGCTTTGGTGAGACACTATTAAGTACATATATT
The DNA here is from genome assembly GCA_020310875.1 of Ceratopteris richardii. Classification (NCBI taxonomy): domain Eukaryota; kingdom Viridiplantae; phylum Streptophyta; class Polypodiopsida; order Polypodiales; family Pteridaceae; genus Ceratopteris; species Ceratopteris richardii. The sequence continues at coordinate 113,783,082 of CM035427.1, forward strand.
GCACACACAACAGCCTTAAGCTAGAAGCTATATGGTAAAGCCATACTTTTGACCATACACCTCACCATCTCCATGAGTGACCTATTCTTTCTTTCAAAAATTCCATTTTCTTGAGATGTATATGGCAGTATACATTGATGTTTTATCCCACCTTTGACCTAGGAACACATTACATAAAAAAAAATGTATTCTCCTTGGATAAGAATGAAGGGTGCTGATTTTACATGCCGACAAATTTTGAACCAAAACTACAAACTTTTTGAATCACAAACACTTCAGACTTTGCTTTTAATGGATACACCCATGCATGCCTAGAGAAATCATCAATAAAATTCATGAAGTAAAGGTAGCTCCCAAAAGAAGGTGTCTGCATAGGACCATAGACATCACTATGAACAAGCTGGAATTTATGATAAGCTTGAGCTAAATCATCTTTTGAGAAGGAGGAACTTTGCATTTTTCCCAAAATACAGCCTTCACAGGCATGTTTACAAGGGGCCTCAAGTTTGGCGAGAGAAGACACCATTTCAAATTTCTATAGGTGTAGCAAACTAGCAAAAATTTGATGACCAAAGCATGCATGCCAAAGCTTTGCATAGGAGATAGCTTGAGAATCTTGAACTACACATGCTGAATCATTCACAAATTTTACATAGTCTATGAGCTTATACAACCCATGACATAAAAGGCCAGAAGCAACAATAACCTCGCAATTCGCGAGATCATGAATTATACATCTATCATCAATAGATTTGACAACCAATATAATCCTAGCTAATGTTGAAATTGACAACACATTTTTCTTGATCACACATACATACAAAGCATCTGACAATGTGCAAGAACTACCATCAGTAGTAGTCAAAATGATCGTACAAGCTCCCATTGCAGGATAAGACGAGTTTTTAGCACATGTAACAATATTCCTTGTAGGAGCAAGCTCAAGTGAACTGTAGAAGTTGCACTCCCATGTAATATATTTGGTTTCCCCACTATCAAAGTACCAAACATCTAAGTCTACTACAGACATGCACTGCTCATGCAAAGATGCGACATGGCTATATACAGTAGTAAATACCCATTCTTCATTTTGAAAAAGATTCAGAGATTCTATTTTAGGTGTAGAGGCCTCTACAACAACCATTCCAACCTCTTTTCCTCTTTGCCTCTTCTACAGCCAATTTTGGATAATTATTTATGACATGATCATTTCCTTTAGAATATTTGCAAAATTATGTATGCTTTTTTGTTTTCTTCTCATCTTTGTCTTCCTTCTTCGACTATGTAGCATTAGAAGATTTCTACTTACTAGTAGATGAGCTCCATTTCCCTTTGCCCTTCTGAATAGCTAAGAAAGCTTGATCTACAACATGCATAATGGAACTGTTATGCCTGGATTGATCTTCTTGCAACAAAACAAAGACTAACTCCTCAAATCTCAAGGCATTTGGATTTCCTTTGATCAAAAAGTCTGATATGAATATGGAAGACCATTAAGAAAAGTATACCCAAGTGAGCTATCAGGCATGACTTCATTAGCAAAAATCAACTGCTCCTTCAAATATTTGATCTTTTGCAAGAAACTATCCATGGAATCTCCTTCTTTCATGTGGTCAGTCTCCAATTGTTTTTGAAGGTAAGCAACATGAGTTCATTTCCTTCTTGGTGTAAGGGTATAAGTTTATCCCAAGTGCCCTTTGTTGTCTTGCAAGAGCTAATGTGGGGGATAATGGCATTTAGGAATCTCTGCCATCCGAACAAAGTTACCCTATAGTAGGTGTGGTAGGAACTACAACAAGAACAGGAATATGAAAATCATCATCTTCAATGCATCTTCATCACCTTCAATAACTATATCCACAAGGGTAGTAGGGTGTTTTTTAATACCGTGCACAATATTCCATAATGCTTTTGCTTCCAATACATGACACATCATAGATGCCCATAATGGGCAATTAGTACCATCCAATCTATCCTCAATAGCCAACATGTAGAATACATCATTGATTTTAGCCATGGCCACTAACGACAATACCCGAATGAAGAAACTTAAATGTACCTCAAAAAGTTGAACAAAACCACGTGTCGAGCTCTGTAAAACCTATAGCAAACTTTGAGGTGCTTGTATTGGCAAACCAAAACCTATATATATGTTTGGAACAAAAGTACAAAATTGCTTGCATAGGTAGGCACTCTCATAGTGCACTCAAAGGCCGAAACGAGCTCAAATCATAGTTTTGACACCACAGAGCGAAGTCATTTTGAACTCCTAATCATCTTGAGTATCCTTACCAATTTTTGTGCGATTATGAGAATGTGAACCGAGGGGTGTTGATGACGCCCTAGATAAAGTAGTGACTTGCTCTGATACCAATTGTTGGAATTTGATGTTTGTAGAAGCACACAAAGCACAAGGAAGAAGAAGAATCTTGGAGCATAACACAATACTGAATGGATTACCAAATGAATGAACAAAGATAAGTGATCAATTAGAATTATAAGCATATATAAAAGTCAGGGGGAAAAAACCTCCTAAAGAGGGAAAAAAGTGCCTCAGTGGTCCTAAGTGTATTCACACACATCACTACCAAAATATCCATGCCCACCATTCTTTAAAGTAAATTTGCATATATTTTCTCTAGACTTTTTCTTCATTCTGGGCTTGCTTCTTATTTTCAAAATTCGGACCTATGGGTGAACCTTACTTTTATTAACTTCCACTTTAAAATGTCGAACCCTATAATGAAGCTTTTCTCTTATTGTGCAACAAATATTTTGAATCTCCCTTTGAGCCTTGGTAAGTAGAAATTGATATTGTTTGACAACCTTCTTCCAACACTTAGTAGGTGATCCATTGGTATCAAAAGAATCTATCCATGACGAAGTGATCATTTGTTGGATAGAAGGAAGGGAGAGGATAAAAGAGTCCATTTGGAACCAGGGAGCTTTCATGTGTCTCCATAGAAGCCTATATGCTAGGATCATAGGATAATGATAAGATACAACAAGTCTTCGCATTGGTTGCATGAAGGGGAACCAAGAAAATCAATGATATTTTCAGATAGATAAAATCTATCAAGTTTATCTTTTCACAATTCCTTCCTCGACTGAAGGTTCAAAAAAAGAAACCAAGAGCATCTTTGAATTCCACCAAATCATGGTGGAGGTTGACTTGGTCCCATACAACTTTCTCTTAGCCATCAATGATATGACCTCTTGATCTGGGGTGTACACTAAAACAATGGTGAACTCGAGAGGGGTTCTAAAAGAAGTTGCTATCCACGGATGGTTATGGTCCATCATGGACTGCACCATGGAGTCCTGCTAGATTGCTCTAAAACCTAGGGCATTGCCATAACACCCCTTTGGGTGCTCTGTGGAGAGCCAACAATGAGACAAAGAGATACTCTTGAGTCTTTTACCAAGCTCCTCACCATCAATTCTAATCTCCTGTAGGCAGATGAAGTTTAGTTTAACATTTTTATCTCAAAGCCAATGTACAATTATTTCTGTTCATGAAGGGTTCATCAAACCCCTAGTGTTGAATGAGACAATAATAATTTGTGTGTGTTAATATCTTTATGAGCCTAGTACTTATCCCTCTTTTTTTTCTTTTGTCTTTTCTTTTTGAAGAAGATGGGTCCTAGCCCATGGGTCGTCCCTTGAGGGGGCTCTTCTAAGGGAATCTAATTGGGTATTTTCCTTTGTGAGAAACCACCACTGTAATAGAATCAAGTACCTAATTGGGAAACATCAAAGAATTCCTGAGCTTTTAGTATTTGGGTTATCTTCTCTATTGGGTCTTCTTGCTTATCTTGCTTGGTCTTGAAATTAACCATAGTGTTTTCTTCCTCAGTCAAAAGTTGATTCATTTCACTTGGGTAGTCTAGCTAGTTGATCTCCTTTTCTAAGATGTGGCAGAAGTTAGATTCACGATTTTTTACCGTTAATGTCCATGTGAAAAGCCAAATGGCTGCCGGAGACTTTTGTATATGTTCCTTAATAAAACATATATTGGCTTGGTAAAAAATAGGCTATAAGTTTGATCGCATTTGTAACACCTATAAAATCTATCTTTGTGCTCCCTGTATACTGTGTTTTTTTGCATATTCTATAGCATGTATGCAGGTTACTGTGTGCAATGCCTTGGACCTTGGTTTTTCTACTTTAAGGGTATCATCATGGAGGTCTTGAGAAGGATAGTTGCATGTCGCCATCAAAATACTTCACTCCTCTCAGAGCATTTTGATGCAAAAGCTTTGTTCCTTTTGTTTGAGCGTAGCGAGCACTTGCCCATCCACTCAAGGCTTTCTCCAAGGCTTATGACTCAGTCACCAAGGCATATACCTTGGCATACCTTGTCATCCAACTCATCAGAGTCATAGTTGGTGTTGTTGGCTGCACACGAGGAGGACCTTAATGATCAAGGAAGATAGAGGTTCCTTGCACTTCTTGAAAGGTCACCCATCCCACTTTGTTCCCCTTGAAGCTCGCTTAATCAACAAGCTCTCTTGCCACTAAGATACACTCTTGTGGTGTCTGAAGAAGGGTAAACACTAAGGTTAACATTACCTTGAACATGTTTTGGTCCCTCAAAGCTACATTCTTTGCTTTCAAAGCCTATTTTGAAGCATTTTTGGGGTTATTCTTAGAGCCATTTTGGAGTACTTTGCACATAGTTCTCTTTGCACAGGTTCAAGAACACCAACAAGAGTGCTCTTTGTACTTCTCCAACAATGAATATTCAACTTTGGGGCTGTGTTGTTCAAGCACACCAGTAAATCTACAGGTTTTTTGAAAGGTTTTATTTGTGGTGGGAGTAGCAACTGTAAGTTTATGCAGATTTTTTGAGCTGAAAGAATAGAGTTGATAGACACTTGCAAATGTCGTTGGCTAGTGTTTGGACTATGAATTTAGCCTTTAAGTTCCATCTTACTGCATATATTGATCACATACACACTATGCACACTTTTGTGGATATCGCTTATGTATGTCCTTGTGGTCATTGATATAACTATTACATTTTTGCATAAAGCCTTTGACATTGATAAAGAGGGTCTTGGTAGGTTTCCTTAACTGGGAGACACCCAGATGTCTAGATCTCTTCGGTGATGAAGGTAGAAGACTTATCCAGCCTCGCCATAGGAGATGTATGCTAGTTGTTCATAGGCGCTCAATAAGCCAAGTTGGATTCGTTTGGTTAACTGATTATATGCAATGGAGTCAGTGATTGCCTATACAAGTTTACATGTCGATACTTGCAGTTTTATGAGCATTTCACACTAGTCATATGATCATTTTGCAAAGGAGACTCTGGAAAAATTTTTCCAGATTTTTTATTTTGTCAATTATAGAGTGGTCGATTTACTCCTTGATATACTTATTAGTGTGAGCACATATACTCTCACAAAATCCTTTTGCTTGGTCATTACTATTCATTAATCCATTTATCTGGGGATCCTCTATTAATTTTCCCCAAAATTTGACACTTGGTGATCCTTTTTTTGAGCCTTAGTGCTGTATGGACTCTTCTAGCTCCATTCTCATTCTATTCAGTTCTCTATCATCATGGCATTAGAGGTCTTAAGCAAGTTTGGTGGATCAGGGTCTAGTGCCAATGTTCCAAGGACAAGCTTCAACATGTAGGGCAAAGACCATTTTGAGATCAAAAAATTTGATGGCACAAACTTTGCTCTATGGAAGAATCAGATTAAAGATGTGCTTATTCAGAAGAGGCAATGGAAGCCAGTAAATGGAATCTCAAAGAAGCCTGTTGACATAGATGAAGATGATTGGGATGAGTTGAATGAAATGGCAAGGTCTACCATTCAATTGCACCTAGCAGATAATTTTTACTTTACAATATTGGACCATGAAAGTGCAAAGTAGCTTTCGAAGAAGTTATGCAATACATATGAAAAAGAAACAGAATCAAATAAAATGTATCTGATGAGAAAGTTATATGACCTTTACAAGAAGGACACAGATAGTGTTGTTGCTCATCTAGATGCATTTTATGATATATTATCCCAATTACAAGCTCAAAAAATGGACATGGATAATGAAATGAAAGCAGTCTTGTTGTTATGAACCTTGCCATCATCATGGGTTATGTTTTGCATAGCTATTAGTAATAGTGTGCCTGCTGGTAAACTAGTCTATGATGACATATGTGGAGCACTCTTGAGTGAGGAGATTCGTAGAAAATCTATGGTTGGCACTCATAGTGGAGATGCGTATGAAGTTTGTGATTCTTACCAAGGAAAGAATCAACAACATGGCAGGAGCAAGAACAAGGAAAACAATGGTCAATAGAACAAGAGTAGAAGTAAATCAAGCAAGAGGGATATCGAATGCCATTATTGTCATAAGAAAGGACACATGAATAAATAATGCTATGCATTAAAGAATGCTAAAGGTAAAGGGCAGAATGTTGATGGGCATGTTAAACAACTACCTGCACCATGTACTTTGATTGTGAAGATTGAAGAAATATATGCTATTTCTGATGATGCTGATGTGTTGAAACTTGACAGTACTATGCCCACTGAGGCTCTTATGTTTGATTCTCTTTCCCACACATGGATGCTAGATTTTGGTGCTTCTTTCCATGTGACACCACATAGAGAGTGGTTCTCTACTTATGTAGCAAAGTCTCTTGCTATAGTGAGACTTGGTGATTCTTATTAGTGTGACACTATCAGGATTGGAGATGTGGTTGTGAAGTTCATTGATGGTTCAAAATTTACTATGCATAATGTATGCCATGTACCTCAGTTATCATGTAGTTTTATGTCAGTTGGTCAACTTGATGGCCTTCATTACAAAGTGTTTTTCTAAACTCGGTCCTTTCACATATCAAAGGGCAATATGGTTATTAGAAAAGGAAGCAAAGTTGGATCACCTTATCTATTATTTTTATCACAAAAATAACACTTTTTAGTTGTTATTGAATAGCCAATGGCTTGTATTTGACATGGCCATTTAGACCATACATCACGTAGTGGAATGGAAAATCTTTCTCGTTCTGGCTACTTACTTGTGTTATCTTTCTCAAATTTTTTTTTTTGTGATCATTGCCAATATGGAAAGCAAACTAGGAATGTGCACAAGACACACATTGACTCTTCAATTCAGCCTTTAGATCTCGTTCATACAGATGTGTGTATTCCTTTGCCCACAAGTTCATTAGGTGGTTCTCCTGACTTTGTCACTTTCATAGATGATGCTATTAGAAAAGTGTGGGTGTATCCTATCAAAGTGAAGGATGAGGTATTCCCCACTTTCAAAAAATGGCTTGCTTTAGTTGAGATAGAAAAAGGAACTAGGCTTAAGGCTTTACACTCAAATAATGGGGGTGAGTATACCTCACATGAATTCAACCTTTTCTATTAGTCTAGAGGAATTAGTAGAGATTTTACAACTCCTTATACCCGAGTAAAAAATGGTGTAGCTGAAAGGATGAATAGAACTATTCAAGATAGAGTAATCTCTATGCTGCATCATGCAAACCTTTCACAAGGCTTTCGGGAAGAAGCAATATTAACTGGAGTTCATGTGGATAACCTTAAACAATCCCCTAGACAATGGTACCAAAAGTTTGATTCTTTTATGAAGTCTCAAGGCTATTCTCGAAGCAATGAGGATCATTGTCTCTATACAAAGAGATGCTCAGATGGAAGCTTGATATGCTTGGTACTTTATGTTGATGATATGTTGATTGTTGTGAAGTCCTCTTATGAGTTGTAAATTCTCAAAAAGAAGTTGAGTCAGACATCTGACATGAAGGATTTTGGGCATGCCAAACATATTCTTGGCATGCTCATTACTTGTGATAGGATTACAAGATGCATATACTTGTCTCAAAGTGAGTACATATCCAAAGTACTTCACAGGTTCAATATGGGGGTTGGAAAAGCATTGAGTACACCTTTACCCACATATGTGAAATTGAGCAAGGATGATTGCCCCAAATCAAATGAGGAAAAGGAATTTATGACCCAAATTCCTCATCAGTATATTGTTGGCAGTCTCATGTATGCTATGATGGCTACGATACTAGACATTGCATTTGGAGTGGGATTTGTGAGAAGATATATGTCGAATCCTAGCAAGAAGCATTGAGAAGCGGTCAAGATGATTTTGAGATATCTAAGTGGCACTAAGGACAAGTGTCTATGCTTGGGTAAGGGGAAAACATCTATTATTGGTTACACAGATTCTGATTATGCGGATTGTGTAGACAATCATAAGTCTACATCAGGGTACATTTTTCATTTTGATGGAGGTGCTATCTCTTGGAGATCTTAACTTCAAGAATGTACAAATTTTTTCACTATAGAAGCAAGTATGTTCTAGCAAGTGAGACATGTAAGGAAGCATTGTGGCTTTCTCATCTTGCTTGTGATATGGGTCAAACCGAGCATGTACCTCATTTACTCAATGATGTTCACAATGCCATTGCATTGGCTAAGAATCCGGTCTATCATGCAAACACGAAGCACATTGAGGTGAGGTATCACTTCATTAGAGATTGGTTTACCACTGATCACATTATGCTTGAAAAGGTTTATACTCGAGATAATGCTATAGATGAATTGACTAAAGCTCTACCACATGATAGCTTTCGACATTGTTGTCACTTGATGGGGGTTACTTGATTCATGAACTTACACAATTACTTGTATACTATGTAACATGCCCAGGTGGGAGGTATAGTTTGTATACTTACACTCAGGTATTCTTCATTATTCTTTATTTTTTCTCCCATAGTCACTTTGATCGTATTGGGCTTTAGTGGAAGATTGTTACTGTTAGTGTCCATGTGAAAGGCCAAATGGCTGCCAGACACTTTTGTATATGTTCCTTAATAAAACATATAGTGGTTTGGCCAACCATAGAATGTAAGTTTGATCACATTTGTAACACCTACTAAATCTATCTTCGTGCTCCATGTGTACTCTGTTTTTCTACATATTCTGTAGCCTCTATGTGGGCTACTGTGTGTGATGCCTTAGAGCTCGGTTTTTCTACTCTGAGGGTATCATTAGCAAGCCCCCTAAAAGGTCCTTAGCCATAACATTCATTTTGACATACCCCTTCTAATTGAGTTAAGCTGACGGATTTCGAAACAACCATAAGCCCACGAACAGAACTCGACTTAAAAAGCTTGCTTCATCCCATCATGATGGTCATCATGTGGCACACATTGTTGCGAAAGACACAAGATTTGCAATAGACTCCTAAAACTCGTAGCAGAGAAAGGTGCCAATCTTTCCTTATCATTACTCAATACTTCATTTAGGGGATTGCAAAAGCCAAAAAACAACTTGTTTCACATTGTGCCATCCGGAAGTGCCAACCCACCAAAACCTCTTGCGAGCAAATAGAAATCAAAATTCTTTAGTTTTGAAATTCTTTAACTAAAAAAAGCACCAAGGCTGCTCCTTGATAACCAAAGTTGAGAAGGCCTAGGAAGCAAGTGTGATAAGCCCGGAATTGAACGATGCACTTTGTATGATAGATGCACAACTAAAGGAACAGATAGCGGTAGCACATTGACATGTTTTTGGGTGGCCGGAGATCACTTTTTGGGTCACCTAAAAAGTGTTCCAAGAACACATGGATGTCAGGTGGCAGGATTTTGGGTGGCTAGAAATGAACTTTGGGTGATTGTATTTAGGTGCACATGAAGGTCGGGTGGTCCGATTTCAGATGGCTGAAGAAATGGACCTTCGGTCATTGGAATTACATGCACATAACACTTCGATGGCCGGTTTTTTGGGTGACCCAAGATGGACTTAGGGTGAATTGCTTGTATCTCAATGATTCTATGTATTTAATGGTACTAATCTACTTGTGCAAGTAGTTGTTCTTTACAATATGGCTTGTATTGTTCAACCATGGTTTGTGCCTCTATTCGGGTATTGGAATTTGGTGTCATGATTGCTTAGCTCAAAAGTACCCCAAATACATTTTTGCTAAGGATTGCAGTTAGGATCCTCTTGATTTATGGGGATAGTTTAATTTCTTGTGATGTTTTAGCTCGGGTGAAACCGGGGAGAAAATGAAGTTAACGATTAGTTAACCATGTGTATTGGTTTGTAGGCTTCAAAGAACATGGCATTGGAATATGTATATCAAGAAATGAAGTAAGGAACTATATTTTAGTTTACTTCTGCTGGTTTTATACTACAAACATGTTTTTTGCTAGACGTAGGTTGTTGTAATCGCTTCACAGATATTTTAGCAATTAGGATTGGTGGTTATATTATTTCACAGTAAGTGTTTGCTTCTGCTCTTCTATTATACTTATAATGAAAAGTTAGAAGAGGTTTGTTTTTGCTAAGGTGAGAGGTAGATGTTAATAATCTTTTTTGAACCATTGGTTGTATTTGTAAAAGGGAGATAAGTTTGCAACAATCTATACATGTAATGTATGTTGTATTCAAGATTGTATTTTGATGGCCTACTATTCCCTTCAAATTTGAAGGTGATCTGAACAGATTATCCATATTTCATAGTTTTAATTTAATTCATGAAGGTCTCCTAAAAAATTATGATGTTATTCTAAGGTGGAAAATGTGCAAAACGGGAAACTACGGCCATCAAAAATCAACTATGGTTGTATTAAAAAAGTTAAGCTCCGTCGTTGATTATATGAAATATTAAAAGAATACTTTAAACCCATTTTGGGTGACCCGAATGGAATGGTGCTAACGGACTAGTCCGTTGGCATTTTTTTTTTTTTTTAAATGGAGGTTCAGCCGAAGCCTACTCCCCCGGACTTTAACTTTGAAATTGCAACTGTACAAGTGAATGGGCATAGTACCCGCGGGACCCCCCGTATCCCACAAAGCAGAGGTTAGACAAGGTTACAACTGAATGAGACATGGTTACAACTGGGTTTAACTTGCCTAAGCTATAACATGTCCAGCCTGGGACTTGAACCCTGGACCTCCGCCTCAAGAGGCCAAAGCTCAATCAACTGTCCTACAGGACCTCCGCCTCAAGAGGCCAAAGCTCAACCAACTGTCCGTTGGCATTTTGGGTTTTGGATCACCCAAAAAGAGTAAATTTTCCCCGAATTCAGACGAGAATGCATCATGTTCGAGGGGTATGAGTTCATCGATCAGTTCCACTCGATAGGGCCCTGGAAGCAGGAGCACTTTGTACGATAGACGTGCAACTAAAGGAACTAACTAAAGGAACTGAATCCACCCGCCAGTACCAACAATAACCACACCCAAGGTAGTGGGTACGATAGACCCAAGGTGACAATTATGAGAGCCGGGTACGATAGGCCCCAGGCAGTGGGTACGATGGACCCGAGCCAGCCTGCGATAGACCATAAACGATGTAAAACGACAACGGTGACGAGAGAACAACATAAATTGGCTTCCAAATCAAGTGCAAGTCATATCCACTCCAAAACGTTCTTCTTGATAGAGAATGCTTCCTCTCGGGAAATAAATGATTGATATACTAAAAGACTTTCATAGGTGTTGAATTCTTTTTTTTTTTTTTTTTTTTTTTTTTGAAATGGAGGTTCGGCCGAGGCCTACTCCCCCGGACTTTAACTTTGAAATTGCAACTGTACAAGGAAGCGCATAGTACCCATGGGACCCCCCTTTATCTCACAAGAGTAGGGGTTTACAAGACGGGGTTGAATGGCGGTCACAACTACCACAGGGATGGTCAAACGGTGGCCAACAGCCACATACAACAGTTTCTGAGATTCATATGTCCCTACATGTTGCTGCCAGGGGTTGAACCCTCGCCCCCGCCTCAAGAGACGAGAGGCTCAACCACCAGGCCAGGTGTTGAATTCTTTTTTGTGAGAAACTTCATGTCGGGAAATAAATGATTGATATATTAAAAACTTTCATAGGTGTTGAAGTCCTTCGTATTTATAAATTGTTGAGGAGAATTTCAAATGTTTAATTTTTAAGTCTTCGTAAAAAAAGCTTGCAATATATTTTTATACCTTTTCAATTTCAAGCTTAAAGAAACTTTATATTTTAGTTTCATTTACATATACTTTTCTAAGAGTCATGCTTAACATCTCTCTCCTTTTCACACATCTAACTTGAAATATCTAACTATTTTTTAACATTTCCATATTATTCCTGTCTTTACTTAACTTACGCGTTTCCATGCGTAAATATTTTGGATCAGAAATGATATGAATATGGAACTTTCATGTTACATGGAAATATGCTCTCCTTTAAATTTAACGTATAGTCGAATACTATATACTTACTTCGCTGTTTGGTTTGAGTTTTCTTTTGCGATTTCTTGTATTAACACTTCCATATCATGCCCGGTTTGACATCCCTCCCAATGCTTGAAGCTCAGGACGTCTGTTGTTTGCCACAACCACATTCAGTTTTAACATCTAATTTTTTCTATGATTCTCCTAATGATTGGATTCACGCCTCTCTCGAGCTTCACTACCAATTTATGAAGGTCCCTTTCGAGAATCTCACTAAATATGTCAGAGACAGTGAGCGTCTCATCGCAATTGAAAACTTCATATATAACGCAGCAGAAGGTTCGAGGAAGAACATGTCGAAACAGGATGCGTTACAACATTTAGACAGTCTTCTTTCCCAAATGCAAGGTTTCAAAGTAAAGGTGGGAATCTATGCTTTCGATTCCTCGTACATGGAACGCCTGGTATGAAAAGTGGCTTAAATTATTATCCCGAGACAAATTTAATCTCCCCATAAATGGCCATTCCATTGTAATCCAATAATCAGATGGTGATCATCATGGTTTCGACATTCCTTAAACAAGATGAACATCCTTTATTTCAACAAACCACTTTCTATTAACTGAATAGTGGCACTATTAGAGCTGGCATTTCTCTACTAATATATTGACGTCCTTAAAATTGATTCATAGATGATGCAATAGTCTTGGTCATTATGGACTTTATCGTTTGACATTATCATAGTGTATTAACAGTTGGTGAATTCATTAGGCATTATGGTTGGGAGGTACAATTCGTATATCGTCAAAAGAATGTACAAAGAAAAGCAATCGTCCCTTTGACATATGCACAAAATTTTCATAAATTCAAATAAAAATGAGGGTTCATTTAGATTTGGACCTTTTATTGGTTCTGGTAGTAAGTAATACAAATGTCAGAGAGAATCATTGTTGTACGAGGGATGGGTGTGGTGTTCCCTCACATTAAATGGTGCAATGATTTGAATGCACTCATTGGTCCGTTGTAGCCTTCTTTCAGTGAATTTATAGTAGCCGAAGTGTATGAAAATATTTCCAAGCTGAAGTGTTTTAATTCTCTATTTGAGTGCAATCAAAGTTTAAACAAGGTATCCTTCAATAGCACCTATTGAACTATTCACAGATGATGGTAGCATGCATACTAGGGTACATAATCACTTGGAAAAGGGTTGTACAGAATCACATACAAAGGTAAAGTATAGAATCACTTTTGATTAAAACATTCAAAAGACCAGAAGATATAAGTAACAAAGACCAGAATTATATTCATTGACTCGCAGAAGTCACAATGCAATGTATATCCTCAAATATAACCTTTTTGGAACACATTCAGACACATTCTAATGACAATGGAATTCTATCAGTACAACGTCAGTACTTCGACATAAAACCCCTTTGTCCACTCCTCCCAAATATCTAGGCTACCTCCGTGGTTATAAATATGATGCCACTGAAGTTGAAAGGGGACTAGAGCACTTAGAGAGCCCTGCACAGAGATTGTGCTATTGCTTCTAGAGCACTTGTACTCCCCTACTTCCTTAGAAGACCTGTATGAACTCCTCCTACCGAGCAAGGAAGACCGTGCAAGTAGGTGTTGGCCTAGAGGGTAACCTTGACTTCGGGCTAGCCAGGAGTCTGGGCTAGAGGTTATCCTGCAATGAAGTGTCTACCAGTTGCTAAGCGAAATGCACTGTTATCTTTAATTTGTTGTATCCTTGCGAGCTTCTTTAGTGTGGTTTTCTCTTTCGTGTGCTTTCTCTAAACTTGAGTGTTTTTGTGTATCTCTAGTGTGTCTTTAATAAGTGGCTACTGTGCATCTCTATTGAGTATCTACTGTGTGAAGCTGTAAGAAGTTGTGTTTCCTACTCTAGTTTAGGCACTAAGGTAAAGTTGAACTTAGAATTCTCTCGTTGAGTATTTGTAGGTGCTTGTCTATTTCATTTGCTCCAGGAGAAGTGCATATTGCATTCCCTGTAACCTACACACTAATTCACCACCTATAGGTGAAACTCGGCATGCCCGGTGGGACAGGGCTCCTGAGAATCTCTCTTCTGAAGCTAATTTCCACTTCTTTATTCTTCTTGCTGTTTACTAGTTCCTATTGTTCCTACTGCCATTGAGGATACTCGCCTCCTGTGTGTTGAAGCTACTCACCTTGAAAAGTTGGGCAGCTCACATATTGCCATTACCACTGAAATTTTGGGTGATTCACTTCATTTCCGTGAGTAGGAGACCAAGATTGGGCAAGTCTCTCCTCTCCTAGTTGGGTGGCTGAACTTGCTCTTACTTGGCGATTAGCCTCTTCCTTCACTCTCTAGTGGACTACTCCTACTAGCTGGGCTACTCATCCAGGCTACCTCCCAAGTCCAACTACTTTCGAGGTTGGCCACTCTCTCTCTACTAGGGCCACTTTTGTGCTCTTCCGATCATAGTCTCTACCTCTAAATCTTACTCCCAGCATGATCCATGACACATTAGAAACTGAAAAGAAAGCAAGTTGAGTCCTAAGAAAATACCTATTAAGGGTAACTGCAGAAGGGACGCGGAGCGCTATTGCACTTCAGTTAGAGGATCACTTCAGCTAGTATACTCAGAAGGCTAGCCACTGCGAAAGAAGAGAACAAGTCCTAGACTACTCTCAGCAAGGAATCAGTCATGTTCATGAGTGAAAAGAGAGTCTGAAGCTCAGACGACATGGCAGAGGAGCTTTCAACTCTTTTGTCAAGGATCAACATAAGATTTCCTTTGTTTTGTGGAGGTCCTCATGAGGATCCTGATGACCACATGTCATGGCTCTTCTCAATCTGCAAGAGCCTCCAGTTAAAAGAGAGGCAAGATGCATTCTTTGCCCTATTCCCATCCTCTCTTGAAGATTTGGCTGACAAGTGCTACAACCAATATGCGGAAGACCACTTTGAGACTTGGGAGGTTTTTTTTTTTTTTTATTTTTTATTTTTTATTTTTATTTTTTTTTTTAAATGGAGGTTCGGCCGAGGCCTACTCCTCCAAGCTTTAACTTTGAAATTGCAACTGAACAAGGAAGGGCATAGTACCCATGGGACCCCCCTTATCCCACAAGAACAGGGGTTTACATAGCTGGGTTAAACTACGGTCACATTTACCATGGAGCAGGACAAATGGTAGCACATCAGCCACAAGGTACAACTTTCCAAGTTAAACATTTCCCTTACATGGTGCCGGTGGGGGTTGAACCCTTGCCCCTGCCTCAAGAGGCAAGAGGCACAACCACCCTGACAAGCGGCGTGGGACGTCTTGGGAGATTTTGAAGAGGGAATCCAGAGGAACCTTTTAAGCTAGGTAATTGTACTGAGGGAATACTTGATGAGCTTGAAAGCTTGACTTTACACACAAGCGAAGTGTTTTTCGAGTTTACGACGAGGCCTAGATCCCTGCTAGCCATGCTACCAGATGCCCCGGGTGATTTTATGATTAAAAAGTGGGTGAAGAAGGCTCTCTCAAGGTCTTCCCAACAAAAGCCTCAGGAAGTTCTTCAACCAGACTCCACCCTCAAAGAGTTCGAGGTGGGAACCATGTGGATAAAAGAAGCAAAAATTCACTTTGGGGCATTCTAAGGCAAGGATACCTCTTCCAAAGAGGATTTTGTCTTTGAAGTACAAAGAGAGCTTGAGGCTCTAAAACTGCAAAATGCTTTAGACGAAGGAAAGGCTACTCAAAAGCCGAAACTCTGACGACTTGGCATAGACAATGAAAGAGCTAGAAGGCCCTAAAGGAGGTACATGCAAGCTTGTGGTGTTCTCTTTGTACTAACCAAGGCCACACTCCACAAGAATGGCCTAGGCAGATTATCTATCAATTTTATGGGAAAGGAGGGCACAAAGCTCAAGATTGCTATAAAGGGAATAGGAGTTCTTAACCATATGCAGAACCAAGCCCCCAATGTGCAATGAGTTGAGTAAGCCCAATTCTCTCTCTTGGGATAAACACCCACCACTGAAACTTCCACATCCACTTTTGATATCAACTAGGATTCCACTCAAGGAAGTCAAGGAGGAAGACCTCATCTGAGAGTCGCCCACAAAAACCCATTATGTGTTTTTGATGTGGTGAATATGGGCACTTCTAGAGAAAGTGTTCTGTATCCGAGGATGCACCTCCATGTAGAAACTGTCGGGATTCAAAAGACCACTCCATCAAGGACTACCCAAAGGTGGTTCCATCTATTAGCAGCTCAAGTATTTCTTACCCCTTATGCATGATTAAGGTCACTCCTACAGCAAAAAGCAATGTCTAATTGGACCGCTCCCCTTGCACACGAATGGTCCAACTAGAGGAACTTCCAAGGGTCATGATTAGGGCCCAAAAAGAAAAGCGAATAGACAAGGCTACGTCCTTGGACTCTCACTACCCAAAATATATAGAGAAGACTAATACATGTGGAAGTCAACAGGCAACAAAATTGGTGCCCAAAATATAGTTGTAGCTGTCCTCATCGGGTGACTACTTTAGGGATGGGCTCTCCTCGGAGAAGTATCCTCCATAACATGCATGTGCAATAGAGACACTCACCACCAATAGCAATGTCCTTGAAGGTCCGCAAACAACAAGATGTAGTCCCAAATAGTACCCAAAGAGGTTCCAAAAGAGTAGAAACATTCCAAAATAGCATGTAGTATTGACACGATGAAGTAGGAAAGATGGAGAGCTGGTGGCCAATCCTTAGCCCAAGATAGTCCAACAGGCACGTGGTACACCAAGAGGAGTTTGATAATAGGGAATAATAGAGACAAATAGCCTTAGACTAGCGAGATTGAAGCCACCTGGCACTTGCCTACTATCACTAAGGTTACCTACTTTGTCATCTTCACCAGCAGGGCTCCTCCTCTCCTTGTTGTATTTCTGAGGTTGGGCTACTTACCCAAGTGTGTCAGGCTAGCCCTGTTGTGCCTATTGTTGAGTCTTAGGCTAACCTTTGGGCTAATCTGTGGTATATAGGACCACTCCTCCAACCCTGTGAGACTCCATCTTGAGCATCCCGTGGGAGACCATTTACCTTGTGAGCATTGATTGGGGAAACCAACTTTTTGCATTTCTCCAAGGTGACCAACTTTTTCCATGTCCATGGAGACAAACTTTTGCTTTGTCCAAGATAAACAACTTTTGCCATGTCGAGGAAGACCAACTCTTTCCATGTCTAGGAAGACCAACCCCTGTAGTTATAAATTACTTGGGTGATCAACACAAGTGTCTTCTAAACACAAGGAAGATTGTAGCACTGTGGATGCGCTAGGGACATAAGGTTACCCTTTGATGTCTTACAACACAATGTATTATCTTCCTCCACCTCAACCACTATCCCTCCAACATATAAAAAAGTCGCCCAATTTTCCTCTACCACCACCCTAGTTGCACAAAAACAATCTCCCAATTTTCCCCCACCACCCAAGTTGCTCGAAACAGTTGCCTAGTTTTCCTCTACGGCCACCCAAGTTTCCCTAAAAAAGTAATCCAATTTTCCTCTACCACCACCCAATTTTATCCAAAATCAGTTGCCCGATTTTCTTGCCCAAAATCACTCGCCCAGTTCGCCAAAAATCACTCACCCGATTTTATTGGGCCACAAACTTGCCCAATAAAACTAGCCTAATAAAATTGGGCACCTCAAATATGGGTGACCCCCTATCGTGACTCCGTGGTAAATACAAGCTTATCAGTTATTGGAGAGAAGAGAAATGAGGACAAGGAACTACAATTGAAGCCACCTCGAAGTCTTGCAAATGTCAGAAGTTACTTAGGCACTCGACGATGAACAAGTCCAAAAGTGGTTACTCTACAAGGTGGTGGCCCATATGAGTAACTTCCCTGTGCAGGTAGTTACATCATGTAGGCCAGTTATCATGCCATTCTTGGACGCACAATCCATGTCAGGGGCCATTTTTGACCTTCCTCCAAGGATCATTTAGGGTCGTGTAGAGCCATCCATATGTTGGAATCTATATAAGTAGTTAGCACTCATATAAGTAGTTATAAGTATCTATATAAGTAGTTAGCACTCATTTGTGCAGCCACTTCTGAGACTACGACTACCATAGTTTAGTAGATCTTCTTCTCTGTTGCTCTATTTATGTGTGTGAAGAAGACCTCTAGTATTCAGTTGTAATACTTATTCTCTTAGTTGTAAATCTTTGTTTCGGCTACGCACTAAGTGTGTGCGGGTAGCCTTACTATGTACTTCCGGAGTTTTGGGTTAATCTTAGCCTAGTTGTGCACGGTGGTGGCCCATCTTAGTAACTTCCCTTTACCAGTCGTGCGAGGAAGAGACGAGTCATTGACTTTGCTTTGCATGTGTACCAGTTTGAGTATGAGGGGAGGCGACCACTGATCCGTGGAGAGCTAGATCTCCAAGAGAGGTGATTAGTAACCACTACCAAGTTGCTCAAGGTTGATTGTAAGTATATTTATTTTCTTTATTTTGTGTATTCGGCGTGTATTATGATGGATTCATGCAATCATGGAAACTCTAGTTTGAATGCTCAAGCACTTTCAGAGAAAGTACGAGCAGAATTCCAAGAGTTATTCTTGAAAGAATTACCTTCAGGTTTACCTCCTTGCAGGAACATGGAGCATAGAATCGAATTGGTACCAAGAGCGAGTCCGACCGCTCGACAATCGTTTTGAATGAATTCATAGGAGGAGAGTGAAGTCCGCAAGGTCATGGATGAGTACTTGCAGAAAGGGCTGAGTAGACCCAGCTATTCACCCTTTGCACCACGAGTTCTTCTTGTGAAGATGACAGACGGATCTTATAAGATGTGCGTCGACTACTCAACACTCAATAAGATTACTATCAGACACAGATATGCCATGCCCAAGATAGATGATCTTTTAGATGCTCTAGGTGGAGCCGTTGTATGTAGTAAAATAGATTTAAAAAGTGGCTACCTTCATATTAGGGTAAAAGATCATGATGTACATAAGACAACTTTCAGGACCCATTTTGGGCATTATGAGTAATTAGTTATGCCATTTGGTTTGACTAATGCACCGGCTACATTTATGATGTTAATGAATGATATTTTGCGACCATTCATTGGAAAGTGTGTTGTTGATTCTCTTGATGATTTGTTAGTGTATAGTAGGACTTTGCATGAGCATGAGAATCATCTAAAATTAGTATTCAATGTATTAAAAGAGAATAAGTTGTATGTAAATCCAAAGAAGACTCAATTGTTTCTTCCAAGGATAGAGTATCTAGGGCATGTGGTCTCAGTCGATGGGATTGGATGGATTCCAAGAAGGTCTCAGTCATTTTAGCTTAGCCTACTCCTCAAGATGAGAGGAAGTTACGATCATTTCTAGGACTTTTTGGTTTTTATTGGCAATTCATCTCTTCTTATTCGTCGATAGCAGTGCCTATGACGAACGTGCTTCAAGGCAAAGTTCCATTTGCATGGAAGAAAGAGCAGCAAGAGAGTTTTGATACTCTGAAACAAGCTCTTTAAGAGGCTCCTATACTCAAAGTGGTAGATCCACAGAAACCCTTTGAGTTAGAGACAAATGCTAGTGGCATAGCCATAGAGGCAGTTTTGAACCAATATGGTAGGCCAATAGCTTTTGAACATAAGAAATGAAGTAGTGCACAATGCAATTGGCCAGTGCATGAACAGGAATTGTATGCAGTGGTGCATGCACTTAAAGTCTGGAGACACTATCTTTATGGTGCAGACTTCAAGGTATACACATATCACCATACACTCAAGTACTTTTGTAGTCAGCCAGATCTTCGACACGTTGGGCTTAGCTCATGCAAGAGTTTCACATGGAAATCCCGTATAGAAGAGGCAAAGAGAATATAGCAGCTGATGCATCATCACGGATAATATATCAAATGAGCTTTACAGTTCTAGAAAGCTCATTGCTTCAAGAGATAAAGGAAGCACAGGTGGAAGATCCTCATTTGTTACAGATTATTAGAGCCATCAGTGATGACTCTATTATAGGAGACGGGGCTGTTTAAGCTGTCCCTTCACCTAGCAGAGCAAACAAGCCTACTCTGTATTCCAATTTCTCAGAGGAGAATGGAATAGTCGAATGGAAAGGAAAGGTTTGTGTACCAGATTCTCGAGATTTGAGAAGAAAAGTCATGCATAATAACCATGATGTTCCGTGCGTAGGGCATCCTGGCGTTGACAAGACAACACAGCTTGTTAGAAGAACATTTTGGTGGCTTGGATTAGCCAGAGATGTCCACACTTATGTTCAACAATGCTTTATGTGTCAAGTCAACAAGGAAGAAAGGGTAAAGACACCATGTCTTTTGCATCCTTTATAGATTCAAGATCATAACTGGGACAATGTATCCATGGACTTCATAGTTGGGTTACCACGGACAAGACAATAGAAGCTCGACTAGTAGCGGAGTTGTTTATCCGGCATGTCTTCAAGAGTGGCTCAGTAGGTAACCTAAGGGGTGGGCAAGTGGCAGTATATGTGAATCAGTGTGTGGCTATTCGGGTTGTGTGTTTTGTCACTCGGTACTTTCTACTTTTGTGTGATGGAGTTGATGTAATTTTGAGTTGTTTTATCCTTGCAAACCCTTCTTGTACTCTTTGTTATGCCTATACCCTCTTGAAGAGTTAGGGCATTTGTGAAGTGTCTCTTTGCACAGGCATGTTACAGGCCACTAAGGAGAACCCCCCTTGAGTAGAAGGTGTCCTCGAGGGTGTATCTACTCTTCTTAAAAGAGGTCGCGGGTCTCTTTTCTAGAGAGACCACACTTGGTGATGCCATAGATCGCACGAAACCAACTTTCCACCTTCACCCTTTTACTCACGGGACTAAAATATATACATACCAAGGGAGATCAAACTTTTGTTATGTAGTTGCATATGGTTGTTCGACAACCAACTTTTAGCATGCTCCATGTAGGTGACCACCTAGTGGGCCACCAACCCCTATGGGAGACTACACTTGATGCATGGCAAGGAATTTTGGCAAGTACTAGAGGCACCCCACCACACACAGATTGAGGGAAGCTTACAAATAAGTTATAACCATGCCTTCGTTGAGCATTCTTCAATTCCCTATCAAAACACGTCTATTGTGCTACAAGCCCCCATGTCATGTGTTTGCAGCATCCCGATGCAAGCTACTAGTGCACTTTTTATTTGCTTCAAAGAAATCATACTCCATTACAAGGAAAACAAACAATAATTTATAAATGAAACCGATGGTATATACAATGGAATGATTATTCATGTTCCATGACTTCAGTGTAGTAAGAATTCACTCTAAAAATATTAACGAGAGGAAGTTTTGTCAAGTCAAGTTCTCCAATTGTATTGCACCTTGAGAAAGGAGTTGCACCACTCTGTAAAGTCCTAATCACTTATGTTCAAGTTTGGTAGGCATTTAGGTGCCAGTTTGGTGGGATTCGATGTGTCAGGACCAAAGAGCCTTCTTTTACCTCTTTGGTTCTTAGATGTTTATCATGGTCTCTTTTGCTTTCTTTTTGCTTATGTTAAAACATTGCTTCCTCGCATTCTTCTAAGGTTGCAAGTCTTCTTATATGCAGATCAACTTCATCTCAAGATCTTTCTTCCATCTCTTTCTTAATGATGAATTCGAAAAGATCAAGTGCTTCTTTACCATATGCCAAGAGAAAGGGACTTTCACCTATAGTACCCCTCCTTATAGTCCCGTATGCCTAGGTTGCTCCTATAAATGCCCGTGGCAAAGTGCTTTGGTGGTTAGAAGAAAGCTTTCATAGAAGCACAATCAAGATTTTGTTGGGGCTTTTGGCCTATCCATTAAGGTTGTAGGCACATGACTTCTTATGATAAACTTTGTACCTGTCAAAAATATGTTGCATCAACTGATTCGCAAAGTGAGTACCGCCATCACTTTTGTGCAATAGCCACTACATCGATGAAGTTGTATTCATCATGGTGGGGCTTATGACTTCATATCAAGTACAGGCTTGTATTTATGAATATCATGTGTGATATTTCAAGGAATAAATTTGGTTGTACTGGAATGTGAATAAAATATTATGCTCTTTGACTTTTTAGTAGTAGAATTTGCATAAGTTACATACTGTGGTTCTATTATGATGATGCATATAATACACTGACATGTATGATATTAGCTTATTTGCTTTTCTGATGTTGTTATGCTCATATGGTAAGAGTCACATTTAACTTGCTTATTGGGGGCTTAGTGCATTCTGCAACTAAAAGTTGCAGGTGAATATACCTGGGCCTTTTTCGAACAAGATCATTACTACATTATAGCAGTTCTTAGGAATGCCATATGCTTTTTAATAGAAATGTCTATACCCAGCCTAAACTTGAAAAAGGGAAAGTCAGTGATAGGTTTTTGTATATCATCCACATACTATTGATGTTTGATCAATTTATGGTTGTTATACTACGGTGACAGAAGTGTTGGGTTACATTGGCACTTTGCAGTAGTGCGTAATTGTTCAGAATTCTGTAAGTCAGAAGTGGGTTTGTTTTATGATTTATCAAAGGCTTTTGTCATTTTCGATTACGTATTCTCAAAGTATGGCTACACCAAGAGGACTTGTAAAAAACTTCAAGTGGGCTATAGGGGAGGGGTTCCCAGAGGAGTGAACAGAGCATACTATCATGCCTATCCACAAATCTTGCGATGCTCTAGATCCAGGTACCTACAGGACTATCATGATTGGCCAAGTTATATGGAGCAGTTCTTGAGGCAGAGCTTAGCTCATATGCAGAGGCAGAGGTCAAGCACCAGGCCAAGCCGGGTTCAGACCATCTTTTTCCATTATCGACCATATCTTCATCTTGCGTTGTCTCATTGATGGGGCAAAGGCAAGGAAGAAGAGGCTTTATTGTTGCTTTGTGGACTTCCACAAGGCTTTTGATATAGTTCCACACATAGTTATTTTCGTACGCGTCTGGTATTTTTTCCGTACGTCCGATTGCGTCCGGGTATGATTGGAGTATGATTGAAATCGTACGCCAGCGTTGGAAAAGTTAAGACTTCAGATTTTATCGAACGCCTGCATCTAATTTTTGGAGAAACTTGCATCGATTTGGACGACGACCAGCCTGAAGCCTTGAAGGTATGCTCGTGCCACGTGGACCCTATGCATAGGGCGCACACACACTCGTGACTCAGGAGACAAGAGGGGAAGTCGGGATCACCTGTACAGTGTAGACTGTGAACAGCTTCAGCCTTCTTGTATGCAATTGTTTCTTCCAAGGATAGAGTATCTAGGGCATGTGGTCTCAGTCGATGGGATTGGATGGATTCCAAGAAGGTCTCAGTCATTTTAGCTTAGCCTACTCCTCAAGATGAGAGGAAGTTACGATCATTTCTAGGACTTTTTGGTTTTTATTGGCAATTCATCTCTTCTTATTCGTCGATAGCAGTGCCTATGACGAACGTGCTTCAAGGCAAAGTTCCATTTGCATGGAAGAAAGAGCAGCAAGAGAGTTTTGATACTCTGAAACAAGCTCTTTAAGAGGCTCCTATACTCAAAGTGGTAGATCCACAGAAACCCTTTGAGTTAGAGACAAATGCTAGTGGCATAGCCATAGAGGCAGTTTTGAACCAATATGGTAGGCCAATAGCTTTTGAACATAAGAAATGAAGTAGTGCACAATGCAATTGGCCAGTGCATGAACAGGAATTGTATGCAGTGGTGCATGCACTTAAAGTCTGGAGACACTATCTTTATGGTGCAGACTTCAAGGTATACACATATCACCATACACTCAAGTACTTTTGTAGTCAGCCAGATCTTCGACACGTTGGGCTTAGCTCATGCAAGAGTTTCACATGGAAATCCCGTATAGAAGAGGCAAAGAGAATATAGCAGCTGATGCATCATCACGGATAATATATCAAATGAGCTTTACAGTTCTAGAAAGCTCATTGCTTCAAGAGATAAAGGAAGCACAGGTGGAAGATCCTCATTTGTTACAGATTATTAGAGCCATCAGTGATGACTCTATTATAGGAGACGGGGCTGTTTAAGCTGTCCCTTCACCTAGCAGAGCAAACAAGCCTACTCTGTATTCCAATTTCTCAGAGGAGAATGGAATAGTCGAATGGAAAGGAAAGGTTTGTGTACCAGATTCTCGAGATTTGAGAAGAAAAGTCATGCATAATAACCATGATGTTCCGTGCGTAGGGCATCCTGGCGTTGACAAGACAACACAGCTTGTTAGAAGAACATTTTGGTGGCTTGGATTAGCCAGAGATGTCCACACTTATGTTCAACAATGCTTTATGTGTCAAGTCAACAAGGAAGAAAGGGTAAAGACACCATGTCTTTTGCATCCTTTATAGATTCAAGATCATAACTGGGACAATGTATCCATGGACTTCATAGTTGGGTTACCACGGACAAGACAATAGAAGCTCGACTAGTAGCGGAGTTGTTTATCCGGCATGTCTTCAAGAGTGGCTCAGTAGGTAACCTAAGGGGTGGGCAAGTGGCAGTATATGTGAATCAGTGTGTGGCTATTCGGGTTGTGTGTTTTGTCACTCGGTACTTTCTACTTTTGTGTGATGGAGTTGATGTAATTTTGAGTTGTTTTATCCTTGCAAACCCTTCTTGTACTCTTTGTTATGCCTATACCCTCTTGAAGAGTTAGGGCATTTGTGAAGTGTCTCTTTGCACAGGCATGTTACAGGCCACTAAGGAGAACCCCCCTTGAGTAGAAGGTGTCCTCGAGGGTGTATCTACTCTTCTTAAAAGAGGTCGCGGGTCTCTTTTCTAGAGAGACCACACTTGGTGATGCCATAGATCGCACGAAACCAACTTTCCACCTTCACCCTTTTACTCACGGGACTAAAATATATACATACCAAGGGAGATCAAACTTTTGTTATGTAGTTGCATATGGTTGTTCGACAACCAACTTTTAGCATGCTCCATGTAGGTGACCACCTAGTGGGCCACCAACCCCTATGGGAGACTACACTTGATGCATGGCAAGGAATTTTGGCAAGTACTAGAGGCACCCCACCACACACAGATTGAGGGAAGCTTACAAATAAGTTATAACCATGCCTTCGTTGAGCATTCTTCAATTCCCTATCAAAACACGTCTATTGTGCTACAAGCCCCCATGTCATGTGTTTGCAGCATCCCGATGCAAGCTACTAGTGCACTTTTTATTTGCTTCAAAGAAATCATACTCCATTGCAAGGAAAACAAACAATAATTTATAAATGAAACCGATGGTATATACAATGGAATGATTATTCATGTTCCATGACTTCAGTGTAGTAAGAATTCACTCTAAAAATATTAACGAGAGGAAGTTTTGTCAAGTCAAGTTCTCCAATTGTATTGCACCTTGAGAAAGGAGTTGCACCACTCTGTAAAGTCCTAATCACTTATGTTCAAGTTTGGTAGGCATTTAGGTGCCAGTTTGGTGGGATTCGATGTGTCAGGACCAAAGAGCCTTCTTTTACCTCTTTGGTTCTTAGATGTTTATCATGGTCTCTTTTGCTTTCTTTTTGCTTATGTTAAAACATTGCTTCCTCGCATTCTTCTAAGGTTGCAAGTCTTCTTATATGCAGATCAACTTCATCTCAAGATCTTTCTTCCATCTCTTTCTTAATGATGAATTCGAAAAGATCAAGTGCTTCTTTACCATATGCCAAGAGAAAGGGACTTTCACCTATAGTACCCCTCCTTATAGTCCCGTATGCCTAGGTTGCTCCTATAAATGCCCGTGGCAAAGTGCTTTGGTGGTTAGAAGAAAGCTTTCATAGAAGCACAATCAAGATTTTGTTGGGGCTTTTGGCCTATCCATTAAGGTTGTAGGCACATGACTTCTTATGATAAACTTTGTACCTGTCAAAAATATGTTGCATCAACTGATTCGCAAAGTGAGTACCGCCATCACTTTTGTGCAATAGCCACTACATCGATGAAGTTGTATTCATCATGGTGGGGCTTATGACTTCATATCAAGTACAGGCTTGTATTTATGAATATCATGTGTGATATTTCAAGGAATAAATTTGGTTGTACTGGAATGTGAATAAAATATTATGCTCTTTGACTTTTTAGTAGTAGAATTTGCATAAGTTACATACTGTGGTTCTATTATGATGATGCATATAATACACTGACATGTATGATATTAGCTTATTTGCTTTTCTGATGTTGTTATGCTCATATGGTAAGAGTCACATTTAACTTGCTTATTGGGGGCTTAGTGCATTCTGCAACTAAAAGTTGCAGGTGAATATACCTGGGCCTTTTTCGAACAAGATCATTACTACATTATAGCAGTTCTTAGGAATGCCATATGCTTTTTAATAGAAATGTCTATACCCAGCCTAAACTTGAAAAAGGGAAAGTCAGTGATAGGTTTTTGTATATCATCCACATACTATTGATGTTTGATCAATTTATGGTTGTTATACTACGGTGACAGAAGTGTTGGGTTACATTGGCACTTTGCAGTAGTGCGTAATTGTTCAGAATTCTGTAAGTCAGAAGTGGGTTTGTTTTATGATTTATCAAAGGCTTTTGTCATTTTCGATTACGTATTCTCAAAGTATGGCTACACCAAGAGGACTTGTAAAAAACTTCAAGTGGGCTATAGGGGAGGGGTTCCCAGAGGAGTGAACAGAGCATACTATCATGCCTATCCACAAATCTTGCGATGCTCTAGATCCAGGTACCTACAGGACTATCATGATTGGCCAAGTTATATGGAGCAGTTCTTGAGGCAGAGCTTAGCTCATATGCAGAGGCAGAGGTCAAGCACCAGGCCAAGCCGGGTTCAGACCATCTTTTTCCATTATCGACCATATCTTCATCTTGCGTTGTCTCATTGATGGGGCAAAGGCAAGGAAGAAGAGGCTTTATTGTTGCTTTGTGGACTTCCACAAGGCTTTTGATATAGTTCCACACATAGTTATTTTCGTACGCGTCTGGTATTTTTTCCGTACGTCCGATTGCGTCCGGGTATGATTGGAGTATGATTGAAATCGTACGCCAGCGTTGGAAAAGTTAAGACTTCAGATTTTATCGAACGCCTGCATCTAATTTTTGGAGAAACTTGCATCGATTTGGACGACGACCAGCCTGAAGCCTTGAAGGTATGCTCGTGCCACGTGGACCCTATGCATAGGGCGCACACACACTCGTGACTCAGGAGACAAGAGGGGAAGTCGGGATCACCTGTACAGTGTAGACTGTGAACAGCTTCAGCCTTCTTGTATGCATTTTGGCCCGTGGCTCATGCCTCAAGGCTCACATAGTGGCTGCCCGCATGATGCACATTGCATGATGCATCCTCATGTGAAGCCACATGCACATTACACCCTCATGTGCAGCCACATGCACATTGATGACTGCATAGTAGAGCCAATGACTACATTGATGACTGCACATGCACATTCTAATCCCTGATTTTTGTCTCTTTGCAGGTTATAATTTTTGAGAAGCAATGGGTCGAGCCAAAAGTCAAGAGTGGGAGCATGTTATCCAAGTGAAGGCTTTGGGGAAAGGGCAATTTACTTGTCAATGCAAGTATTGCTCACATAAATTTGATGGAGGCCCTTCACGTATCCGAGCTCATATTTTGGGACTTCCGGGCTATGGTGTAGCACCTTGTGGTAAAGTCCCCAATCATGTGAAGGAAAAAATGAAGAAGTCAATTGGAAATGCTGATGTAGGCACTTCTAATGTGCCAAATGTAGATGACATTGTGGATGATGTTGGCATTGATCATGCATCTAATGATACACAGAATGTGCATGGACATGTGGATTTAGAGGAAAGTGGACAAGCTAGCAAGAATGTTTATCCCTCTTCTTCCAAAAAAAGGAAGCTCAGCCAACAAGCAATATCCAAAGCATGGAATGTGGAAGCTTGCAAAAAAGCCAAGGTTGCTCTTCGTCGCTTCTTTTATGCTGAAGATATACCTTTTTGGAAAGTGAGAAGCCCTTATTTCAAGGAAATGGTTGCAGCTATTGGACATGCTATTGGACATGCTATTGGACATGCTATTGGACATGCTGGTCCTGCTTTTACTGCCCCTTCTTTTTATGCATTGAGAAAAACTGAATTGAATGATGAGATCCAAGTCATAGCAAATGATCTCAATATCATAAAAGAAAAGTGGAGAAAGTATGGATGCAAAATTGTTTCTGATGGATGGTCTGATACTAGGCATAGACCTATTATTAATTTTCTTGCTTCCTCTATTCATGGGACCATATTTTTGAAATCTATTGATACATCAGGTCATCAAAAATCTGGTGAATTTATTTTCAAACATTTGAAAGAGATCATTATTGAAGTTGGTCCTGAAAATGTAGTACAAGTTTGCATGGATAATGCATCCAATTGTGTAAGGGAAGGAGAAATGGTTGAAAATGAATGGCCACACATATTTTTTACAAGGTGTGCATGTCATTGCCTAGATCTTCTTTTTGAAGACATTGGCAAATTGGAGTGGGTGTCTAAAATAATTGAAAGTGCATGCAAGATTGTGAAATTTGTGACAAGAAAGGAGAAAGTTTTAGCACTTTTTAGATCCCTTAGTGCAAGGGACTTGATAAAACCTGCCCCTACACGTTTTGCATACTATTATATCATGTTAGAGAATCTTTTGGATGATAGATGCTTGCAAGGACTTAGGAAATTGCTTGTGGATGATAAATTTCTGAAATTAAAATGTTCAAGGTCAGCCTTATGCACTGAGGTGTATGATATTGTGTTTTCTAATGCATTTTGGCATGATGCAAAGCTTATTGTGAAGCTATGTGCACCAATTTTGAAGATTCTTTGTTTATGTGATAGGGAAGGTGCAACCATGGGGCTTATATATGAGCTCACAGATCGTATGGTTCAGAAATTGCAAAGCATGGATGGTGTTGATGACTCAAAATTGAATGAAATCAAGACTTTATGCATTGATAGATGGGACATGATGCATACACCATTGCATGCGGTGGGATTTATGTTGCATCCCATATGGAAAGATAAGAATCAAGAAAGTGATGTTGAGGTGCATGAAGGATGGATAAAATTTCTGGAGAAGTATTGTCATGGAAATGTGCAATTGATGG
This sequence comes from Ceratopteris richardii, assembly GCA_020310875.1. Taxonomy (NCBI): domain Eukaryota; kingdom Viridiplantae; phylum Streptophyta; class Polypodiopsida; order Polypodiales; family Pteridaceae; genus Ceratopteris; species Ceratopteris richardii. Next base: position 113,812,410 of record CM035427.1, read on the forward strand.
GTGACTTGATGGAAGATTATGACAAGTACAAAAATGATTATGGTTCATTTGCTTCACCCGTTGTTCATGATCCTAGAAGAATGCAAGAAGGTGTAAAGTGGTGGGAGATGTTTGGTGGCTTCACACCTAAATTGAAATCCCTTGCCATTAGAGTTTTATCTCAAGGATCATGTGCCTCTCCATGTGAGAGGAATTGGAGTACTTATTCACTCATATATACAAAGAGGCGGAATAGATTGCTACCTTGTAATGCCTTGTTTACATTCATACTAATTTAAGGTTATTGTCAAAGGTGAAAGAGGGGCTTTGAAAGAATGGAGATCACATTGGATATGCTCAACAAAGAAAAAGATGAGGATCGTCTTCTTGCTTTACAAAATATGAGAGAAGCTGAAATTGGTCCTATGCATGATGGACCTAGTGAAGCTATCAATTTTGATGCACAATCATTGAGGGAAGACACACCTAGTAGCAATATTGGGACATCATCTTCAGTTCATAATTATGATGCCTTTCTTGAGGATGATGATGTTATTGATGATGATGATGAGGAGGAGGAGGAGGAGGAAGATGAGTATGCAGATTCCCTTGAAAGCTAAAATCTGAATGTTGAGGAGCCAGCTGCATATTTATAAATCATGATTATCTAGAGACTAGAATCTGAATTCTGAAGTGTGTGTGATCACTGATAATTGAAATCTGAAATCTGAATGTTCAGCTGCATATTTATATATTTTATGGCTGTTTTGTGTTATATTATATTTAAAATATATATATTATTATTATATATATATATTATATATATATATATATATATATATATATATATATATATATATATATATATATATATATATATATATATATATATATATATATATATATATATATATATATATATATATATTATTTTCAGATTTTTTTAATACTTTTTTTCTCACACGTATGATATCATGTATGGTATTTTTTTGGAAATTCCATACTTTTTTCATACTTCCATACCCGTATGCGTTGGAAGTATGGTTCACGTATGGAAAAACTATGGTTCCACATGAGAGGCTATTCCAACGCCTATTGAGCCTTGGGATCTAGTCAGAGATGATATGGGCCATCTACACTCTCTACGAGAAGATGTTTGGTCAAGTTTGATACCCTCGAGGTTTATCAGAGCCCATTGCTAGCACCATTGATATTAAGCAAGGTTGTCCACTCTCCCAGACACTTTTTCAGTCTTAAATTGATGAGATCTCCGATTACATACTACGAGTGGGCCGTCGGTAGGATGACTTGCTTGAGTGTTTGTTCCCTTGCTTGGAAGCAGAAAATCACTTGTAGAAGGAAAGACTTGCTTGCATAAGAAAGAAAACGATTACATAAAGAACGGCTGTAGCCGGCCCGCGTTGAGAGTCGCGGGTAAACGTGTTACAATGAGCCGGCCCGCGTTAAGCGTCGCGGGCAAACGCGTACAATGGCCCCTTGATGGCACAATGGCGCTTTCGAGAGGTGCGTGCGGAGGGGACTAGCACGAAGGCTACCGCACGTTGAGCGCAAGGATCGCTTGGTTCGCTTGGGTCACTTGGGTCGGAGGCTCACTATGTCCCCCTATAAGTACTTGCAATTTGGCGCCGGTCGGCAAACCACACAAGCACCAAAAGTGGCTGGATAGAAATACAAGGGGGGGGCCTCTTGCCCACGGGTTGTCACGGGGGAGGGGGGGGTCTCTTTCCCACGGGTTGTCACATATTCTCCCCCACTTTGAAGAGCTTTGCATCCTCGTAAAGCTAAGGTATTCTCGCCTGGGATGTCGAAGGATGAGTCGTTTGAAACGCCTCAATAAGGTTTTGGGTTGTCGGAGGCATACTGCTTTTACTTACCCATGTGGCTTCTTTGAGAGGTCTTTCACGCCATTTGACTAGAAACTGAGTGCTGTTCTCTTTAAGGATCAACTCTGCTTGTCTTTGTTCAAATTGGATCTTCCACCAAAGTGACTTGACGTCCAAAACGAGTATCAGGGCGGAAGCGTTTTAATAGGCTAACGTGGAAAGAGTTGTGTATATGAATCTCAAGTGGAAGATCAAGTTGATAAGTAACTTGATTGAACCGGTGACTAATCCTGTATGGCCCATAGTACCTGTGATTGAACTTGGGTGTGAAATTCCTGGGCAAAATGATATTCTTGGCATTCATAAGGACTAAGTCACCCACTTGATAATCTGGTGCTTCTGTACGGTTTTGATTGGCATTTCTTACCATCCTTTCTTTGCTCTTGATGAGAGCTTCCTTTGCCTGGCGAAGCTTGAACTGCCATTCTCTAAGGAAATTGCCACACTCTCGGTCTGCTTCCACGAGCACCTCATCTGACATGAGTGCCATAGGCGTGATCACTGTTTTACCGGTTGCCACTTCGAATGGCGACATCGACGTACTTGAATGGATGGAGTTGTTATAATGAAACTCTAAAATATCTAAGTGCTTGGCCCAATCCTTCTGGTCCGCTTGCACATAACTTCGTAAATAATTTTCTACCGTTTGGTTGATGCGTTCGGTCTGCCCATCTGTCTCGGGGTGATAAGCTGAAGAGAATCTAAGTTGAGTGCCCAAGATTGCAAATAGTTCTCGCCATAGGTCACTCATGAAGCGTGTATCACGATCGGAAATGATTGCCAAGGGTAGGCCATGATATTTGAATACTTTTTGAAAGAACGTATGTGCTACTACCTTTGCCGACATAGGTGGTTTCATTGGTATAAAGTGCGCTTGCTTTGAAAAATAGTCTACAACTGCAAAAATTGCATTGTGTCCATCGGATGTTGGTAGATCTGTTATGAAATCCATACTCACCATTTCCCAAGGTCTGTTCGGGACGAGCATGGGCTGAAGTAGGCCTGCCGGTTTTATCTTTTATTGTCTTACTAATTGGCAGGTTGGGCAAGTTTGTACATACTCAATTACATCTTCTTTCATCTTTGGCCAAAACACATGCTCTTTTAGATGTTCATAACTTCTACGTTGTCCTCCATGTCCCGCAAGTTGACAATCGTGTGCTTCCCATAAAAGCATCCTTTGTAATTCTGCATTGTCTGGTATATAAATTTTCCCTTTTCGGTATAACATGTTATTCATAATCGTGTATTTTCCTTTGTGGTCTAAGCCCGAGTGCACATCTTTGACGATCCTCTGGACCTCCGGATCCGTTTGTTGCAGTCTTCGAATTTGATCTTTTGTCTTACTCTCGGCCATGGAAATTGCGGCCAATGTCGGTCTTCGACTCAGGGCATCTGGCATAATATTTTGCTTCCCCGGTTTGTGAATAATATCTATATCAAATTCAGCCAAGAAATCTTGCCATCTTGCTTGCTTGGGAGATAACTTGGGCTGCGTACAAAAATACTTCAATGAAATGTTATCTGTGTAGATCTTCATGTGTTTATCTTGAACATAGTGATGCCACTTGCGTAAGCGGTGGATCACCGCGAGCATCTCCTTTTCATGAGTGCTCCACCTTAATTCTGTACCTGAAAACTTGTGTGATTCATATGCCACAGGGAGTCCCTCTTGCATAAGGACCCCTCCAATCGCTAATCCTGAAGCATCTGTATGAATTTCGAACTCTTTATCGAACTCTGGCAACTTCAACATAAGAGCTTCACACATCACCTGTTTGAGTTGCTCAAAGGCATCCTGTTCACAAAGCATCCCTTTCCCTTGGTTAACTCTGTGAGCGGAGCGGCCACTTTGCTAAAATCCTTTATGAACTTTCTTGGAAACTGGCAGAAACCTATGAATTCCCTTACCTCCCTTACTGTTCGAGGCGGAGCCCATTGACGAACTGCAGTGATCTTGCGGGGATCTATCATCACACCTTTGTCTGAAACTATGAAACCCAAAAATTCAACTAATGTCATGGCGAATTCGCATTTTTCTGGTTTGGGATAGAGCTTCCGTTCTCTCAATCGTTGTAGTACTGCTCTCACATGATCTAGATGTTCCTCAAGAGTTCGACTGTAGATCAAGAGATCGTCTATGTAAATGATGAGAAACTCATCTAACATGTCTCTGAATCCATCATTCATCTCTTGACAGAACGTGCCTCGTGCCCCTGTGAGTCCAAATGCCATGACCAACCATTCATAACTGCCATAGCGGGTTCTGAACGCGGTCTTCTCAATGTCTTGCTCTACTATGCGAATCTGCTGACATCCGGATCTTAGATCTATTCGTGTAAAAAATTTCGCCTGACCAGGCGGTCCATCAGTTCATCCATGATTGGTACCGGATACTTTATTTTGATAGTAATTTTGTTCAAGGCCCGATAATCCACACATAACCGCATGCTTTTGTCTTTCTTCTTGACAAATAAGACAGGAGCGCCGTAGGGTGAACTACTGGGTCGAATGAAACCTTGTTGTTCAAGTTCTACTAGTTGCCTCTTTAACTCTTTTAGATCTGTCTCATTCATTCTGTAGGGTGCTTTGGCCGGTGGAGCTTGGCCTGGCATCACTTCAATCCTATGTTTGACTTGCCTGACTTGGTAACTGACTTGGTAGAACATCTTCAAATTCACTTAGTACTTCACGAATGCTTTGATCGCCGACCTTCATCTATGTCAATGGGGTTACATTTTATCACACACAAATGGGCTTGAGCCCCTTGCTTCATCGCCTTTTCTACTTGTTTGGCCGTCAATGGCCCTTGTGTCTGTTGTTTTCTTTCTGCTCTCGTCACTGCGGCCACTGATTTCATTTTTCCTGCTTGTAAGTTCATTGCTTTGTTCCCTTTACCTTGATTGCTTGAGGGCACACTCTCTTGGTGCATAGGTGCCTTTCCTTTCCTCTGTCTGTCCAACTCCTCTTTCGTCGTGGGAGGAGTGACGGCCTTGTGGTTCACTTCTTGCGACTTCGATCCTGGGTTATCTATCTTTTCTGACTTGTCTTGCGTGTCTTTACATACCTCGGGGGTTCTTTTCGGAACTCTATGACAGTCCACCACCACAATGTTCCCTTGCATGTCAAGCAGGAGCTTATCTATTCCCTTGCCTAGCATGCTCACCATGTAACGGTCCATGAAAGATAGCCCAACTATGACGTCGAACGACTCTAGCGGGACTACGAGGAAATCTAGCTTTGCTGACCATTCTCCTACTGTCGTCCCGGCCTTGAGCGAAAGTAACTGACATCTCAGGAAGCTTACTCAAAGCCAACTGCAAACTAGCTGCACACTGTGGCGACATGAATCTATGCGTCGCACCGGAATCTACTAGTACCGCTTTTCTTTTGTTCCCAAAAGTTCCCCAGAAGTACATATTTTGAATCATGTGTAACGTCATTGGAAAGCACCTTGGCATTGCAACCACGGTACCGACATGAGGTGCATTGTTACCTGCTTGTACTTCTTCTTCATTCTCATCTAATTCTGTTAAGACCACATTAGTATTCCGTCTTTGCGGCTCCTCTTCTACTTGAGCCGTTTGTACCCGCGTTTGATTGTTATTGCGAGTACACTGATGTGTCCAATGGTTCCGACGGCAAACTCTACAAAAAGGCCGAGGATCATTCCGTTGCCATTGGGGCGCTAGCAATGCCCTCTTGCTGGTTATTTCCATAATTGTTTGGGTTCCTTTGAACTTGATTGTTGCCTGAATTCTGCGTAGTTGCAAGACGGGTGTTAGTGTTGGCACTTCCCGCACCCTGTTGATTTCTGCTTGGTGAAACATTTTGTCTTGCGTAGGCTTTGAGCACAGCAGTTGCTCTCAGCGTCTTGATACCTTTCGGCCATGACAATCGCTTCTTCCCATGTGTTGGGCGATTGTTTTTCTATTTCGTGTCGCGTCCAAACACTACACCCGTATAGGAACCCATGTAGCCGATCGAGATCATGCATCTCCTTATCTGCAGCATGAGTCTTCTATACTTGCGTATGTATTCAGACAATGGGCCTTCTTGTTTAAGGCCCCTCCACTCGTCTCTGAGTTTGAAGGATTCATTTTGAGGGATAAAGTACTCCTCAAATGCCGCCTTGAAATCCTTCCATGAAGTGAATTCCTCCCTCGCGGACTGTGCCAAGAACCATGCATCCGTATTGTCGGCCAGGAAAGATGCGGCGGTCTTTACCCAATGTCGTTTGCCCACCCTTTGTAGATCAAGGTATTGCTCCATATCTCGCAGCCATTTGGAGACGGCGAGAGAGTTGCGTTTACCCCGGAACTTCTCTGGTGGACATGGCTTGAATTTCCTATAGGAGTCCGAGTCGCTTCCGTCGTCAGAGGAGGAAACGGGCCGGCGTTGTCTTGTGTGTGGCCGACGGCCCTGCCGAGACGTCCGTCCCGAGTTCTCACCCTCTTGTAACTCCGGTTGCTTCCTCGTATCCTTGGTCTTGTCTTCTTTCGGTTCCATCTGCCCTTTAAGAAGCTGTGCTAGATCGGCGATGATAGACTCAAGTCGGTCCATGCGGTGTTCTTGAGCCACCATCCAATCTAGCGGCGGGTCCTCTTTATCTTTTTCCATCGTTCCAAAATCATAATTCCGCGGGACGGGAGGCGGGGTCTACGGTCGTTTCCCCTTGTTCCTCCGTCTCTCTTTTCCCGTTTCTTTGTGGCCACCTCCGCACGGTTCCATATCGCTGAGAAAAACGTCATTACCTTCACCCTCCATTGCGGTGTACTAAGTGGGACGCACTGGTGTGACAACCGGTCCCTCCCCTTTTCCAAGGCTGCTTTGATCGAGCGAGGCTCTGATACCAAATGTGATAAAAAGAAAGCAAGCACCCGGGCTCGCTCGGCGACTCACACCGGCCCGTCGGTAGGATGACTTGCTTGAGTGTTTGTTCCCTTGCTTGGAAGCAGAAAATCACTTGTAGAAGGAAAGACTTGCTTGCATTAGAAAGAAAACGATTACATAAAGAACGGCCGTAGCCGGCCCGCGTTGAGCGTTGTAGGTAAACGCGTTACAATGAGCTGGCCCGCGTTAAGCGTCGCGGGCAAACGCGTACAACAGCCCCTCGATGGCACAATGGCGCTTTCGAGAGGTGCGTGCGTCAAACAGGACTTATGGAGGCTCTTCATCAGGAGAGTATGGAGATCACTCAGTTTAGAGGGGAGGATGTCAGACCAGAAAGACCAGTTTCTCACCATTATGTCGGATGGGTTCATACAGAGACCACACTATATGGACATCTATATGCCATAGAGTTCATGGGTAGAGATTGGCCAATTGAGGGTCGCATCACACAGACTGGAGATAGAGAGTGGGAGACACAGTCGCATCCCGAGAGCAGAGCGGATTTGCAAAACTATGTAGAGAGGAGGTGGAGAGTGAGGAGCATTTCGTATGTCGATGCGGAGCATACACTTAGATTAGAGACAGATATGAGACTTTGTTTAGTAGAGACAGATATGAGGCTTTGTTTAGAGGATAGCCCACCCTATGAGAGATTATGGACTTTCGAGATCAGAGACAATTAGGACATTTCTTGATAGAGATTCAGAGGCATAGAGATGCACTCTTACCACTGACACACACAACTACACAAGTGGAGAGGAGAGAGCTGAAGCTCACTGATTTTTTCCAGAGGTCTAGAGTCCCCTCCCCTGTGATTCCTAGCGAGGAGTGACACTACAGCAGGCTGAGGTGAGTCGAGGTAGACGATGACCACGAGTCAAAGCGCTGAGAGGAGTGAGGCTATACCATGGCCAGATAGAGGAGATTTAAGCCCGACATCGCGAGGTGACTGCGGAGAAAGTAGCCCTGATGAGAGCAGATCCTATAGCTTTCATACAGGAAGCACTAGCACCGACTCCACCTTTGTATCACATCCTCCACCCCTCCATTGCCACTGGAGGTGGAGCTAGTAGACAGTGCATCTTCATGATTGTATTGCCCTCAGCATATAGACATGCATATATCCCAAGAGATAGGGCTTCATCAGCCTTAGTATTTTACCACACATGTTTGAGATTAGATTGTATTAGCTTTTTATGATCTTGCTTTACTTTTGTGCCCATGCCACCCAAATTTGGGTGAATACCCACATTGGCGACCACTCACCTTGGGCGACCACCCACCTCTAGACCTTTCCCGACCTCAGGGCCTTCCCCTAGACTCATTTGGACCCTTTGGGCCTTCCCTTGTTTGCTTCATGATTTGCTTCAGTCTTGAGAAGTGGTGCCACCACTTGGGGCGACCACCCTTAGTGGTGCGGCCAAGTCCTTGGAAGAGGCACTCTAACAGATTGAGCTTCTCTTGATATAGTA
>CM035427.1:113846347-113933847 GCA_020310875.1 Ceratopteris richardii
AGAGAGAGAGAGAGAGAGAGAGAGAGAGAGAGAGAGAGAGAGAGAGAGAGAGAGAGAGAGAGAACTGGTTCGCAGAGTAATCTTGAATTTACACTCCGGGCTCAAGAATTTATTGAATTAGTACGTCAAGATCATAGGATCGATGCTTTAGATTATCTGCAAAAGTATTTATCATCATGGGCAGTTAAATACAAGGCAGATTTGCAGCAGGTTATGCTGATTCTTGCTTTTAAAAATTTTTCGGATTCGAACGACTGCATGGTACACACTGATCTTCTCGAAGTGGCCCTTCTTTTCTGCCAGCTTCCTTCTTATGCACACTGACTTGGTTTTTAATACTTTTGTTTATGTAGATGCTTTTAGCTCTGAAGCGATGGGATGATTTAGTTGATCAGTTCACATTGGAGTTTATTAAAATATATGGAATAACAGTGAAACCTCTATTAATATATTACCTTCAGGCAGGATTGTCTGGTCTGAAAACATCGTATCCTTCTGATTCTTTTTCGAAGTATTTTGTGCCAAAAATTGAAGCATATAATCCTTGACAATTTGCTGTCGATTTTAAGAGCATGCATGGAAAAAAATTGCCCTATCGAAGACCCGTTTTATCAGGATGATATTAGAAAACTGGCATATCCGTTACCCTTTAATGGGTGAATGCTCAAAAACTTGTGCGCTGCATAATAAAGGATCTTAAGGACGCAGACAACCTGCCTTTGATTCTTCATAATGGCTATGTATATACTTTCCATGTGTAATGCATCTCCTTCTTGATTTATTTAAACGATTGCATTTTCTGTGTCAAAAAATTTTGTACTTAAATTTCTGTCCTAGGGCAATGTTAGCTATCAATATTTTCTATTTCCTACTCAAGCTTTGTAGAGATATCACGCTTTGAATCACTTGTATAATACACCAGCGAATGGAAGTTAAGTGATTGCATGAGCTGATTGTTGGAAATTGAACGAACGAGTTCCAGGACACAAAGTTCTCCATGTCTTTCTTTCTGAAAATGACCACTGGGCTAAAAGCAAAAGGTGTGGAGTAGATGCATTTTGGGTGGGGTGTGAGAGACATGATAGGAAGGAGGGGAATTGAAGGAGAATCTCTTCAATGTTCTCAATTGTAGGGAAATAGACAGTTTCTTCATTTGAAGGCAATGGAAAAAAAGAGAGAAAGCAATCATTGGAGTGAAAACCACAATATGGGAGAAAAAGTCTCAAAATTGATCTCATCGATACAGCAAAATATCCTCACATGTCTTCATTTGCCAACAATAAAAAGAAGATTGATACAGAACAAAAGATTGATTTTGGTCTATATGACACAATATAATGTGTTGGGCTACAGTATGTCCATTTTGCCCTTTAAAATCACACACATGAAGATGTGCATGTGCATGCATGCACAGCATGTGCACGTACACACACACACACACACACACACACACACACACACACACACACACACACACACACACACACACACACCCCCACACACCCACATGCATGCATGCAGGCACGCACCCACGCATGCACGCGTGCACACACACACACACACACACACACACACACACACACACACACACACACACACACACACACACACACACACACACACACACACACACACACACACACACATGCCCACACGCATGCATGCACGCACACACCCATGCATGCACACGTGTGTGTGCACGCTCACTCTCTCTCTCTCTCTCTCTCTTTCTCTTATTGGGTGAAAAATGAAGCTTGAATCTCCATGATCTGCCATCAACTTTAGAGTTGGCAGACCCCATGTTTGAAGTTAATAGTCGTCTCCACTCCTGTCATTCTTGATGAAACAACCAGGCTGTGTAGTTGCCAGGGGACCCCCTTTTCTGCTTCGTTCTCATCAATGGCACATGCCCACTTTTACAATGAATAAAATATCCCTTTTCTATCACAATATGCATGAATGTAGATCCTGAGGTCATTGAGGTTTTTAGAACATGAGCTTGAAAGAATCATTGGTGTTAGTTAATGTACAATCCCTGCTACACTTCCCCTGCCATCTGTGACTGAGTGTGGTATGCATGTCAATCCTCCTGAGTAGGCCAATGAGCCATCCCGTTATAGATAACGAGATTATGTCGAGAGCCTAATCTGAGTAAGTGAGTGCCATAATGAGTGTGTGTAGAGTCAGCTGAAGCTCGAGCTGTAGACTTATCCTCTATGGTACGTAGTATGTGTGGGTCCTCTGGGTCAAATATCTCACACTGATCATTGCCTGTCTTGGCATTGAAGTCTCCCATAAGGAAGACTTCCCCTAATGCAGAGTACTCTGTAATCTCTTCTGACAAGCAAGTGTATGGTGAGTCCTCCTCTTGATCTATGATAGCGAATCGCGAGCTAGAAGGAGCAAAGTAGCATAATGCTATGAAGATGATCCGCTCCTGTGAGAGTTGGAGTCGAATCCAAAGATATCTGGCCTGTGAATCACGTGCGACTATCTGTATCCTCCTCTGAAGTCCATCTCTAAAGAGTATGGCTACTCCTCCTGACCCTCTGGTGGTGTGCTGACGTGTACACTCTCTGTATGTGGACTCCCACTGGAAACCATGGACTCGAGGTAGGCCCCGGTCCGGGCTCTCATGTGTCTCTGTGAGCATAATGATGTCTTTGCCTTTGCGCACCTCTTCCAACCTCTCTGGGTGTGTCCATAGATCTCCATTGCAGTTCCAAACTGCAAGGTGTATCTCCTCGAGTGTCTCACAGGCCGCGAATCCCTATGGGATGGCCTTGCCATCAATGATGACACGAGAGAGAGAGAGAGAGAGAGAGAGAGAGAGAGAGAGAGAGAGAGAGAGAGAGAGAGAGAGAGAGAGAGAGAGAGAGAGAGAGAGAGAGAGAGAGAGAGAGAGAGAGAGAGAGAGAGAGAGAGAGAGAGATTGTTTTTACGTATATTAGGAGGCCGAACTCGGCCTATGAGACAAATCGATTTACATGGGTGTATCTTCTGGCAATCAGAAAAGATAAAAGTGGTGAAAAAACTAGTAAAGCTGATATAGATCTCCGTAGTATGCATGTTGAGATACCCATGAAAGTGGGGGGTGTATGGAGTGTGATATCTATGATAGTATATATGCAAAAGGTAGTACAACAAGCATGAAAATGCATCTGAAACGACTAACTAGCTCCATCCTGTGCTAGTGCACGGGTGTAAGATGTGATACAATAGGTGGAGGTGAAGTAAGGGCCACCCTTATAGCTGCAGCGGGATCAGCCATCATCTGGGATCGTCTCTCCTCCATGGCTCGATGGTCACGAGCCTGGATCTCCACAATCTGGTGTCGGTGAAGTCTCAGGGCCCAATATCCTATAGCACGTGGTCGTCTACTAACTTGAGAGGTCTCAGCCTGCTGAAGAGTCACCCCTCTCGGTGTGTGAGCTGAGGGGGGAGGGTTGTTGCACATTGTGGAATAAAGAAGTCAGTGAGCTGACTCTGTCTCCCTCCTCTATGGGTTGCTACAGTAGGCCTGAGTAGGGAATCTCTATGACTCTGTATCTCTAGTAAGAATCGCCCGAGCCGTTGCTTGCCTCTAGAGTCCATCATCTCTCGGAGGGTGGGCTTCCCTGTAAACAGAGTCTCGTATCTGCCTCTGATGTCATCATATGTGCTACGTCTGCATACAAAGTGATCCTCATCCTCCATCTTTACTCTGCATACCTGCATATCCGCTGGCCTCTGGGAATGTCTGTGGCTCTGCTTGTCTCAATCTCTAGTCGGTGTGATGAGACTCTCAACTGGCCAATTGCTACCCTCTAGTTATGAGGCATGTAAGTATCCATGTAGCGTGGTCGCTGGATGAAACCGTCCACTAGTATGTCTAAGAACTGGTCTCGGTAGTGCTATAGTCTCGATCCCATGTGTGGTGTGTGCCATGTCTGACTAACGTAGAGCTGCCAGAGATCCTATCTGAGCACAACATTCCTCTCATGACGGGAGAGGTGGATGTGAGGTGAGCATGGGTCATACTGAAAAGATGGCAATCTGTCCACATCAAGTCCATGACTATCTGTCACATGGAGTATCATTTGAGTTAGGACTTATAGGTGAGAACCTCCCCTTATACTTTAAGGGTATGATACTCACATGAGTGCCAAGTGGCACTCATATGAGAGGCTTGGATTATTGCCCATATTGGGTATGATGAGTTAAACCACGCGGCTGGGCAGATATATATCATGAGAGTACTCCGTGTGTCCTTGATTTCAGCCGGTGCAGCTATGGACTTCATAGTCGATGTCAGAACAGAGATTACTCCCTCCCAAAAGTGAGGGGAGTCATTGGAAGAGCCTTTATACCACACTGGTATCGGAGAAGACTCAAGAATCGAGGCAAGCCGACAGCCGTCAGCCACGTGGGGACGCCTAGCAGCAGCGCTCACGTGCTCACGCGCTCACGAAGAGAGAGGGAGAGTTTCTCTCCTCCTCCTCCCCTCCTCTTGGGTGATGGAGTGAAGGCTCCCATCCTCTATATATCTTCCTAGATGGCTGTTGCACGCGCCTATGTGGGATAAATCAGCCCTGCGACATTCACCCAACCTTTTGTTCGAATTTTCAATCAACATAAGTTGAAGGTTAGAGAAAATTTCGAAAATTTTCTTGGATTTTGGGGGAGAGAAATTATGCTATGATCAAAAAATTGGGGAAAACCATGATGTATATATGTATTATGGGCTGTGGATATGAGATATGGGTCATGGGTTTAGCTTGAAGAGCCTCAGTTTCTCAGTTATGGGCTATCAAAGTCACTACTCCACGAAGATTTGCTTTCCCACAGTTTATTCGTGACATACCCGGCTTCTCCGCATCATAGCTTGCTCATATGATATCCAATTTTAAAAATCTTTGTCACGTTACGAAGCTACACTCTTAAGCTTCGCTCAGAGACCATCGATCTTAGATTTGGACGAGATTTGGTCAACCAAAATCTCTCTGCAGCACTTCAGCAGGAACTAGGCGGCCACTTTCGGGCCTAGTTTTTCATCATCCGGTATCCAAATTCACTTTTTCACTTGGGATAGTATTATATCTTTGAAGTACAGGTGCTGGGCTACATTTCTTGAACTGGCGAGGACTGTCAAATCTCAAAAGTTGTTCAGTTTCACTCAGTTTGCCCGGTTAGGGCTATTACTACGTGGTTTTGGCATTGTCCTTGTTGGTTTTTGGTGATTAGAACCTCTCCGGACCAACCGGACATTTCCGATTTTTGTTGGGCCTGACGAGGATTCAAAATCAGGGACCTAAAGCTTCAAGGATCACTTGGATTTCGCTTCCGAAACTTCATTTTGTACCACGGAAGTGCTCTTGTGATATATTTCTCTTCTTCTTGCATATTTAAGCTTTACTTCCATTCATTTTCACATACTCTAGTTAGCAAACGGGAGAAGGGAAGTAAAACATGGAATCTAAAGGGAAACAAGTAGTTGATCACACTTCTCCATCTAAAGAGCAACTAGAGGATCCTGATTTTAGAATGGAAGAAGTAGAATTAGGGAAAGAAGTAGAAGAAAACTTAGAAGAGAAAGAGCCTCAACAAGAAGAGTATACATATGAGGAACTTTTAGATGAGTTTGTCACTCATGATCAATTCATAGACTTGAAAGAGCAAACCCTTAAATTAGAGAGAGATCTTGGTAGCATCACATCTCTCATTCAGCAACAGTCTCAACTGATCTCACTTGAGACTAGCGTCACCTCTTTCCTAGCTAGGAAGGAAAGAGAAACCCCTCCTATTCCTCTAGAGATTACTAGAAAAGATACTTCTCTTCCTAGTAAGCACAAAGGAGAGAGCTCTAGGAAAGTTCCCGTCCTGAAAGACTTGAAGCCACCTACCTTTACGGGGATGACCGAGATAGGAACAAGGATGCAATCTACACTTTTTTACAAAAGTGGCATGATTTGCATCAATTGAAGGACACCCCACCAGAGTACCGTGTGCTAGAGGAGAGTCTCTCGCTCGGCCCACGTGCTTACAAGTGGTGGATGAGTCTTAAGGAGGCGAACTCTATCCCTAGTGCTTGGACTCAGTTTGAGACTCTTTTTCTAAAAGAGTTTTTTCTTGAGAATGAGGAGGAGAGGAATTGGGATGAGTAGGATAGGATTACCTAGAGAGGTAGGCCTCTTACAGTCTACCTATCCCACTATAGAGAGATCATTTTGAAACTTAAGGGCTTATATGATTTCTAGAAGACCAGAGGGTTTGTTAGAGGCTTAGATAAAGCCATAAAGAGGGAAGTCAGAAGGAATGCGCCTAAGACATTTGAGGAGGCGATCAAGTATGCACAGATCTATGAGGACCATAACCGTACTCAATATACTTCTATGGAGACGGATCAGCCCCTCAAGCCTCTTAGTACGACTAAATTCAAGAAGAAGTTGCCTTTTGGGAAAAACAAAGTTTTTATTAAAAAACGAAGATCACAAGGGCCTAAGCTATCTACAGATCAGTTTGAGAGGGCCAAAAGAGAGAACCTGTGCTTTAGATGTTTGTCTCCTAACCATTCTCAGTGGAACTGTCCACTCAAGAAGAGGGAAGAAAAGAAGAAAGGACCAGAGACTAGTATGGCTCCCGAAAAAGGCAAAAAGGAGGTCCACCTAGTGCAGACCCTTCCTATTCATGGCAGCTCTAGCTGCAAGGGAGTGGACATGATGCACGAGGATATAGAGCACACCTGTTGTTTGACTCATTCATGGTGGTCACAATAGTTTGGACCACATGGTCAAGAAATTAAAGATTCCCCGACAACCCAATGCACATAAATATATCATATCTATGATGCAAGGGCAAGATAAGAGGATATGGGATACTATGGTATCCAATTTGGAAGTCAAGATGCAGGACTATACAGATTATATGGATTTCCAAATTATGAATATGGAGAGGACAGACCTAGTCTTAGGAAGAGAGTGGCTATGGGGGTTGGGAGACACACTTAAACGAAGCTATCAAAACAACACACTTGAATTTGAAAAGAATGGAAGTAACGTTTGTATTCAGGGAGAGAGATGTACCTAGTTCACCTCTCATTTCATCATTAAAGTTCTATAGTCTTTGTTATTCTCAGCATGTAGAGGAGATGTTTTTATTGTATAGTCATGATATGGAGCATTGTATAGACAGCTCATTTGATGTATATTTTCATGCTAGGAATGTAAATATGGACAAGACTTTGTACTATTCTTTTTTGCAAGAGTGTGTGGTTAAAAGTTTTAAGGATCTTATATTTGAGTATAGAGATGTTTTTCCCACTGACTTACCTAGAGGGCTACCACCTGAGAGAGGGGACATTGACCATGCCATTGAGATTGTCACTAACACTAACCCTATTTGTAAGCCACCTTATAGGCTTAGTGTTTCTCAACATGAAGAGGTTGAGAGGCAATTGCAGGATTATTTAGATAAGGGCTTCATTAAACCTAGTAACTCACCTTGGGCATTGTCAATGCTCCTAGTTAAAAAGAAAGATGGCTCTATGAGACTATGTATAGATTATAGAGCACTTAATAAGGTAACTATCAAAAATAGGTTTCCAATGCCTAGATTGGAAGATCTATTTAATCAGTTACATCAAGCTAGGTATTTTACGAAGCTTGATCTTAGATCAGGATATCATCAGATCAGGATTAGGGCAGAGGATGTCCTTAAGACTTCATTTAGGACTAGATATGGGCACTATGAGTTTTTGGTGATGCCTTTTGGTCTCACCAATGTTCCTTCCACTTTCATGAAGCTCATGAATAGTGTTTTACGGCCTTATCTAGGACACTTTGTAGTAGACTTTTTGGATGACATTCCGATCTATAGTGCAACAGAAGAGGAGCACTTGGAAGACTTAGAAAGGTTTTCAAGTGCTAAGGGAAAATTCACTTTTTGCTAAAGAATCAAAGTGTGAATTTTTCAAGACAGAGGTTAGATACTTTGGACATATAGTCTCCCAGGATGGAATCCAGATGGATCCTGAAAAAGTAAGGGCTATTATGGAATGGCCACATCCAAGGAACCTGGAAGAGCTGCAGATCTTCCTAGGTTTATCATGCTTCTATCGAAGATTCATTAAGGACTATGCCGAAATTGTTGTCCCAATGACGGAACAGCTTAAAGGGAAAGGAAAAGCCTTTCATTGGGGAGACGAATAGAAGTAAAGTAAGGAGAAATTGAAAGTAGCAATTGCTACAGCTCCACTTTTACATATAGCACATCCCAACAAACCATTTGTGGTTGAGACTGACGCGAGTGATTTTGCTATAGGAGCGGTTTTAGTACAGGATGGTCGATCAGTAGCTTTTGAGAGTAAGAAACTAGAACCGGCTCAGAAGAATTACTCCGTCTATGAGAAGGAATTGTATGCAATGTCCATTCTTTGAAGAAGTGGCGTCATTATTTTTATTGTGCCAAAGTTACGATAGTGTTTGATCAAGAGAGCATTAAGTGGCTCTCTAATCAAACAGACCTTAAAGGTCGTAAGGCCCGATGGGAAGAGACCCTTCCGGAGTTTGATTATGAGCTTAGGTATAAGAAGGGAAAGTTTAATGTAGTGGCTGATTCGCTTAGTCGCATGCCTATGCTCTATGGATTGAGTTTTACTCAGATCACTAGTGAGCTACTTGAGTCCATTAGAGGAAAATGTAGGCTTGATCCTGCATATTCTGAGATTTGGGAAGCCATAGAGAATGGGGATCGTGATATACGGGTTTCCAGTGAGGATGGAGTATCCATGGGTACTCAAGAAGGATTCAAGTGGAAGAACTAGAGTGTACATGATGGATATTTGTTATATAAAGGTAAGGTGTGTGTCCCTAAAGATCTTGAGATGAGACGGCATATTTTGTATGAGTGTCATGACACACCTAGTGCGGGACACCCAGGAGTTAACAAGACTTATGATCTTGTTAAGAGGCAGTTTTATTGGCGTGGACTTCATAAGGACGTCCTAGAGTATGTGCTTAAGTGCACCAAATGCCAAGTCAATAAAGCTGAGAGGTTGAGGATTGGAGGACTACTCCACCCATTGGATATTCCTAATGGAAAGTGGGAGAGTATCTCCATGGACTTTATAGTCGGATTACCTAAGACAGGGAGAGGGCACGACTCGGTCTGGGTAATTGTGGATAGGTTAACCAAAATGGCTATGTTTATTCCGACACGTACTATAGTGAAGACACCAGAGTTGGCTAGACTCTTTGTAGAGAACCTATACCGATTATATGGTCTTCCTTTAGACATAGTTTCTGATCGGAATAGGAAGTTTACTAGCCACTTTTGGAGAGTGGTCTTCAAAAGGTTGGACATGAAACTTAGCATGAGTACGGCCGAACATCCACAGGATGGGCAAACAGAGAGGGTTAACCAAATCCTAGAGGATATGCTTAGAGCATATGTGAATGAAAGGCAAACTAATTGGGAAGAGTACTTACCTATAGTAGAGTTTGCATATAATAGTGCAAAGCACTCTTCCACTGGACATAGTCCATTTATGCTTATGTATGGGTTTCAGCCAAGAGCTCCTTATGCAGTAGGCTTGCAGAATGAGAAAGTTCATGCTGCAAAAGACTTCTTGGAACGATATGCTTAAACTTGCTAAGGACAACATTAGGAGAGCTCAGGATAGAGCTAGAGCCTATGCTGACCCTCAAAGGAGAGACATCAACTTTGAAGTAGGAGAACAGGTCTATCTTAGAGTTCCATCTAGGTCTGAAATATGAAGACAGGACCTTGTCCAAAACTATCTCCTAGGTATTGTGGACCTTTCCAAATACTTAAGAGAATAGGAAAGATGGCTTACGAGCTCCAACTTCCAGAGAAAAGTCAAATCCATCTAGTTTTTCATTCTAGCCGGCTTAAGAAAAGGCTGGGTGAATCTGACAACCTCATTCCTGATAGTGAGGTAGTAGAGCCTATTTCTGTTCAATCTATTCCACACGAGCCTGAGAGCATACTACGCACTCGAGAGAAACGGATGAGAAGTCACTTGTATAAAGAGTGTCTAGTAAAGTGGAAAGATAGTTCAGAAGATAGTGCTACATGGGAGCGGGTTAGCACCCTTCAGAGACGGTTTCCCAATTTTAGACTACCTTCCCAAGAGTCTTCTTAAGGGGAAGGATATGGGGGAACATCACGGAGATATGACCATGTACATGTGGTGCATGGGGATATAGTGGGAGTGGTGGTTCTATTATTTCTATCTTTCTATCAGACCTTCCAATACCATTTTTGAGGACAAAAATGGAACTAAGGGGGAAGGAAATGTCACATGGAGTATCATTTGAGTTAGGACTTAGAGGTGAGAACCTCCCCTTATACTTTAAGGGTATGATACTCACATGAGTGCCAAGTGGCACTCATATGAGAGGCTTGGATTATTGCCCATATTGGGTATGATGATTTAGAGGAGATATATTAAAGACCACCAAGCGGCTGGGCGGATATATATCATGAGAGTACTCCGTGCGTCCTTGATTTCAGCCGGCGCAGCTATGGACTTCATAGTCGATGTCAGATCAGAGATTACCCCCCTCCCCCCTCAAAAGTGAGGGGAGTCATTGGAAGAGCCTTTATACCAAACTATCAAACCAGACTCTAACCTGAGTGTACCAAGCTCTCTCATATTGTGACTCTGATATCTGTATAGATGCCTCAAAAGCTCTGTGTGTGACTTGTCTGTAGGGAGCTCCCTCATCCTCTGAATAAAGCAGATAGTATGCAATAGTGCATCTACTACCATGGGTGGTGCAGTTAGCTCCTCCCTCATGATGTCACGTGGCACTGACTGTTTCCCACGAAATAGTCGCAAGATTATACGCACCCGTGGCCTCTCGATTGCACTCCACTGGGTGATTGTGGGGCCTGGAGCCCAAACTGTCGCAACATACATCATAGCTGGTCTGACTAGTGTGTCAAATAGCCACCCCTTCGTGCGGGGCTCCTCGAAGTGTGCATGGTGACATCTCCACTCTAACATGGCTAAAGCTGCATATCCTCGTGTGAGTCTATCGGTGGCTGCCTGTCTCATGCTGAAGAGGCAAGGCAAGCTCGTGAATGTGACTCCGAGGCAGACATAGGAAGCGACCACCTCAATCTGTCCATTGCAAGCTGTGAATCCTGCTCCATTCCTCACCATGGGGGAGGTGTGGAAGATCATGACCTTGGTCTTGCCAAGGTTTATTGTTAGGCCCCTTTGTGTACAAAACTCATCTAGGGCATCCAGGTGGCACTGTAATCCCTCGCGTGACTTGAAATCAATACAATGCCATCGGCATATAATAAAATGTGGACATGTGTACCTGCGAGGTCTCCACTCTCTCCTCCGGCGAGAGAGAGAGAGAGAGAGAGAGAGAGAGAGAGAGAGAGAGAGAGAGAGAGAGAGAGAGAGAGAGAGAGAGAGAGAGAGAGAGAGAGAGAGAGAGAGAGAGAGAGAGAGAGAGAGAGAGAGAGAGAGAGAGAGAGAGAGAGAGACGTATTTATTAAAAAAATAGTAATAAGAAATAAAAAATCCCATTGTACTTCTCTTTGACCGTATGCTTCTCTTTTCTTTCACAGGGGCCAGGAGTGGGAATGGCATTCATTATTTTGATTTGACATATGCACAATGATTATTGACCTTATTTGCACATGATTGTTTTATGTGCCCTGCATCATGTGAAAGCAGTCGGAAATCTATTATGTTTGTGCTCATCCCCTTTCACCTGTATCAGAATTATGCTGGATTTTTGTTGACCGAGTATGGATCTGTTTTTCTACGCCTTATCTCATTTGCTGACACTCATGCATAGATTCTTGAGAAAGTACTAACCCTTGTGTAAAGGATCAAAAGAAGCGTGGTTACTGCACCCGAGACTCTGACGAGGTTAGAGCTCGGGTCCCGCTTCGGAGGCGTTGGGATGCCTATTAAAGGTGAGGGATTTCAACTGTGAAAGTTTGCACATAAATAATAATAACAATCGTAAAACTAACAATAAGAAATAATAAAAAACCAATCTGGTATTGAAGAAACTCGGATAAACTTCAATAGGAGGTTATGTGTGTTATAAGCCATTTAGTTGACATTCTTTTTAGTGGAATGAATTCGAATGCAAGATACCTCTAAAACTCATATTTAGTCAGTAGGATCACCTACTTTTAACAGTTTACTATCAAATCTGAAGTTAGGCCTAAGGTAAATGATTTTTGTGAAGTTTTCATGATCTTCCATGAAACATTGATCTCAAATCTTGGATGTATGTTCAATCTATTCTGCCTTACGTTCCCTTTCTGTGTAATGCAGGCACTTGCAAATGGCACGCTTCAATAATAAAACAAATGGATTTATTTGTGACTTGGATGACCTTCTGCTAGCATGCATTGTTCGGGTTCCATTTCGTTGGATATTTAGAATCGGAATGTGCCATTAAAGATGCTGAGTAATTTGTCCTTCAATTACAAAACTTTTTCTCCGCACATGAACTTATACACCCTTGTTCACATTCGGAAGTTCTGAAATCCCACTGGGTTGACTGTCTTCAAAATTGTCGATCGGCCTTCCTCCGTGTTGGCTGCAAACCTTCTCTTTCTGCTATTGGACGAAGCGCATATGGGGATTCGTCAATTTGATTCTAAATTTACTCTTCATTCTTATCAGACAATACTATTGAGATTGTTTGCCTTCAATAACAATTTTTGTTTCGTACATGCTCAATAAAGGCAAATAGTCTTGTCGACATTCAGAGTGGACCATAGAAAAATCTGTAGATCTCATTGAAAAATCTAGAGATTTCATAGGTAAAAATATCAGGAACTGTAGAAGTAGCCCTCCTTCAAGCATCATACCTTTTTGTTCTACAGAACAACAAGCTCAAAAGCAAATGCTGCCAGCGTGCTTGGGATAACAAAATTATCCATCTTTTTCGCATGTTCCTTTAATTTTCTCGAGTTTGATTTAAAGCTTTATCTCGCAAAAAGAGGAAAAAAGAAAAAAGAAAAACTCTTTTTTTTTTTTTTTTTTTTTTTTTTTTTAATAAATGGAGGTTCGGCGGAGGCCTACTCCCCCGGGCTTTAACTTCGAAATCGCAACTGTACAAGGAAGGGCATAGTACCCATGGGACTCCCCTTATCCCACAAGAACAGGGGTTTACATAGCTTGATTGAACGGCGGTCACAATTACCGCAGGGCAAAATATGCGGTGGCACATCAGCCACATGTTACATCATTCCAAGGTTTACATGTCCCTCACAAGTGCTGCCAATAGGGGTTGAACACTCGCCCCTGCCTCAAGAGGTGAGAGGCCCAACCACTAAGACAGCGGCCTGGGACAAAAAAGAAAAACTCTTAATGGGTTGCCTACCCTGAAGATTAAAATTTGAACTCGACTTTCTTTGTGTTATTTGCAAAGCTACTCTATCTGTTACTGGACTTGAAACGTCTAGCATTCCCTCATTTCAAGTCCAGTTTAGTCTCTACGATTTTCAGATACATAAGTAATTTCCTCTTTCATTCTGAGTTCGCTGACCTGTACAGTGGAATGAAATGAGGGAATGCTTCAGCGTAGACGTTTCTAAGTATACATTGTTGCACACATAGAATGAACTTGAAACCATTTTCTGTGTTAACAAAACGATGCTCTCTATTTCAGAAGGGCATACTATGACAAGTGTATGGTTCCTTCTCTTTCTTTCCTCCCTATTTATCGGAGAAGGTTGCTCATCTCTATAAACGAAACTCGCGTACTATGACAAGTGTATGGTTGCATCTTTCCTCCCTATTTTCCTGATGACATGTTTTTGTCCCAATATTATTACCCACCAACGTTTCCCTTTAAACTCATCACCCCTTCCCTATCCCTCCGTCCAGTTTAATAGAACAGTTTGGCATCCTCTCCTTTAGACTGCCAACAGGGACCTACAAATGACCTTTATTGCTTATTTTGAACCTTGATCCTTCTGTTAGGTTTATCAAAGGCAGCTACTCTACTCCTGAACAACTCCATTTATGTAGCTACTCTCATAGAGAAGGATCGCCTAGTGTAATGGAATGTTCAAGTTCTTGGAGGTGGCACTGCTCTTTGTGTGACCCGTTTGAGTTTGAGTGTTCCCAAACCTCTCTCTCTCTCTCTCTCTCTCTCTCTCTCTCTCTCTCTCTCTCTCGTCAATTATGTCATCGTAACAACAGGAGATACAGAGAACCATCATTCCTGATAGACCGGTTTACAAAAGATAATATATCACCTAGACTCTAATGGCTTGTGTCCTAACTTTTTCGTTCACGAGGTGACACAATACAAGATATTGAAGAGAATATCAATTAATTAAAAATGAACGAATCCTAAACTCCTATATCCAAAATAAAAGTCTATTGTTGCATGAACTGAGATATGCTTTTGACACACACACACACACACACACACACACACACACACACACATATATATATATATATATATATATATATATATATATATATATATATATATATATATATATATAGAGAGAGAGAGAGAGAGAGAGAGAGAGAGAGAGAGAGAGAGAGAGAGAGAGAGAGAGAGAGAGAGAGAGAGAGAGAGAGAGAGAGAGAGAGAGAGAGAGAGAGAGAGAGAGAGAGATACATACATACATACATGTTGGAGTTGGAGGTCTGCAGAAGTATGCGAACTACACAAGGAAGGAGAAGAAGCTTGGAGCACAACACACAATACTGAATATATTACCACTAGAATATAAAAAGATAAGTAACCCGTTGAAGCGATAGGGATATATACAAGCCGGGGAAAAAAACCTCCTAAAGAGGGGGAAAAATGCCCTGCCAGTCCTAGTGTGTTCACACACATCACTACCTAAATATATCAACAAATCCTCCTTGGGAGTGATGGGTGAACAAGGAGCTGACACTCATGTATAAGGAATTTCCAAGCTATGTGGAATCAATCCACAAAAGGAAGTAAGCCCAAAGCTTTGTGGAAAGCTTCAAACTTCTCCCTAGGGAGAGCCTTCATGAAAAGGTCTACAATGCTCTCCTGCATTGGCACATATGCCAAGCTACCTCTCCCTCACATAATGATAATGCACCTCAATATGCTTAGTGCAAGCATGGAACAAAGGGTTCCTTGCAACTGCCAATGCACTCTAACTGTCACTGAAGATGGTGGTGGCAAAAGACTTACCAACATCCAAATCAGCCATAAGACGTTTGAGCCACACACACTCAACAGTCGCTAACTGTCACTGAAGATGGTGGTGGCAAAAGACTTACCAACATCCAAATCAGCCATAAGACGTTTGAGCCACACACACTCAACAGTCGCTGTGAAAGCTTCCCTATACTCATCCTCACAATTGGAAGTGGCCACAATAGGCTGCTTCTTGCTCAACCAAGATATACATTAGCTACCAATCATGAAGCAAAAGCCACTAGTGGGCATATGAATGTCATAGAAACCAACCTAGTCAGAGTCACAAAAAGCATGTAAATATGGTAGTAGTGATCCCCAACCTCACAACTGGAAGTGGCCACAGTAGGCTGCTTCTTGCTCAACCAAGATATACATGATCTACCAAGCATCAAGCAAAAGCCACTAGTGGACACATGAATGTCATAGCAACTAGCCTAGTCAGAGTTAGAAAAGGCATGTAAATCTGGCAGTAGTGATCTCCCCTTGGGATAAAACAATTCAAGTAGTCAGGTACCACTCAAGTAGCGAAAGATGTGCTTAACTACCTGCCAATACTTGACACTTAAGCAATGCATAAACCTGCTCATCTGTGAGACAACAAACTCAATATTTGGTCGAATAATGCATAAGTAAATCAAGCATCCAACAACCTGCTGATAAAAAGCTATCTTACACAAAGCAATATCCATCTGACACAAAGCTATGATGCCATCAACTTGCATAAATTGAATGCCCAAATAATGATGCAAATGCCCCAAATCTGACATCTCAAATGAGGCATGCATATCAACCTTAAAATCAGCAATATGCTTCTCATGAGGACCAGTGAGCAACATGTCATCAACATACACAACAATGATTAGAAGCACATCATTAGAATGCTTAACATATAAGGTGCTTTCAATTGGACTGTTCTCAAAACCATGTGCAATTAAATAGGCATGTATCTTTTCATACGAAGCACATGGTGCGTGCTTCAAACCATATAATGCCTTCTTCAACCTGCACACTTGGTTTTCATGTCCTTTCTACACAAAGCCAAGGGGCTAAAAAATATACACGTCTTCATGCAAGTCATCATTCAAAAATGCACTTTTAATATCCGACTGATGTACATACCAACCATGATTAGCTACAAGTGCACAAATGCTATGAACAGAAGTCATTCGGCATATAGGTGCAAAGGTCTCATCAAAATCAATGCCTCTTTCCTGCGCATAACCCTTTGCAACAAGCCTAGCCTTATACCTATCAAATGTTTACATTAAGCTTATGGTTCAACTTGTATACCCACTTATTGCCAATGGCCTTCTTGCTAGGAGGCAAGTCACATAATGACCAGGTACCATTTTTCATGATAGTATCATATTCAAATTGCATAGCAACCATCCAATTTTTAGAATTTTATGCAGGCTCATTCTCGTCACAAAGACTAGAGGAAGACATAGCATAGCAATCTGATGCAAATGAAGCACTATGAGAGCCTGAACGAGTACGATATAACAAAGCTGCATCTAATTTGCTGTCATGCAAAGTCTGCACTAGCCATTTTGGCATAGTTTTTGCCTTCTCAATATCAGCTCTCTCATCAATAAGTGCATCATGTAAATTTGCATCAGAAATGGAATTATCTACATCATGACATGAAACCTATAAAGGCAGAGAAGTTGCCTCATTAGGACGAGTACTAAAACATCCACCTACAAAAAGAGGCAGCAAAGTGTCATACATGTCTTTGGAGCTAACAAATATCTCCTTAGTACATGAAAGTAATGGTTGAATATCATCTTCCACCAAAGCAACATCAGGGCTAACGAAAATGTATTTAGTCTGTGGATGATACAGACGATAACCTTTGCTTTCAAAACTATACCCTACAAAAATATATTTCACTACTTTATCATCCGATTTCTTGCATTGTTGTTCAAGCACTAATGCATATGCAAGACAACCAAAAACATGCAGGTGAGCAATTGATGGTTTTCGACCATGCCAAGCCTCATATGGAGTGATAGACTCCAATGCTTTAGTGGGGCACCTGTTAAGTAAATATGCTGCACACGTGATAGCCTCAAGCTAGAAGCTATGTGGTAAAGCATGACTTTTGACCATACACCTCACCATCTCTATGAGTGACCTGTTCTTCCATTTAGCAACTCCATTTGTGTTGAGATGTATACGGCACTGTACACTGATGTTTCATCCCAAGTTCAGCCAAAAATGCAGTAAACTCAGCATACATATATTTCCACCCTCAATCAAAATGGAGGGTGTGTTGTTAATTGGGTTGCCCACAATTTCCTCATGCAATGGCACCCTCTAGCCCTCATAAAAATACCTCTTTTTTGTATTTAGGAGATGTCCATATGAACACTCTCCTAAGCCCCTTTTTTGATATTTCCCTTAGGCTATGGTTTTGATGCCTCTCAAATAAAGCATCTTTTTGACACACATGTATAAAACCCGCGTAGAAGTTTTCCCACGCCTATATTTCTCTCTTGAAGAGAGTGGGAGAGTGGGTTGTTGGGGAATATTTTCTAAGATTTAGAGAGATATGAGCATGTGCTCCTTTTTGACTAGTCAAAAAGAGCACATAGGAGAATGTGCCTAGCCTATATATAGAGGCTCATTTCTTGTAATGAGGGAGCTTTTGGTCGTGCTCTCATGTAAAATCCTTTCAATGGAAGAACTCTCCTTTCTCTTAAGGCTTTGTGCATATATGTATTTAGTCTTGGAGAGTGTGAGAGTGAGGTGTGTGTGCATGCTAGCATTTTCCTTTGTGTGTAAGTAGAGTGTTGCAATTGTCTTGTATTTTACATATGTGACTAGGATCCTTGACTCCCATTGCTCCATATTTTCAAGCATGTGGCATAGCTGTGGGCTGATGGCCAATGGCTTGAACATGATGGAGGATGGGGTGGATGAAAGGAGAGTCTTTCTTGGGCCTTCCTTCTTGCTTCCATGCAAGGTGGTGTGGGTCTTGGCTCCCAAGGGCATACTACAACAACAAATTTGGCGCTGTTGCCGGGAGAACGGCCTTTCATCACTTGGAGTGCTCAAGAGCATGTGGTGATTTGTAAATTTTTTGCTTATTCACTTAGGATATGTGTGTTGGCATGGCACTTTCACCCTTCCATTGGGCCATTAGTTCCCCATTTCTTGTTTTTAGTAGTTTAGTTCTAGTTCATGTTGGTTGGTTGCACAAAAACACCCCCTAACCCCCTTCTCTCTCACTTCCTCACATACACACACTCACTCACTCATTGTGGCATCACTTTCCACCACTACCATCTCTTTGTTGAGTGGTGCTTGGGTTTAAGGAGGGGTAGTGCCCTCTCTAACCCCTTCCCTTCCTTCATCTCCAAAATAACCAAATACTAACAGAAAAAAAACCAAAGATACTTGATCTCGAGGGTGTAGGTTGAAGTAAATGTTTTTTTTTTCGAAGAGAATAGTCTCTATTATTGTCTTAAAGAAAAAGATTTCTTTGGAGTGTGGGTCGGATAGTGATTTTCTCTCGCCTGAGATTTGAAAAAGAAAACGAAATGCATATGTCCATGACATAATAAAAAGAAAACACATTCAAAACGCAAAAGAGTTTTTTAAGCGTCAATTGAGGATGAGCTCTTAATAGTTAGAGATCGTGGATTGAAACTCCTCATTCTTTGAGCCCTGTACCCGTTGAAAAAGGTGTCACAATAACATTGAATCTAGTCACGAACAGCTATGTCGCAGGTCATGGGGGTACGTTTCTCTCTCTCTCTCTTATTCAATGCGGACAGGTCCGTAGGCCTTCTCACTTATCCCCTCTCTTAGCAAACGCGCCAAAGCTTGTTGAGGATCCCCTTTTTTTCGATTGAGTGATAGCGCAGGGGAAGGTTCAGCTATGGCGCCCCCTTGCAGACAGGTTGAGTCGTGATTCTCCCTGGCACCTCCTATTGCATGCCCTCATCGCAACAATGGGAACTCCTCACGTCTCTATCTTCCAATAGAAACTCTCATCATCTTACTGTGGAGATGAATGGCAGCTCCTCCTACACAATTTCTGATCACGCTTCTGTGCTGCAGTTTGCCGGCGTAGGTGCACTACCTAGTGCTCACTCCTGCATGCTCTGCACCATGAGCAAGCTTGCCAGAATTTTCTGCCTCTTTCTCTCATTCTCATTCAGAGTTTGAACTTGTTGTCACCCTCCTTCCTCCGATGTGCAGGGTCCAGCAATCCTCCTACTCTGCAGAAGCGCTCCGGGTGTGCGAAGTTGGGAGCTCATCTGAAGGCCATGCTTGGTGGGCTTTCTTGATCGATCGTCTGCATCCCGGGTTGTTGGGTGGGTCATTCTGCACTTAGAAGAACTTCTCCGAGTCTGGATCTTCGAAGATGGGTTTTATCTGAGGTGCAACCACTATCACATTTCTTGGCTATCCTCAGACAACGGGGATCTGGTTATCTCTACGTTGGTAGTGTGCAGGGGGTCAAAAGCCACCGAAGTCATGTACACCACACTTGGATGAACTTTTGAAGTTTTATTGTGGTTCTTTTCTCTCTTGAAAGGACAAAATGTAAAAGTTTTTGTCATGGATCCTCTACGCTGCAGTCGTGTGCTTGATAAATATTTGTGCTTTTGATAAAATGTTGACTTAAAAATTGCTTGTTGTTCATGTATGTCTGTTTGGGTAATGATGGTAATGATCCATTGTTCTCAATGATCATGTCTTTTCTATATGAGGTTTCTACAGTTTTCTCTCCCCAAAGGTACTCTGCTTGGTCACCTGCCTCCGTTGAAGGCATACCCTCCATCAAAAAGGTCATGTGTTTGTCCCATCTTTAAACACCTATTGCAGCCACGACACTAATCAATCGTCTTGTACACTTAATTGCAATATATAGACTGCATGATCTTACATCCTAGATGAGAGGTCTCTCCGTGGCCCCAATGACCAAAACAAATGAGCTATGCATGACTGTTTTAAGCGATTGGCCACACGCGTTGGTAATTAAAGGAAATGCATGGATTACTCGCTTTAAAGCATTTGAATGCCCAACTACTTGAAGAAGGTTTACACATACTAAACATATGTTGAGATGATTTTTGGTCGTAGAAGTTTATAGGTTGGCCCCTTGCATGTATCATTTGGTGCCTCTTCTAAAACATTAAATCTGGTTATGTGCCGCTTGTCATGGCCATGTTTTATGCAATATGTATCATCTGGTGCCTCTTCTAAAACGTTAAATCTAGTTATGTGCCGCTTGTCATGGCCATGTTTTATGCAATGTATTTATTAGACACTTGAACTGTCATTTTGATAGGTCGTTGCCAGCAGAGAATCGAGAAAGCACTTTGTGCACGAGCGTCGTAGTGCTTGGGGCAGATTCTATGGAATGCTATGCTATGTGAAGGGGCTTCTAAGGTAGAAACCAGACACATCCAAGATTAGAGGGTCACAGAGGGGAGACACATACCCTGACCATCGTGATAAAAGCACTCGAGATCCTCTTCAGGGCCCCATCTCTTTTCTCATGATTGCTTTGATGCTTTGAGCTATGTCTTGACCTCAGCTGACTCATGGCTGAATCTATCTTCCTAACTCACCACATGATTGTTAAGGCACCTCCAACCTTTTCTTTTCTCCTGCCCAATAGGACATAACCAGTATCCTCTTACGAGTCTGAGTTTGGGTATGAAGATTAGCTGGAGAGCTTAGAATGGGTGGTTTATTTTCTTGATCTTCAAGCTCTGTTAGGGCAGCCACTTCAAGACATTTATGGAAAGGTACAGGGTGCTTCCTTAGGCTGGGGGAGCTCACAACACTTATTTGCAGGGACACATTGGAATTCTGGGAGTGCTAAAATGGGAAATTATTTTTTTATCCTATCATTGGGCTAAAGCAGGCATTCCTTTTTGCAAGTCACCTATAGGAAGCATTGAAAAAGTTGAATATATTTGGTCCTCATGGATGCATTAGGCTCGTCTTTGATTTCCTCGAGCATGAGATGAATGTCTTCATGTTAATTGCTCATCATGAATCTATGGATCTTATATAGAGAGCTACTATTATTGGAAGTTCTAACTCACTTGCTCTCTTCATATGTTTTATAGTGAATGTTCACTTATGTTTAATGGAAAACAATGGTTGACGTATGTGTTGGTTCGGGTTCATGTTTGAGTTCAGGGCCTAATATCTTTTTGTGCAGATATTGGACTTCTCTAGGTTTCACCTTGCAACAGGTTTCACATCATAATCTGGTGCTAGTTCTTTGAGCTACCAACAGGGACAATGTACTGCAGGGAAGGTGCCCACTTGTTGTCTTTTGCAGGTCATGGACTCTTGACTTTCATATATGAGCAAAGTATGATCTTCGCTGTGGTATTGTGCAAAGGGGAAAACCTGTTGCATGTGTTAATGACAAACTTGGGTGCTTCTTGCTGTACTTGATATTTGGTTTCAAGTGCGACACATGCTTTCTGCTAAATTCTTGAAGTAGCAAGGTGTGATACACATGCTGACTCCTTTAAGCACCTCATATCTATGCTTTCATCATATACATGATCTCCTTGCTTGATGGAAAGCTTACAATTTTGAAAGAAAGTGGTTGGTGCTTCTTGGGTTTATGAAATTTCTATTGCATGTTGGTCATACTCATTGGAAATAAATAAAAATTGCTCATATGTTTGTGTGGTACAAAGGTCACAATGGTATAAATATTGCTTGATGTTTGGTATCCATTAACCCACTTACTGAAAATTGGATCCAAGATTGCACATCTTGCTACATGCTCATGCATCTCTCTTCATTCTACTCTTTATTACGATTGTTTCTAGTAAAATTCTTGAGTAGGATGCATAATGCTTATATCACAAAAAGATCTTCATGATGTGAGCATGTAAAGGATATTTGCAGGAAAGCATGCACATAGGGGGTTGAATTTTTTCAGATCTGAACTAAATTAAGTACGAAGTCCTGAATGAGTGATTGTTTTTTGCTAGGGAAGTAACTCTCTAGTTCCACAAAGCTCATTTAAGGCTTATTACAGGTCAACATATTTAGAACATTGTTCCTTCTTACCTCCTATGGATGATTTGCTACTTGCCTTGCAAGAATAGTGTTGGATAAGTTGTTTGAATCTCATGAATGCTTGCAAAA
The DNA here is from genome assembly GCA_020310875.1 of Ceratopteris richardii. Lineage (NCBI taxonomy): Eukaryota > Viridiplantae > Streptophyta > Polypodiopsida > Polypodiales > Pteridaceae > Ceratopteris > Ceratopteris richardii. Next base: position 113,868,676 of record CM035427.1, read on the forward strand.
TGTTAGGACTCATAAGGTTGCACTATTGTCTATTCATTTTATGAAGCACACAACACTCATGTTAACTTCCCAGCTTGTTGACTAGGAGCATAGTATAAATGAAGCATAGTATAAATGATGGTAGGACCTTGGGCTACATTCACCTCATGCTTTACATTGCAAAATATCACTCTCACTTGAAAATAATAGAGTATGGAATCATTGAGACATAAGGGATAGGCACTTTGGGTCTTGATTGGGCTCCTTGTTTTTTGGGGCTATTTTTTCTTTATAGGAGCAAGAAGATTGTCATGCAGAGTTCTCTCTTGTAGTGCAAGTCTTGCAGCAATGGATGTTCCCTGAAGTGGAAACTAAAAATGGGATTACATTTTTTGGTGGTTCTTTTCAAATTCAGTCTACTTGTTGTGTATGTTTAAATTTCAGATATTGGAGCTTGGAGAGAAGGCACATTGGATGGAGGCTGGGCTGACTGCCCCTTAAGGGGATTGTGTCGCTCAACATTACAGGCCTGAAAGACTTGAAGACTTACAAATTTGGATGGAGGCTGGGCTGACTGCCCCCAAGGGGATTGTGTCGCTCAGCATTGTTGGAATAAAGATTGGAAGGCTGACGGCTTGCTGATTCAAAAGATTTGCAGCCTTGAAAAATTCAGATTGGTGCTGCTGCGTATTTGAAGAGTTGAAGACTCCAAACTCTTAGCTTTGTCGAGGACGACAAAGTCTAGGAGGAGGAGGGTGTTGTTAATTGGGTTGCCCACAATTTCCTCATGCAATGGCACCCTCTAGCCCTCATAAAAATACCTCTTTTTTGTATTTAGGAGATGTCCATATGAACACTCTCCTAAGCCCCTTTTTTGATATTTCCCTTAGGCTATGGTTTTGATGCCTCTCAAATAAAGCATCTTTTTGACACACATGTATAAAACCCACGTAGAAGTTTTCCCACGCCTATATTTCTCTCTTGAAGAGAGTGGGAGAGTGGGTTGTTGGGGAATATCTAAGATTTAGAGAGATATGAGCATGTGCTCCTTTTTGACTAGTCAAAAAGAGCACATGGGAGAATGTGCCTAGCCTATATATAGAGGCTCATTTCTTGTAATGAGGGAGCTTTTGATCGTGCTCTCATGTAAAATCCTTTCAATGGAAGAACTCTCCTTTCTCTTAAGGCTTTGTGCATATATGTATTTAGTCTTGGAGAGTGTGAGAGTGAGGTGTGTGTGCATGCTAGCATTTTCCTTTGTGTGTAAGTAGAGTGTTGCAATTGTCTTGTATTTTACATATGTGACTAGGATCCTTGACTCCCATTGCTCCATATTTTCAAGCATGTGGCATAGCTGCGGGCTGATGGCCAATGGCTTGAACATGATGGAGGATGGGGTGGATGAAAGGAGAGTCTTTCTTGGGCCTTCCTTCTTGCTTCCATGCAAGGTGGTGTGGGTCTTGGCTCCCAAGGGCATACTACAACAACAAATTTGGCGCCGTTGCCGGGAGAACGGCCTTTCATCACTTGGAGTGCTCAAGAGCATGTGGTGATTTGCAAATTTTTTGCTTATTCACTTAGGATATGTGTGTTGGCATGGCACTTTCACCCTTCCATTGGGCCATTAGTTCCCCATTTCTTGTTTTTAGTAGTTTAGTTCTAGTTCATGTTGGTTGGTTGCACAAAAACACCCCCTAACCCCCTTCTCTCTCACTTCCTCACATACACACACTCACTCACTCATTGTGGCATCACTTTCCACCACTACCATCTCTTTGTTGAGTGGTGCTCGGGTTTAAGGAGGGGTAGTGCCCTCTCTAACCCCTTCCCTTCCTTCATCTCCAAAATAACCAAATACTAACAGAAAAAAAACCAAAGATACTTGATCTCGAGGGTGTAGGTTGAAGTAAATGTTTTTTTTTTCGAAGAGAATAGTCTCTATTATTGTCTTAAAGAAAAAGATTTCTTTGGAGTGTGGGTCGGATAGTGATTTTCTCTCGCCTGGGATTTGAAAAAGAAAACGAAATGCATATGTCCATGACATAATAAAAAGACAACACATTCAAAACGCAAAAGAGTTTTTTAAGCGTCAATTGAGGATGAGCTCTTAATAGTTAGAGATCGTGGATTGAAACTCCTCATTCTTTGAGCCCTGTACCCGTTGAAAAAGGTGTCACAATAACATTGAATCTAGTCACGAACAGCTATGTCGCAGGTCATGGGGGTACGTTTCTCTCTCTCTCTCTTATTCAATGCGGACAGGTCCGTAGGCCTTCTCACTTATCCCCTCTCTTAGCAAACGCACCAAAGCTTGTTGAGGATCCCCTTTTTTTCGATTGAGTGATAGCGCAGGGGAAGGTTCAGCTATGGCGCCCCCATAACAGGATAAGAGGAGTTGTTGGTGCATATGACAATATTACCTGTAGGGGCACACTAGAGTAAAGTGGAGAAACTACGCTGCAAGATAATATGTTTAGTTACCCCACTATCAAAGTACCAAACATCTGAGTGTACTGCATACATGCACTGTTCATGAGAATATGGGTCTGTTGGGGATGTAAGGGTCATGTGATCTTACCCCCCATATTCATATATATACATCATATATAGAACATTGCCTCAAGAGAGATCAATATATGGGTTTCGAAGCTCCCATGCATCTGTGCACATCTTTCATCTTTCCTCTCTTCCTCCATCTCCTCCTTCCTCCTCTTGTTTGCACTCCAAAGCCCTTCATTGGTATCAGAGCTTGTTGAAGGCTTGTGTGCAAGAAGCTCCAATGGAAAACTCATAATTGTTGGGGATGTAAGGGTCATGTGACCTTACCCCCCATATTCATATATATAAATCATATATAGAGCATTTCCTCAAGAGAGATCAATATATGGGTTTCGAGGCTCCCATGCATCTGTGCACGTATTTCGTCTTTTCTCTCTTCCTCCATCTCCTCCTTCCTCCTCTTGTTCTGCATACCAAAGCCTTTCATTGGTATCAGAGCATGTTGAAGGCTTCAATGGAAGCTTAGGTCACAAGTGGTGAAAGTGCAGGTCGGCATCTCTCCACAGCAGCTCTGTATTTCGGCCATAACTCGAGCTAGAAAGCTCAGATTGATGCGTTTTAAAGTTCTGTGCGTAGCTAACACAGAGGGCTAGAACTTCACAGAAGAGTGCAGAATCTGGTTCGGAGTGGTATAGCACTGAAAATTTGAAAAATGCAGACTAATATAAAACACAAATCTACAATCACTTGGACAACAAATTGGAATAGCCTCTACAAAATTTGTAGAAGAACATAGATCTAAATTCTGATTGCAAGATCACCGAAACTGCAAAATAGAGAGCAACCGTGTTGCACGTAAAGATGAAATTGACAGCTGGCACTTGTTTTGTGCATATCTTGAGCTATACACCTCGGATTGAGGCGTTCTTTATCTCATTATGTAGCCAATAATGAGATCTTGAAGTTTGATGAAGAGTAAAAGTTCAAATTTAGAGGTTATCACTTTTGAAATAGCAAAACACGGAACAACATATTTTCACCATAAGAACCCTAATTGCTCTTGGAGGTTGAATTTGCTTTGGAACTTCTTTGAGAGAGAATTTTTGGTGTGTAAGTTCTTATTCTTAGAGCTTGAAGGCATTATCCATGTATGATCACTGTGGTAGCTCCTCCATATGAGAGTAGAGCATGATCTTGTCATGTGTTTGGCATGTGAGATGACATTGTGGTATGCTTTCTTTTCGAGGTTTATGTCATCATGATTTCCATCATGGATGTATAGTGGCATTGTGGTTTATATCTTGCTTATGCCACTTGATTATGGATTTAGTTACCAGTTGCATACAATTCTGTGAGAGTTGATTATGGATCTTGGTTGGTACTTGTATCTTTGTTTTCTTTGCAGGTACATGATCCAGATTGGAGCCTTAGTTACACATTCATTTGTCACCATTATTAGCATTTGGCCATTGATTGATATGTATTTGCCAGTGTGATTCTTGGCATATGTGGATGGTGATTCCCACATGGTTTATTTGGTTCAGAGTCCATTTTACAGAGGAGATGCTACCAGAATTTTATCAATTTTTATGCTAGAAGAGAACTCTAGTGGATCTTGAAGCTTGTGTGATAGCTTTGGATCATTGCTTATCTCCATTCACTTGGACTTGGTCATAGGTTATTCGTGACAGGTTGGACCATCTAGCAGGATTCATTCTTGAGTGGGAGGTGTATCGCCATTATATTGGTATGTATTGCTATTAGTTTTTGGCATATGTAGTTGCCATTTTCTTTGGTTGGATTACTGACAAGTGGTGACATGTTAGTCATTGTTCTTTTGCTATTGGTTATCTTGTTTGATTGCTCAATTTATAGGGGATACTCTGTTGAATTTTTTCCAGGATTCTTTCACATCTACTTGATCAGTTTGGAGACTTGGTGAGCAAGCTTATGCTCATGGTTTTATGTGCATGCTAGATGCATGGTTATGTGACATGTGGTTCACATGGTTTCTTCTCCAATGTGACGTTTGTGATGTGAGTTATGCATATGGATATGCAGGTGTGATCCTATTGAGGATAGAGTATTATTTCTAGTCTCTTGTTACATTTCTAGTCTCTTAGATTGCCAGCATGGTGTCTTCTCGGTTTGATGGCACTAACTTTCAAAGATGGAAAGACCAGATGTGGCATACATTGGTTCATGCAGGGTTACATATGTATGTGCAGAGAGATGCACAAAGGCCTTGTGACATGCCCAACCACATATGGATGGATATGGATGCATTGTCCAGCTCTACTATCCGATTACAGCTTGTGGATTCTATATATGAGTCTATTATGTATAAGGAGACGAGTAGTGCATTATGGTAGAGACTACATGATATGTATGCGAGTCCATTGACTCATGTGAGACATAGATCACATCGACGACTTCAATGTTGGCACTGTGGTCATGAGGAGCATATTCGACGACATTGCTTCAGGCGGACGTGACAACAACATCAGAGATATGCATGTGATGCAGATCAGGTAGTGGTTTCAAGAGAGTCTATGGCAGTTGATTATGTCAATGATGGTGATATCACTTTCTCATATGGATCATCTTAGGATTTCTCTTGTTCATTGGAGAGCACACATATTGCTTTATGCATTGGCCACTTTTCATGTTACTCCACATCGTGAGTGGTTTTATCGATTCTCAGGTGAGAGTCGTGGATGTGTGCACATGCCTGATGGTACGACATATGATGTTGAGGGTGCAGGAGATATATGCCTTATGCTACCTAGTGGAGCATCACGTATACTCAGACATGTATGCTATGTGCCTTCATTCCCTATGAGCTTGATTTCAGTTAGCCAATTACAAGAGAGCAGATGTTATGCATTCCTTGGTGAGCATCATTTTCAGTTGCAGTTGGGACAACTTATGCTTGTCAGAGGTGCTAGGATTGGGCAGAGGTATCCACTGCAGATACTTCATGTGAGAGACAGTCTCGTCTCAGTGGGAGTTAAGCTTTATGTGCAATATGAGACTCTTCATGTCTCATTTTTCTACCTACACATAGGTTTATTGACATTCATGATGCACATGTATGGTACCATTCAGATGCTCAGATGGATGCATATGTAGAGCATGTTTTGGATGCTCATGATGCTTATATAAAGCATGATTTTCTTGATCATATGGATGCTCTTATGAAGCATACTTTAGATGATCAGGTGGATGCTTTAGAGCATGATATAGATGCTCATGTAGAGCATTGTGATATTACTCAGTTAGAGTTTGATCATCGGTTTGACCTTGGTATTGATGTTGTGTAGTTAGCTCATGTGGAGCATGATCATACACTTGGTGTGGTAGAACAAGATAACTCTCATGATACATAGTGTGTGGTAGAGCATATTAGCTCTCAAGATGCATAGCTAGATACATCCTTGGTTGTGAGCATGGCTGATTTGGATGCTGAGGAGTTAGTAGTTATGCAGTCATTCTTGGATTTGCTCATGCCAGATGTTGACACAGATATGTCAGGACATGTTAGCCTTGATGATGGTGCTTTGGATGCCTTGGATACAAGCATGGCTGACATACTTAGGTTAGCCAGGATAGCACATGTTTCGTCCGCATTCCGGAGTCTGATGTACGAGTTATTATGCTCGAGACCAGATATTGTAGTTGCTATTGGAGCATTTGCACTTGGAGTTGTCAGTCGTTCGATGATTGACACATGCATAGAGCGAGTGGGAGCTTTGCAGGAACTTTTCAGTTCTTGTATCAGTTAGATGTGAGCTCGACTCTTGTCGATATGAGTCTAGAGCAGTTTAAGGTGCATGGATACACCTTGTTCGAGGCAGTTGGTGTAGGTTGATCTGTATAGGTTTAGATACGAACTCTTCCTGTACATTATTGTATAGTCCTACATCATTCTTTGTATATTTTTCCACTTATGGTCACATTGACCCTTAAGTAGGAGATTTTAGGGGATGTAAGGGTGACCTTATCCCCCATATCATATATATACATCATATATAGAGCATTACCTCAAGAGAGATCAATATATGGGTTTCGAGGCTCCCACACATCTATGCGCATCTTTCATCTTTTCTCTCTTCCTCCATCTCCTCCTTCCTCCTCTTGTTCTGCATACCAAAGCCCTTCAGGGTCATAACTACAAACAATGGTAAATGCTCATTCTTCATTCTGCATAGATTTAACAGACTTTGTTTTGGGTGTGGTGGCCTCTGCAACAACCATTCTAGCCTCTTTCTTCCTTGCCTCTTTAGCAGCTAGTTTTGGATAGCTCTTTATGACATGAACATTTCCTTTATAGTATTTGCAAAAAAAATTTTGCTTTTTTGTTTTCTTCTCTTCTTTGTCTTCCTTCTTCGATTGTGCACAATTAGAAGATTTTTTCCTACTAGTAGAAGAGCTCCATTTGCCTTTGCAACAGAATAGAGACTAACTCCTTAAATGTTAAGGCATTCGGATTGCCTTTCATCATCAAACGAAGACTAGAAGCAAAAATCTGATATGAATCGGCAAGACCATTCAAAATAGTTTGCACAAGTGAACTGTTAGGCAAGACTTCATCAACAGAAATCAATTGTTCTTTCAAATCTTTGATCTTCGTCAGAAAACTATCCATGGAATCATCTTCATTCATGTGCTCACTCTCCAATTGTTTTTGGAGGTAAGCAACACGAGCCTCATTCCTTGCCTGGAATAAAGTGGTAAGTGTATCCCAAGTATCCTTAGCATTTCTACAAGAACGAATGTGAGGAATAATGGCACGTTTGATAGACAAGGCTATCAATGCACGTGCCCCAACATCTTTGCCATCCCAAAAAAAAATTTCTCTAGTAGGTGCAATAGGAACTGCAGTAGGAACATGAACATGAAGAATATCATCATCTTTAATGCCATCTGCATCACCGTCAGCAACTGTGTTTGCAGGTGTAATAGTACATTTTTCAACACCCTACACGATAGTCCATAGTCCTTTTGCAACCAATACATGATGCATCATATAAGCCCATAATGGGTAATTGGTACTGTCCAACTTATCGTCAATAACCAACATACGGAATACATTACTGCTTTCAACCATGGCCACTGACTAAAATACCTTGATGCAAAAAATTGATTGTATCTCAAAAAGTTGAACAAAACTACCTTGTCGAGTTATGCTAAACATGTACCAGACTTGAGACGCTTATACTCGCGAACCAAAATTTGTATATATCTTTGGCACAAAAAGACAAAATTTCTTGCACAGCATTGCAATAGTGCATTCGGAGGTCAAAACGAGCTCAGATCGTGATTTCGGCACGACAAAAGTGGAGGGGTGTCGATGATGCCCTAGATGGAGTAGTGATCTGCACTGATACCAATTGTTGGAGTTCGAGGTCTGTAGAAGTACACAAACAACACAAGGAAGGAGAAGAAGCTTGGAGCACAACATACAATACTGAATGTATTACCAGTAGAATGTATTAACCGGTAAGGGAGATAGGCATAGATACAAGCCAGTTTGGAACAAAAAGAATCCACATTCCTTGGTTTGGATGTGCTCACAACCATAGTCATAGTCAACCTTTTTTCTTCTTGCATGGATGGATGGATTCTTGGCTAGTGCAACAATAATGACTTTTTATGAAATTCAGTGTCGCTATTTTAGCCTCAAGATAAAATTATTCATTAACAATAATAATCAAGCTTATGATTTTGTATTTTTGTATGGATTTATGTACTCTACTTCACAAGTTGTAAAAGAAATAATATTTTGTTTTTTTACAAAGACATAGTGATATCAAAGATTTGCTTATCGAGAGGAACTAATCAACAATAGATCTCTTTATGTCATAGAATATTGTTCTATTTGAGTAAAAAGGACCGAAGCTCAAAGCTATCATTATTTATTGACAAATATGATCCAACAAAACTTTTCATGGAGATATCTTAAATCTTCTTCAAATGTTTTCGATGTTGAATGACAAGACTATACATAGATCTCTACTCACTTCAAAAATACCATACTAAATGCTTATTCTAACTATTATAAGGTGTTCCATGAATTGTATAGAATCTTGATTCAAAACTTTTAATCATCAATCTAGAGCATGAAGGTAGTAAGTAGATGATGATTAAGCATAGACAAAAAGCAATTGGACATAATCTACAAGGGGAAGCATTCACATTCGTTATGGGAGGTCACACACTCACTCGAGGGGACTTGGAAAAGTGGCAAAAACTCCACCAAATCTTATTAAAATACAAGCAAATTTGGTAACAAAATTACAAGTCTTAATGAACTCTACAACCTTTGAATCCACACACTCAAAAATGACATTCGGGGCTTAGTCTACAAGAAGCCTCACATGAAAGCATTTGATTATACACACATGCATGCAAAATGCAAACTAACACCTCAAATAGAGATCAAACGATTAGGAAGTGATTTTCTCAAGGTATTAAGCAAGAAGAAACTTCCAATGAAAATTCATGGAGGTTACAATATTAGAATTAATGAAGAAGATTCTCTCATTCTATTTGCAAAATGGAAAGTAGTTATTTACAATGAAGGAGATGAGGTTTATATAGTGGCCTCCCTTTGTGCAACCTCCATTTAGAAAAGGGCTGAAAAATCCTTAGATTACGCTTATTCTTGCAAGAAAATAATATGAAGATTCTTCCCTTATTACAATGAATAGTCAAGCCTCTACAAAGAGTGAAAAAATCTAAGTTGGCAAAAGTTGCCCTTCAAGGTGCGTGCTATCATTTCTTCAATTTTTATATCATCTACCCGAACTCTCCTCCTATAAATTGTCGTCTATAAAAATGGAACTCATGGTCGGTCAATGAAAAGTTAGCTCAATAGAAAATGAAGGAGATATCATATATCGGTTAGGACTTGGAGCATATTTTTATCACGTGCAAGTTCGAAGGCTTTTGCAACAGTGGATATTACATGATCCTAGGAATAAATGATTCTTTTGTGAACTCAATATGATGCTTCAATAAGCTATATGCATTCTAGATCGATTGCTTTAACATAAGCTATAACCAAAACTTGTAAAACATAGGGAGGCTAGTCAAAATATTGGCATGCTTCTTAAAATTCCATCTTGAAGACCTCCTTGAATGTTTACATCTAGTATAATGGAAGAAACATTGGTTTTGAATAATAATCTTGTTACCTTAGAGACTTGGGACTTGATTGAGATTAGATATTAAGTATTCTTTTTGCGTGCGGAAGAAAATACATTCTAGGAGAAAAAGGTCAATGTTGTCAAACACACTTGAGCTCGTTTCCAAAAATCTTTACAAGCATGAAAACTACTAAATTAGATGTAATAATTGTTGATATATTTCGATAATGATGTTTATGAACATACTTAGGATTACAAGGGCACTTTTTTCCCTCTTTATGAGGTTTTTTTCCACCCATCTTCTATATGTGCCTATTACCATAACTGGTGACTTATCTTTGTACATTTATTTGGTAATACATTCAGTACTGTGTGTTGTGCTCCAAGCTTCTTCTTCTTCCTTATGTTGTTCACATGCTTTCGTAGACCTCAAACTCTAACAATTGGTATCAGAGTAGGTGGCTGCTTCATCTAGGGCATCTTCAACACCCCTCCGGTCACTGTCTCAGAATCACAAAAAAATTGGTGACCATGCTCAGGGCAATTAGGGCTTCAAAGCCGCGTTGCTTTCTTGTGTCAAAATTTGGATATGATGTCGTTTTGGCCTTCGAATGCACTATCACAGTGCCTATGTAAGCAATTTCATCCTTTTGTGCCAAACATATGTACAAGTTTTGGTTTTCCAATACAAGAAGCTCAAAGTGTGCTACATGTTTAGTAGAACTCGATAGGGTAGTTCTAGTTAACTTTTTGAGATACAATCATTTTTCTTCAAACTATATTGAAGGTGATGCAAATGGTGTTGAAGATGAAAATCTTCAAATTTGTGTTTGTGCTGTGGTTTATGCTACACCTAGTGTAGAGCAACTTTGTTGGGATGGCAGAGATGCTTAAGAACATGCATTGATAGCTTTGTCTGTCAAATGTGCCATTATCCCTCACATTTTCTCTTGCAAAATAGCAAAGGATGCTTGGGATACACTTAGTACTTTGTACTAGGCAAGAAATGAGGCTCATGTTGCTTACCTCCAATAATAGTTGGAGAGTGAGCATATGAATGAAGGAGATTCTATGGGCATTTTTTTGACAAAGATCAAAGATTTGAAAGAGCAGTAGAGTTTTGTAGATGAAGTCTTGCCAGATAGTTCACTTGTGCAGAACGTTCTTAATCGTCTTTCTGATTCATATCAGAGTTTTGTTTCTACTCTTTAGTTGATGATGAAAGGCAATCCAAATGCTTTAAAATTTGAAGAGCTAGTCTGTGTTTTGTTGTAGAAACATCACTTTAGGCAAAACAGGTCCATTATGCGTGTTGCAAAGGTTTCTTAGCTAGTCGAAAGGGCAAATGTAAATGGATCTCATCTACTAGTAAGAAGAAATATGCTAATGCTGCATAATTGAAGAAGGAAGACAAAGATAAGAAGAAATTGGAAAAGTAGAAAGTATTCTACAAATACTATAAAGGAAATGATCATGTCATAAAGAGATGTCCAAAATTATCTACAAAAGAGGCAAAGAAGAAAGAGGCCAGAATGGTTGTTGCAAAGGCCACTACATCAAAAGAGTATTTGCTAATCTTGTGCAGAATGAAGATTGAGCCTTTACTACTATTTGTAGCTATGGCCCATCTTCTCATGAACAATGTATGTCAACAATAGACTCAAATGTTTGCTACTTTGACAGTGGGGCAACCAAATATAATACCTCATAGCACAGTTTCTTTAGTTCACTTGAGCTTGCCCTTATAGGGAATACTATCACATGTGCTACCAACTCCTCTTATCTTGTAATGGGAGTTAGTAAGATCATTTTGACTACTATTGATGGTAGTTATTTCACATTGTTAGATGCTTTGTTTATGCCAGGGATCAAGAAGAATATATTTTCAGTTTTAGCATTAGCCAAGGTTAGCTTGGTTGTCAAATTTATCGATGATAAATGTACAGTTCATGATTTGTCAAATGGTGATGTTATTATTGCTTTTGGTGTTTTATGTTGTGGGCTAAGCTCAGAGACTATGCAAAATTCATGAATGATTCAGCATGTGTAGTTCAAGATTCTCATGCTATCTCATATGCAAAGCTTCGGCATGCACACTTTGGTCGTCTGATTTTTGCTAGCTTGCTACACCTGTAGAAGTCTAAAATGGTGTACTTTTTGCCCAAACTTGAGGTACCTGGTATACATGTCTGTGAAGGCCGTATTTTGGGTAAAATGTAGCATTCCTCTTGTTGGAGTTTGAGATCCGTAAAAGCACGTGAACAACACAAGGAAGAAGAAGAAGAATCTTGGAGCACAATACACAATACTGAATGTATTGTCACTAGAATGTACAAAGATAAGTGACATGTTAGGGCTATAGGCGCATATAGAAGCCGGGGGAAAAAACCTCCTAAAGAGGAAAAAAAGTGCCCCGACAATCCTAATGTGTTCACACACATCACTACCTAAATATATCAACAAATCCTCCCTAGGAGTGATGCGGTGAACAAGGAGCTGGCACTCAAGTATAAGGAAGTGCCAAGCTATGTGGAATCAATCCACAAAAGGAAGTAAGCCCAAAGCTTTGCAGAAAGCTTCAAATTTCTCCCTAGGTAGAGCCTTTGTGAAAAGGTTTGAAATGTTCTCTTGTGTGGGCATATAAACCAAACTCATCTCTCCAATAGAGGACCTCTCCCTGACATAATGATGGCACCTCAATGTGCTTAGTGCGAGCATGGAACACAGGGTTCCTCACAACTGCTAATGCACTCTGGCTGTCAGTGAAGATGGTGATGGTAGAAGATTGACCAACACCCAAATTAGCCATAAGGCATCTGAGCCACACACACTCAATAGTTGCTATGTAAGTTGCCCTATACTCAGCCTCACAATAGGAAGTATCCACAGTAGGCTACTTCTTGCTCAACCAAGATATGCATGAGCTACTAAGAATGAAGCAAAAACCATTGGTGGACATACGAGTGTCATAGCAACTAGCCCAGTCAGAGTAAAAAAAAGCATGTAAATCTAGCGGTAGTGATCCCCCCTTGGGATAAAACAATTTAAGTTTTCAGGTACCACTCAAGTAGCGAAAGATGCGCTTATCTACCTGCCAATGCTTGACACCTAGGCAATGCATAGATCTGCTCATCTATAGACATCAAAAATGAATATCTAGCTGAGAAATGCATAAGTAAATCAAGCATCCCTTAGCTTGCTAATAGAGAACAACATCAAATGCATTCAGCATCATGAAGACTCAATCGTAAACTTGCATCCATAAGAGTGACAATAGGTTTGTAGTCTTCAAGGCCAAAATGTTGCAATAATGTATCAATTTTTTTTGACAGAAAGCTATTCAGCCATCAACTTGCATAAACTGAATGCCCAAACAATGATGCAAATGCCCCAAATCTGACATCTCAAATGAGGCATGCAAATCAGCCTTAAAATCAACAATATGCATCTCATGAGGACCATTGAGTAGCATGTCATCAACATAGACAACAATGATGAGAAGCACATCATTTGCACACCTAACATATAAGGTCTCTTAGTTGGACTGTTCTCAAAACCATGTGCAATTAGGTAGAGCATGTATCTTTTCATATCAAACATGTGGTGCTTGCTTCAAACCATATAATGCCTTTTTCAACCTGCACACTTGGTTTTCATGTCCTTTTTGCACAAAGCCACAGGCTGAAAAACATACACTTCTTCATGCAAGTCGCCATTCAAAAATGGAGTTTTAATGTCCAACTGATATACATTCCAGCCATGATGAGCTGCAAGTGCACAAATGCTCCGAACAATAGTCATTCGACATGTAGGAGCAAAGGTCTAATCAAAATCAATGCCTCTTTCTTGAGCATAACCCTTTGCAACAAGCCTAGCCTTATACCCACCTGTCAACTGCTCCATCAGGCTTACACTTCAGCTTGTATATCCACTTAGTGCTAATGGCCTTCTTGCCAGGAGAGAAGTCACATAAATACCACGTTTCATTTTTCATATTAGCATCATATTTTGAGTGCATAGCAGCCATCCAATTTTAAGAATTTTGTGCTTCATTAAACAAAACAAGCTTATTCTCATCACAAAGACTAGAGGCAGCCATATTCTAGCAATTTGATGCAAAAGAAGCAATATGAGAGCCTGAACGAGTGCAATATGATAGACGTACATCTAATTTGCTATCTCATAAAGTTTGTACTAGCCATTTAGGCATATTTTTTGCCTCCTCTATATCAGTTCTTTCATCAACAAGTGCATCATGTAAATCTACATGAGAAATGGAATGATCTGCATCATCATATGAAACCTATAACGGCTGAAAAGTTGCCTCATTCAGACCAGCACTAGATTGTCCTCCTATAAAAAGAGGTAGCAAGGTGTCACATATGTCTTTGGAGCTAACGGATGTCTCCTTAGTACATGAAAGTAATGGTTGAATAGCATCTTCCACAAAAACAACATCATGACTAACCAAAATGCATTTGGTCTGTGGATGATACAGATGATAGCCTTTGCTTTCAGAACTTTACCCAACAAAAATACATTTCACTACTTTATCATCCAATTTCTTGCATTATTCAAGCACTAATACATATGCTTGATAACCAAAAACAGGTTGGTGAGCAATAGATGGCTTGCGACCATGCCAAACCTCATATGGAGTGATAGACTACAATGCTTTGGTGGGATACCTATTAAGTACACACATAACAACCTCAAGCTAGAAACTATGTGGTAAAGCCTGACTCTTGACCATACACCTCGCCATCTCCATGAGTGACCTATTCTTTCATTTAGAAACTCCATTATGTTGAGGTGTATATGGCACTGTACACTAATGTTTTATCCCAAATTCATCCAAAAATGCATTAAAATTAGAAGGCATATATTCCCCCCCTTGATCAAAACGAAGGGTGCCCCTTTTACATGTTGACAAATTTTCAGCCAAAACCAAAACTTGTTTGAAGCACATAAACACTACGGACTTTTCTTTCAATGGATATACCCATGCATGCCTAGAAAACTCATCAATGAAATTCACAAAGTAAAGATAGCTTCCAAAAGAGAGTTTCTACATAAGACCACATACATCATTGTGAACAAGCTGCAATTTCTGAGTAGCTCGAACTGAACCATCTTTTGGGAGGAATGATGCATTCGCCCAAAATAAAATCTTCACAGACATGTTTTCCACATGCCTCAAGTTTGGGCAAAGAGGAAACCATTTTAGATTTTTGCAAGCATTGCAAACTAGCAAAATTTAGATGACCAAAGCATGCATGTCAAAGATTTGCATCTGACAAAGCCTGAGAATCATGTACTACACATGCTGAATCATTCACAAATTTTTCATAGTCTATGAGCTTATACAACCCAAGACATAAAATGCCAAAACCAATAATGACATCACCATTTGACACATCACGAACTGTACATCTGTCATCAACAAATTTCACAACTAAGCCAAATCTTGGCTAAAGCTGAAATTGATAAAAAATTCTTCTTGAATCCTGACACAAATAAATCATATGACAGTGTAAAAGAACTACCATCAGTAGTAGTCAAAATGATTCTACCAACTCCCATGGCAGGATAAGAGGAGTTGTTGGTGCATGTGACAGTATTCCCTGTAGAGGCATGCTCGAGTGAAGTGAAGAAACTGTGCTACGAGGTAAAATGTTTGGTTGCCCCACTATCAAAGTACCAAACATTTGAGTCTATTGCAGACATACATTATTCATGAGAAGATGGGTCGTAACTACAAATAGTGGTAAATGCTCATTCTTCATTCTGCACAAGGTTAGCAGACTCTGTTTTGGGTGTAGAGGCCTCTGCAAAAACCATTCCAACCTCTTTCTTCCTTGCGTCTTTAGTCACCAGTTTTGGACAACTCTTTATGACATGATTATTTCCTTTAGAGTATTTGCAAAACTATTTTTGCTTTTTGTTTTCTTCTCAAATCTATCATCCTTCTTTGATTGTGCAGAATTAGCAAATTTCTGCTTACTAGTAGCAGAGCTCCATTTACCTTTGCCCTTCTGAATAGCCAGGAAATCTTGATCAACAGACATAATGGACCTATTTTGTCTAGACTCATTTTCTTGCAATAGAACAAAGACTAACTCCTGAAATGTTAAGGCATTTGGATTGTCTTTCATCATCAATCAAAGAGTAGAAGCAAAACTCTGATATGAATCTAGAAGACCATTTAGAACAGTGTGCACAAATGAACTGTCAGGCAAGACCTTATCAACAGAAATAAATAGCTCCTTAAAATATTTGATCTTTGTAAAAAAACTATCCATGGAATCTCCTTAATTCATGTTCTCACTCTCCAAGTATTTTCGAAGGTCAGCAATACGAGCCTCATTCCTTGCGTGGTATAAAGTGGTTAATGTATCCCAACCATCCTTTGCTATTTTGCAGGAGTGAATGTGGGGAGTAATGGCATGTTTGACAGATAAGGCTATTAATGCATGTGCTTGAGCATCTCTACCATCCCAACAAAGTTTCTCTACAACAGGTGTAGCAGGATCTACAACACGAAGTCCTTTGTGTATAGAGTCCCCTTGAAAGGTCTTGGTTGTGATTCTTTGTTTCCACTCTTTGAGACCTGCTTCTTTGATGTTATAGCCTGATGCGTGCCCCTTCAGGGCTTTGGGTATAGGGTGGTTCTTCTTATTGAGTTGTTTTGTTCTTTGATATTCTTCTTCTTCTTCTTCTTCTCTTTTTACTTGATTCTTCCTCCACACGTCCCTCCTCCTGAACTCATGTTGTCCCCGACAGGCTTTTTGTGGTGACATGAGTGTGTTTGTATGACTTTCTGCTCTCTCTGATTTAGTGAATTTGCTTCACATATCATGAGCTCTTTCCATTGTGCTCACTTCACTCCATCATTTGGTGCTTGCCTATGATCTCCAAAGAAACTAAGCTCATAGGCCACAAGTCTTACATTTAAGTTTGAAGTTATTTTAACAAGAATCTCTGAATCCATTTCAAAAACTCCTATAAAGAATGCTTCCTCGAATGTTTGCATGTATGGACTTGGGAGGAACATTATTCTAGATTACATAGCCATTATTGTGAGTATGCTTGGAGTAGTAGATAAATAAAAAATGATTGCATCTACTCCTTGAGTGATACCGATAAAGTTCAAAAATGTATATTGGGCATGTTGGAATACCTTCAGAACTATAAGGAGCATGCTTAATATTTTATTTGTCATCTTAGTGGCTAAGTCTCGCACTGTAGCATATCTTGATAACAAAAATTCTATTGTCCGTACCATGTATTCTTCTATCGATAATTAATTACGTGGCGGACTCGGTAGTAGTGGATAGTTTAGCCATTTGTTACTTAATGTACCCTGGCACTGTGCTTCCCAAAATTGCGTCCAGGATCATCTTTGAGGGACTGAGCAAAAAGATGGATTGATTTGTAGCACATATGGTTCTGACTCCCAGCACACCCTTAACGTTGGATTCTTTTCTAAGAACTTCCGTCTCCACACTAGATCTGCCTTGTCAAATTCTTCCTCAGTATATGAAAATGTGTTCATGTTGAATTGTAGATCATGATCATGTTCCTTATTTGTAGTTTTCTTGATATATTATCTGGTTTCCTCTTTTAAGAGTCCATAAGGTATATTGAATGGCTTCAAAATGCATTCTAAAATTTTTACTGTGGATCTTTGCCTCTTTCATTATCTTCACTACTTGATCCTCAAAGTGCTCTATAAGCTGGGACACCAATAGTGCCCTCTCATGATGGCTTAGTTCTGCAACAGCCCATTTATTTCTATCAGTGCTTGGCTGTGCTTCCCCCCTAATAGGTGAATGATGCATGGGGGGAGAAAGAGGACATACCTCATTCTCCACAGTAGCCACTTGGAAGCTTAGAACTCCTGGTGTCCCCATGTGATCCTGTTGTGCTATTTGAGCCTTTAAATTTGCAATTATGTCATCCTTTTCCTTGTTTTCACTAGTTGTCTTTGTGAGTGCTTCCTTTTTCTTCAAGAGTTCTCCTCCTATAGCAGCCATTTGATCAGCATCTTCATTACATTGTCCGAGAAGTTGTGCTTTTGTAGTCTTCCACCTTTTTTTGAGCTCATTTGTGTCATACATATATTTCTTTTCCCATTCTTTTGTTAGCGCCTTGTATTGTTTCATTATGTGGTTGTCTAATTTGAAGATGGATCTGAGTTTCTTTTTCTTCCTATGTTGTAGGCCTTGTAGCACTTCCTTGAAATGTAACTTCTAGTGGAGAAGGTTCTATTACAATCCTTATGGGTGTAAACTGTTCTGGCTCTTCCACATCTTCCTGATTTTTTTCTTCCTTTGGCCTCTTTAGTGTAGCTTCTCCATCCAAGTGGGTCTCTGTTATTTGAATATTTGTTTCATCATTCATCCTTAATGTATGGACTTCCCCTTGAGATAATCCTTTGGTTGGTGTCTTGGTGACTGTATTATCAGGCATTTCATTCATTTTTTGTGCCTTCCACTTCAAAGGAATCCTTCACTTGATTTAATTCGTCCCACTTGCCATCATCATTTGATTTTCTTCAAATATCCACATTAATTGGGGATGGTACATGATCTTCCTGGACTTCCGAAGACGAACTAGAATTCACCAACCCCAGTTCTCTATATCTGTGGAAGTTTCTCAACCTTTCCCTGCAAAGTTTCCGTATGAGCTTGATGATGGTGGTGCCCTTGTACTGGCAGGTTGACTTGGCCTTCCATATATGTGTGAGTATCTTGCATGGCTTTCTTTAACTCTTCTTCAGTGATAGGCTTGGTGTTTTTTATTTTACTACACATATATTCTTTTTGCTGCATGAAGTGCTTCTTCTGCCTTTAATACTTCTCTCAATCTCTTTGCACCTCTCATTCTAGGTTGAGAGCTTGTTCCCACCTCTTTGATCACTTTTATTCCCTTATTCTTTCTTGGAATAAAGGCTAACTTTGCATACTTTGCCATTTCCATAGATGAAGGCATTTCCTTAAGATACTCTCAAATACGTAAGGCATGATAGATTCACTTGATTACCAATTTGTTTGATTGCATGAGATAATAGCTGTACTATAATCTTTTGTGGTGCTGTGTATCGATGCATGTTGGGAAAGCAGAAATGTTGATGAATGAGTCTCACTTCCTCTTCAATATCCACACGATTGATGTCCACAAAGGTGCGGGTCTTTGTTCCATGCCTTTCTTCCTTTAGGTTAGTGTTCCATCTTTCTCCCATCCAAATGCTTCTTTAATCAAGTCGTGCGTGAACTGTATAATCACCCATTCTCCTTCTGCATCGAGAACTTTTGCTTTGGGCACTAAAGGGTTATGTAGAGCCGGTTGAAGAGTGTTCATAGCCTGAGTGCATCATTGAAAATGTAGCTTATAAATGGGTAGCTCGAAGTATGTATTAATTCGTGCTTTTGACAATACATCCATAGTCAATGGGAGTTCATGTAAGACTTTACAGTCTTGGGACATTACACGGAACTGATGGTCAGTGTCCATGATCTTTATAGTCACCAAGAATAAATGCTCTTACCACACTTTTCTTAAAAATTTTCTTACTCTTGAAAGAAAGAAAAAGATTAATGCCAGTGGAAGCATTTAGTTATTTACAATACAGGGTCAATCCTATATAGTAGAAGCTAAGACCTATTCCAATAATGGAAATGTGCACCACTAGTTTTGTTGAAGAGCCAATGTGCTGAATGCATGGCCTTGTAGTGTGGCCCTATGATGCATACTCTAGATGCATTGGACTCTTTTACTTCTGTGAAGTCCCTGGTTTGGTGGTCTTTGGCTCCTTTCTACCTGTGGTCTGAGTTTTCAGTGTCGTGTTCTTTTGGTACCCTTGATGAGTCTTTATAGGCTTCTTTGCTTCATGTTGTAGGCATGATATCTCGTTAAGCTTTCCTATTTCTTGATTTGTAGTTTTTCAGACTTTCTTTGGGATCCATATGCATTGTTGTGTCCTCTGGGCTTCTACCAACGAATTTGGAAGCCATACACGAAGAAGTCTTTGTTTATCCGATTGTGATTGCACATAGTGGTTGTCCCTTTGTGCTTCCACTGAATGGTTGTTCTGCTTCTATGTTGAGTTGACTAGTTGAGCCATTCGATCCTTCCGTACCCATTGTAGATGAGTATTACATGAATGTGGTGCTCGAACAGTAGACATCCAGGTGGGTTCTCTTCTCACAGTGTAGATAGGTTGAGAGATAATGTCCTCAGGCTCTCTTTTAGGGTCATCTCTCAAGGGGCGAGGTGGTCACACCATCATGCAACACGTTCCTATTTGCAGACAATTCTCTATTAGGGCATTCTTAGGATATACTCTTCTTTGATTCATTTTCTTTCTCCTCCTTTGCGTTCTCTTCTTTAGGTTTACATTATGGATTTGAGATTGCCTTTCTTCCAACAAACTAAAGATTTCTTTATGCCCTATTTTTGTTGACATGTATCCTTATGCAAGATGTATACTCACTTCATATTCAATAATCCAGTCTTGCCCTAGGATCAGATTTTCGATCAAGTCTTTGTCTTTGCATACCAAAACTTTTTGCTCCATAGTGGAATTTCCTAAGTGAAGGGATATTAGGGATTCTCTAACACATTCTATGACTTGACCTCTAATTCCTATCATATTTTCTTTGGTGGAACTTATGGTTGTTTGGAGATGAGTGGTTAATGACACTCGTATACACCTTATAGCCACTACTGAGTCAATCAAAGCATCCAGTAGTTGATACTCCGCATTCTCGATTCCTAGGTTTAAGTATGGTTGGGAGATGTTATAGCTCGTATTACTTGTATTGTTGACTTGGTAGTTGGCCATGGGTATAGGTTCCTCTCTGTGTAGATATTGTTCATCCCTTTTCTGTATTCACTCTTCCCGTCTCTTGATACGCTCTCAGGCTTCCTGGCAGCTAATTCTCTAAAAATGCATGTCGCAATATCATTTACAATAGTAAGCACAAATTCAAACTTTTCTCTGAGCTTTGAACTCCGAATATGGTCAATACTGGGTTCATTTCGAAGCTCTCAACGAGACACATCTATTCGTGGTATTGCCAGTCAAATCTGACACACATAGTTCAAGTTATGAGAAAAATGGTGAATGGTGGGAAACACCAACACCTACTCCACAAGTATTTATGGCTCATACACACACTACAACAACTCAAACGCGATGGGAAGGGGTACACAACAGTCCTACACACACATTTCAAGAATTACACACACAAAAGCTCTTGGAGAAGAAGGAAATCAGCAGGAAAGAGGCAAATTCAAAACTCTTCTTCAATTCTCACAATGGCAAAAAGTCCTTTACAAGATTCACAAAGTGACTTATATATAAAAATGGTCGTTTCATACAAGAGACTGGCACTTTATTGGCGAACTCTAGTTTCCTAACATTTTATAAGGATTGTGATACAATGATTGGGGCTTATGCATCTAGAGGACTCCTCTAGTGCATTTACATAGCTTCAAGGGATTTACATAGGCATTTGAAGAAGAAAAATTATGCCCATAATTTGAGAATTTTCGGGGGCTCCTCTTTTCTGCTTCTTTTACTCTACAACACTCTCCTCCTCTTTGTCTCTATCGTCCCTTGACAAGCTTTTCTTCTTTGTCTGTGGCTTGCTTATAGTTCTTTAATACATGCACCTAGTGGTTGAAGAAGCGGTTAGAACTTTCAGAGAATTTGTTACCTTATGTGATCTAAGTCCTTTGCTTCTGTTTTTCCCTTGGTATTCCTTATATTCATAAATCTGGGTTTCTGTGTTCATTCGGGCTGCCACACATGCATCCAACAGCTAAGAATGTGATATTCTTAGTCACTCTCTTCAACTTTTCAACCTTGACCTCTTTCTAGCTTTTGGTCTTCGAATATTTCTTTCTTCTCACACATCTGACCCTGTTGTATTTTTGGAGCCTGTTTGGTTCTTTTGTCACACGCATCATTTGGTCAACCTTGCATCGATTTCTATCTTTTGATTGATGCTTCAAAGGTTTTACCTTTAAATCTTTCTTCACATCATTTGTGACCTGATGCTTTTTGTTAGCCTGTTCATTTCTTTCCATTGCATGCACCTGATGGACGAGGAGACAGTTAAGACCTTCCGACAATTTGTTATCTTATTTGATCTGAAGTCCTTTGTGTACAATCTCCCCTTGAAAGGTCCTCATTGTGATTCTTTGTTTCCACTCTTCGGGACCAACTTCTTTGGTGTTATAACCTCATGTGTGCCCCTATTGGGCTTTGGGTAGAGGGTGGTTCTTCTTATTGAGCTGTTTTGTTCTTTGATCTCTTCTTCTTTGTCTCTTTTTACTTGATTCTCCCTCCACACGTCCCTCCTCCCGAACTCTATCGTCCCCAACAGGCTTTTTGTGGTGACCTGAGTATGTTTGTATGACTTTCTGCTCTCTGTGATTTAGCAAATTTGCTTCACATATTATGAGCTCCTTCCATTGTGCTGACTTCACTCCATCATCTGGTGCCTGCCTATGATCTGCAAAGAAACTAAGCTCGTAGGCCAATAGTCTTACATTTAAGTTTGAAGTTATTTTTACAAAAATCTTCGAATCCATTTCAAAAATTCCTATAAAGAATGCTTCCTCAAATTTTTGCATGTATGGACTCAGGAGGAACATTAATCTAGAATACATAGCCATTATTGTGAGTCTGCTTGGAGTAGTAGATAAATAAAAAATGATTGCATCTTCTCCTTGATTGATATCAATGAAGTTCAAAAATGTATATTGTGCATGTTGGAATACCTTCAGAACTGTAAGGAGCATGCTTAACATATTATTTGTCATTGTAATGGCTAAGTCTGACACTGTAGCATATCTTGATAACCAAAATTCTATTGTCTATACCATGTATTCTTTTGTCGGTAAATAATTATGTGGTAGACTCAGTAGTAGTGGATAGTTTAGCCATTGGTTATTTAATGTATCCTGGCACAATGCTTCCCTAAATTGCATCCAGGTTCATGTTGTGGAAGGACTCCATAGCCTTCACACAACTGAAGACTAACTAGCAAAGGCCACACACTAGGAAGAGAGATGTTTGTCCACCCAACCAACCCCTCCAATATATAGCTCCAAGACCAAGGGGGTAAGTCCTTCTCAAGAGGACATGTGTACCTTCTATCACATGGGTCCCTAAGGTGTTCACATGGTTTCCAAGCTTAGGAAATCACATGAAATCACATGGCTTCTAAAAGAAGACTCTCCAAGATCTCACATACAAACCAAGTGGCTAGGAGAAGCTTCCAATCAAGCCTAAGGTACTCAACTTTAGAGAATTAGCCTAAGGTTCAAGACCCATCTAAAATGGGTAAATAAACCATAAATCCAAAGGGTTTCGCACCTAGAAATCCAAGGGTTCTACCGCTTAGACCCATGTAATTATACAACATTCTTCCCCCCTTAAAAGCATTTCCATCCTCGAAAATGAGTGCAGATATATACCTTGGGGTATTCCCGCGTGCTCCATGATCAATCTCAAACATCATGGCCTTCATCTCTCTAAGTCCGCCTCTTAATTCGAAAAGGGGAATTCTACCCCAACTGAATCTAAAAAGAGGAGAATCCATGTGTGGTCTAATTCCCTACCCCATTCATTCAAAGTTCCATCTAGTTTGCATACGAAAAAGAACAGAGTCGAATGCAAAGTATGGAAAGAATGAAAAGGGTGGAAGAGAACCTCCCTGCCTATTTCCTTTGTTTAAGCCATGTGTCATCTGGGTCTCCAAAGCTCAAACATGTGAATTAGGTGGATTCAAAGTGACTTCAGCTAAATTGCTACCTTGGTCCATCTCTTTGCACCACTAGTGCATGAACCTAGCAAAATAGATGAATGCTTCTTAAGTTTTCTTTATCAGATTCATCTCTTCAAGTTAGAATCCAACTTGTTCTGAAAGGAAGATGAATCTTTCATAATCCCTACCCAAATCACTCTCTTTTAGTGAAATGGGTGGATTTTGCAATTCGCCTCCAATAAATCTAAATAGAGGGGAATTTCATTATATAATCTCTACCTAACCAATAGAATGGTAAAGGTGGATTATCTAATTTTTACGAGGATATAACATCCTCTTTATCTTCAGAGAGAATTTGAATAGCTTACCAAAAGTGGATTAATGTTCTTTCAAAACTTTACGTAGTTTTGATAATCCACTTTAAGGGACTAGAATCCATAGGGATTAATCTAACTATTGAAGATTCCAATTGATTGAAACCTATTTTACTTGTTCTTCCAAAAAAGATTGAGATCTTTATAACTACGTCCCAAGATGGGAACTCATAGTGAAAAAGATCGTGTTATCTTTAAGGTCATAAGTAGAAATAGATTATTCCAATCATTTCTTTATTGCTTAATCCTTACGGATGTTTAGTTGGATCTCAAACCTTAAAGGTCTTCTTAATCCTTCCAAAATTCTCTCCCTTACATCCTAGATCTATTAAAGATGTCCTATGTTGACATCATAACTAGATCTTTCTTATTCTTCAATTGACTTGAAATATCAAGTATCCAAAAGATGATCTTTTTTTGAGCTTTTTTTCAAGCTTGGCCTAAGATCATCTTTATGTTTCTCGAATTTCAAGTTATGCTTTTGGATGAAGTTTTTAGAACTTCATCCTTTGGAGTTTACCTTCAAACTCAAAGAAGTTGATCCTCCCTTTATTTCTAACTCTCTATGAGAGACAAATCCTTTTGTATCTTGTTGGAAGAATTGTTCTTCCCTTGGAGAGGATAACTGAAGAAGATACTCATACCTAGACATTATCTTCTGGATGTATTCCTTTGGATCATGAGTCCCTTTTTCTTCTGGCCTTTAAGAAAAAGTACTCAATGGGAATCAGTCCCCACTGTCCCATACCAGTGGGTTCTTCATCCAATCCGCATAACTATGTCTCTATACCTTCTCACCTTTTCTGTCCTTTTAAATGCCCTTCATATTATGGTACCAAATTTATGAGAGCAAGGACTAAGGTGCTTAGATACACCACTACTAATCATACTCAAAATATTTGGTTAACCATTTATGTGGTGTGACTTATCTTATCAAACTTTAAGTTTGACTTGATCTTTGCCCTACTTGGGTCTTTTGTCTTTCTTTTCTTCTTTAGCCAAAATAAGAGATAAGACTAGGTCTTTCTCAAATAGATCCCTTCATGCTTCAAATCTTTGCCCATGGGTTTTACTTAGGGATCTAGCTATTATGCTTCATACAAGAAGTCATACTCCTTAGGTCTATATTACTGGAATCCATAATGTATGTTATGTTATCTTCATGAAGCATCAATATACTTTTAGGATTATGCTTATAGCTCATCCAACTTCTTTTCCTATCCTACTTAGGATTTATACAATCCTTATGGTGCATGCAAGTCTTCTCTTGCATTGGGGTTCTTTGAGAAATCCCAATCTTTGAGAACTTCATTTACTTGGAAGATGTAATGAAAGATATATGAAGTACTAAAATATAAGGAAGTACTTCAAGTTTATCTATTTCTTGCATATCTTTTACCTTGCAATATCCTATTTGGTCTTTTCAATGCATAAGATACAAGTTCTTGGGAACATTCTCCCCTCCTTAAGAGTTTTCATCCTCGAAAACTATCTGAGAGTGCTCTTTCAAAAAGTATTTGAAAGAGTTTATTTTCAATCTTTTATTGTTCCCCCTAGTTAAAAGAACTATTAAGAGCTTTTTATGTTTTCTTTTCTTCAAGCATATAGAACAAATGTCCCAAAGTTCAAGTTGAGATTACCCACAAATTCGATGTCCCATACCACCGAATTTACTTCAGTGGTAGTGTAAACCTAGATGTCCCATACCATCCGGCTTACACTTCCACTTTAGTTTGAGTTTTGGGATCAAACCTTCTTCTAATGAAGTCAGATCTATTACGTCTTGGACTTGTAAGTGTTATTTCCACTGCAGAGCATATGTATTGCCTATGCTACAATGGACTTTCCACTTACCAAGTCTTGATTGCAACTGAGTCTCAAAAAATTGGCTTTTCAATTATACCTTGATTCAGATATACTCTACACGATCCCTTTCGTGTCACTTGATGATAGAGCTAGTTTATGTCTCAACTAGATATCATCTCTTAAAGTGAGAAATCTGAGAAAGAATAATTGATTTGCCAATCAAATATCTATGTTGAAGAAGATGGTAATTCTATTTACTATATAGTCCTTTATTTTCTAGGACATTAGAAAATGGTACTTAGGGTTTATTACCACCCTTGAGTTTTATCTTCTCTTCATGCCTTGCATTTGCTTAGAAGAATAATGTAAGGCTCTAAATAGTTCTTAAGTTCTTTCAAACAAAGAACTTTCTTGAACAAAAGCACTAATACTTTCATCTTCATTACGTCCAAAAGTGAACCTTGCATGGGCCTTGTAAGGATTCCTAATTTTAAGGGATTAAAATGGCTAATTAGTGAGAGGCTGGGAGAAACCACCAGTGGTATTGTACATTACAATAATGAATAAAGTCATGTAGAGGATTCGTGTGTTTTTCTAGCCTTTAGATGTATTGTTTGGATGGCCACGATATGACTTAGAATTTGGGAATTAAAAATAAAAAAGGAAAGCTCAAACTCTGTCACTAGAAGACAAAATAGGTGCAATGGGAGACAAAATAGCTCATGCATGGGAAGAAAGAGAGTATAATTTCGCAGTCGATGCCATTTTTCAACCGTTAGATCTTCACATGCTTGGATGGTGGAGATTGAGACCCAAATTTCTGGCACTAGAAGACAAAATAGGTGCAATGGGAGACAAAATAGCTCACATGTGGGTATTATTTTGGAATCGACACCAGTTTTCAACCGTTGGATCTTCACATGCTTGGATGGTGGAGATTGGTACCCAAGCTTCTGGCACTAAAAGAAAAATGGCTCGATATTCGCACAAGATACGTGGGGATCTGCATGGAATTTAGTCCATTAGATGGACTAAAAATTGAATGGTCTAGATTTAATGTCTAGTGATCCATGCATTGATCGAATCAAAACCATTGGATTCTCTCCAAATCCAATGGCCCAAATTTTAGGCGCTGTTTCCTCTCAAGAACTGACCTTAGCCATTGCATTTCTAGAGGATCCAAGGGTTCTATTTGATTTCCATTCCCTTCAAAAACTACTTCAATGAAAAAACCACGAATTTTGACAGGTATATGTGGCTTTGACTGGCCCAAACCAAGGGAAGCCTATACCTAGACTAGTGGATTAAGGGACTAGACTGTGTCCACCACCCTCCTCTCATTGGTCCATCACTAATCACTCGCTAATCCAAAAGGCCCATGCAGGGTTCATTTTTTTTGCTAATGTCCAATACTAAGATTCTGTTGTACCATATTTTCTCTTCCTTAGAACTTTGAGAACATAGTGCTCTAAGTTACCACCATTTTATCGTGGTTTTAAGAGAGAAAACTTTTGTATTACTACTTTAAGTCTATGGCCTTGCTGATCACGCATGACATGGGTTTTTATGGAACTTAAACTTCCATAAGAGGGATTTTTAGGTTTAAGGTAGTTCAAGAAGTCAGGATTATTTGGACTAAGCCAAACTTAAAGGAATTAAATGGTTTATAGTGGCCAATTGGCCTTATCACCATTCTTCCTAGAAACTAATAAAATCAAATCCTACTTAACTTCAAGAACTTAATCTCCCTCTCTACTAAAAAACCCATGTAATATATTCCAAATGCATAGTTTAGTGTATGCCAAAATATTTACACCTTTATTGGAAAAGGCGTTGCATGCATAAGGTTCAGAAGTTGAACCCCTCCTTAAAGCATGCAAAAGTTCCAATTCAGAACTTTGTTCATCCAACGGATGGTGCAAAATTTCCATGAAACTTAGTATATGCGAGTTTCAACAATGCATTAGATGCATTCTTCCTAACCACGACCGTTTTAATGCACCTCGAATACTTCTTTTCAAAACAATGAACTTGATGCATAGTGCAACTTATTTCCATGATTGATTGTCGATGTGACCACAAAAACTGGGCCACCTAAATCTATGCATCCACTTCCGAGTCATTTCTATTATGACATGCACTGTATTTTCTTTAATTTGCAAAGAAAAGAAAAAGGTGCAAATATTTACCTGGAAATTAAGCTTCGTCCATCCCTTGGTTTTATTTGAGTGTTCCCATGGTGATGAAGTAGGCTTCGGCCATCCCATCCTGCCCATCATTGGATTCCCTCTTGGGCATTTTGATACTTACTTGTGTGCCCATATGTGTGGATTTACCTTTGTAATCATGCATTTATGCATGCATTTTAAGGGGTGAAATCTATATGCATAGTTAATGGATGTCATGCGCATGCCTCCATTATCCTTGGCAAAGGAACCTTTCAAAAAGAACCATGCCCTCCTAACTATAGCATGTAAAGCCAACCTTCATGGAAAAGGGATTTATGCATAAAATATCGACTCATTCATGTATAAAATTTCATGGAATTTGTGAGAGAAACAAAAAATAACTAACTTTTTAACCCTGTTCTTTCCATAATCTTGGTGAAGAGTCTATCCTGCCTTTGA
Source organism: Ceratopteris richardii (assembly GCA_020310875.1). Lineage (NCBI taxonomy): Eukaryota > Viridiplantae > Streptophyta > Polypodiopsida > Polypodiales > Pteridaceae > Ceratopteris > Ceratopteris richardii. The sequence goes on from CM035427.1 coordinate 113,896,893, forward strand.
ATTTTATCCCATGGAACTTCGTTCCATAGTTTCTCTCATGCCTTTCAAAATCTCTTACCATGAAATTACACATTAGTGGGTTTATTCACATGTAATAAAAAAATAGCTCATATGAGCAACATAATAGCAAGTAAACCCATAATATGTAAAATGAGATTAAAAAAAATGTATAAACTTATCTTCTCAGATTTCCAATGCAAAGAGATAATGGGAAACTCCATGCATCCATCAAAAATTGTCGAACAGGAGCTAGAGGTGTGCTCATCATCTCGTCTCTCCCGCTTAGCTCGCTGCTGCGCCTCACAGTAACAAAAGGTGGCGGAAGAAGAGGAATATTGCCAGGAAGCAACACCTCTTCGTTCTCGATCCTTTCTTGCTGTAGATGAAGAAAATACATACCAAGAAACAAACGAGGCCTTGTTCGCAGTCGATATTGGAGGCTCCCGTATTGAGAGAGGCAAACCATCCGAGATTCATGATGGTTGCGGTGTCTGTCGGCAAGACGAAGATCTTTGAATGAAACTGCGTCACGGTGGAAAATAGACGGAGTGTTTCTACCCATCTGGATGATGAGGTGAAATAGCAGAACGATCCTAGAACTGCATCAGTCTTCTATCACGTACTAACTGTAGAGGATGTGAGGAGTTGTCGACGTGCACACAAAACCCAGTTAGACTTCAAGCGTTGTTGTTATGTAAAGATATGAGGGCTGAAAAAACTCCGAATACAGTGTGAAGGGCGGAGCAGCATTCGGGCCAAATCCCATATGGAAGTGATATCGCACATTCTGAGCTCTATATAAGGAAGGGCTTCATATTGCACTCTTTCATAACGAAAGAGATACGATCGCTCGTACTGTCTCTTCCCTACTTTCACGCATTCGAAGTAATAAGGCAGCCCTGTTGAAAGCCTGGCCACCTGCTTAGCCACCCATCACATGGCGGGGCTCAGCCATATACAAAGGGAAGGGTCCTGTCTGAAACCTTCTTTTGTAGTCCAAACGAAGGGTAAATCTGCGAGGGTATCTAAACTAGATTCGAGCATAATGAAGACTGTACTCGAGAGGATATATGAGTCACTCACGCAGACAAGAGAGAGTAAATTGGGGGTAAAATCTAACTCAAGTAAAGCCTAGCTCTGATACCACTGTTGTGGAAGGACTCCATAGCCTTTACACAAGTGAAGACTAAATAGCAAAGGCCACACACTAGGAAGAGAGATGTCTGTCCACCCAACCAACCCCTCCAATATATAGCTCCAAGACCAAGGGGGTAAGTCCTTCTCAAGAGGACATGTGTACCTTCTATCACATGGGTCCCTAAGGTGTTCACATGGTTTCCAAGCTTAGGAAATCACATGAAATCACATGGATTCTAAAAGAAGACTCTCCAAGCTCTCATGTACAAAACAAGTGGCTAGGAGAAGCTTCCAATCAAGCCTAAGGTACTCAACCTTAGAGAATTAGCCCTAAGGTTCAAGACCCATCTAAAAGGGGTAAATAAACCATAAATCCAAAGGGTTTCACACCTAGAAATCCAAGGGTTCTACCCCTTAGACCCATGTAATTATACAATAGTTCACCTTCAAGGGACTGAACCAAAAGATGGATTGATTTCTAGCACATATGGTGCTGACTTCCAGTGCACCCTTAATGTCGGATTCTTTTCTAAGAACTTCCGTCTCCACACCGGATCTTCCTTGTCAAATTCTTCCTAAGTATATGAAAATGTGTTCATGTTGAATTGTAGATCATGATCAGGTTCCTTACTTGTAGTTTTCTTGATATATCATCTAGTTTCCTCTTTTAACAATCTGTAAGGTATATTGAATGGCTTCAAAATGTGTTCTAAACTTTTACTGACAATCTGCCTCTTTCATTACCTTCACTACTTGATCCTCAAAATGCTCTGTAAGCAGGGACACCAGTAGTGCCCTCTCATGATGGCTTAGTTCTGCAACAACCTGTTTATGTCTGTCAGTGCTCGACTCTACTTCCTCCCTTATAGGTGAATGATGTGGGGGAGAAAGAGGATGTATCTCAGTCTCCATAGAAGTCACTTGGGAGCTTGGAGCTACTGGTGTCCCCATGTGATCTTGCTGTGCTATTTGAGCCTTTAAATTTGCAAGTATGTCATCCTTTCTCTTGATTTCACTAGCCTTTGTAAGTGCTTCCTTGTTCTTCAAGAGTTCTCCTATAGCAGCAATTTGGTCAGAATCTTCATTACATTGTGCCAGAAGTTGTACTTCTGCAATCTTCCACTTTTTTCTTAGCTCATTTGTGTCATACATATATTTCTTTTCCCATTCTTCTCTTAGCGCTTGCTCTTGTTTTAGCTGGTCTTCACACCTTGCTATTTGTGCTTCTAATGCGTGTGTATTATTTGCTGTGAGTTCTTGTGCCTCTACAAGTTGATTGCACAAGATGGTTGAAACCACTAGAGAGGTCTACAATATCAATCCAAAAAATAGAAGATCTTTTGAATTCTATAGGTTGCCATGGTGGCCACATATCTTTAGTTGTTAAGAAGTATGGTGATTCTCAAGAGATTTTACAACAAGTTTCAATGACTGGGAAGAAGGCAAGACGTTTCTTTAAAAGAGATGTGAATAATCAAGATGATGGGAAATGGGAGCTTTGGAAGGACCTCTGATCAATTACAACAGACAATGATAGTCAGGTTAATCTCATTAACAAGAGAAAGAAGGTTTGGTCATCGTTCGATCAATTGTTACATTTGATGTGTTTGGTTTCCACTAATGCTTCACAACGAGAATTATTCCAAGTGACTTTGAAGGAGTTTACACAGTCATTCATCTTATCTTAGGGAGAAAGCAACATTACAGATTACATAGTAAGTTTTGCTTATAGTTTTTTATTTGGTCTTAAACACTATGTGTATATCTTATTGACCAGATCATAGCATATTCTTTTTGCACGTGGAGCATATTTTATGAATCGATATGGGTCATTGGAAATTTTTAGTACACAAGGAATGGAGAAGTCACATTACAGGGCTAGAGGTGTTTACTTTAAAAACACTCATCATGGGGATGGTCTACTCCAATCAAACTATTTAGAAGAAATGTTCAATTGGTTTTTTCATGCGACATTCACTAGAAAATATGTAATGGAACGAGCATGTGAGTCACGAATAGCAAAGATTACACGAAAGCTACAACATGATATTGCAAGAGAGAAGTGGATGTCATCGTCAGGACCCGTACATCATGCCCAATGGCGTGCACAAAGAGTCCGCGAGGGTTTTTCTTGGAAATAGTTTCCAAACTCTTAAAATGCATTATTCTTTTCAAGGTTTTTATAACTCCTTTCAATTCAAATAATTTTTACTGTTTTTGTGAATATACTTTTAATGTCTTAAAACTAATATTTATCCATTTAAATGTGAACAGGACAATTCTTAAGTGAAAGCCTATAAATAGAGGTGCTCTTCCTCATTTTACCACTTTACAACCTAAGAGAATGGCACGGACAAAGAAGACTGCTAGAAAGGATCATGTTGTCTACCCTGGCCATGTGCAAGGTACTCAACGCCCAACATGGATGACACCCCACAAGAAGCGTCGAACCATAAGCCACTCTTCTAGAGGAAACTCGGGTGCAGGGACACAGTCTGGTAGCATTCCATCGCGGGGGGATGAAGCTTCACAAGAGAGAGATGTATCCCAAGAAATAAATTATTCCCCTACCGCATCTGATGATGAGCCCCCAGTCAGGACACCACTCAAGGCAAGGCCCAAACAACGAGGACATAGGCAAGCTGTGATTGAGACATCAAATTTATCGAGTTCCTCAGATGAAGAAAGTATAAACAAGCCACCATGGAACAATGATGATATCCCCGTGAACCATGGAGTAACACAAGGAGGCAAGACACTCCCCCTAGGGAAAGGACAAAGACCAACAGATGAAGAAAGAGAACAAGGTCGGGCAGAGGAAGTAAATGTTGATATATTTAGGTAGTGATGTGTGTGAACACTCTAGGACCGACCGAGGCACTTTTTTCCCTCTTTAGGAGGTTTTTTTCCCCCGGCTTGTATATATGCCTATTGCCCTAATGGGCTACTTATCTTTGTACATTCTCTAGTAATACATTCAGTATTGTGTGTTGTGCTCCAAGCTTCTTCTTCTTCCTTGTGTTGTTCGCGTGCTTCTGGAGACGTCTAACTCCAACAATTGGTATCAGAGCAAGTCGTTGCTTCATCTAGGGCGTCATCGACACTCCTCCGTTTGTAGTCTCAGATTCGCATGAAATTTGGTGAGCATACTCAGGGTGTTTCAAAGATCAAAACAGCTTCGATTTGTGGTGCCGAAATCGCGATCTGAACTCGTTTTGGCCTCCGAACGCACTATCACAGTGCTTGTGCAGGCTATTTCATCTTTTTATGCCAAAGGTATATACCAGTTTCTGATCACCAGTATAAATGTCTCGAAGTCTGCTACAGGTTTAGCAGAATTTGTCTGGGTAGTTCTGTTCAGCTTTTTGAGATACAGTCAATTTTCTACATCAAGGTATTTTAGTCACCGGCCATGGCTGAAAGCAGTGATGTATTCTGTATGTTGGCTATTGAGGATAAGTTGGATGGTACCAACTACCCATTATGGGCTTATATGATGCGACATGTGTTGGTTGCAAAAGGATTGTGGAACATTGTGCAGGGTGTCGAAAAACGTCCTATCACACCTGCAACTGTTACAACTGCAGGTAGTGAAGCTCATGTAGAAGGTGTCGAAGATGATGGTATTCTGCATATTCCTGTTCGTGCTGCAATTTCTGCTGCACCTACTACAAAGCAGATTCGTTAGGATGGCAGAGATGCCCATGCACATGCATTGATAGCTTTGTCCGTCAAACGTGTCATTATTTCTCATATTTTGCTCTTGCAGAATAGCTAAGGATGCTTGGAATACACTTACCACATTGTACCAAGCTAGGAATGAGGCTTGTGTTGCTTACCTCCAAAAATAGTTGGAGAGTGAGCACATGAATGAAGGTGATTCTATGGACAGTTTCCTAACAAAGATCAAAGACTTGAAGGAACACTTGACTTCTGCTGATGAGGTTATACTAGATAGCTCACTTATGCAGACTGTTCTGAATGGTCTTCCTGATTCATATCAGTGTTTTGCTTCTACTCTTCGGTTGATGATGAAAGGCAATCCAAATGCCTTGTCATTTGAGGAGGTAGTCTCTCTTCTATTGCAAGAAGATCAGTCCAAGAAGAATAGGTCCATTATGTGTGTTGCAGATCAAGCTTTCCTAGCTAGTCAGAAGGGCAAAGGAAAATGGAGCTCTTCTACTAGTAAGCAGAAATTTGCAAATGTTGCACATTCGAAGAACCAAGACAAAGATGAGAAAAAATCAGAAAAGAAGAAATTGTTTTGTAAGTATTGTAAAGGGAATGATCATACATAAAGAATTGTCCAAAACTGGCTGCAAAAGAGGCGAAGAAGAAAGAGGTTGGAATGGTTGTTGCAGAAGCCTCTACACAAAAAACGGAGTCTGCTAATCTTGTGCAGGAAGAAGAATGGGCGTTTACTACTGTTTGCAGTTTTGACCCATCTTCTCATGAGCAGTGCATGTCTGTAGTAGACTCAGATGTTTGGTACTTTGACAGTGGGGCGACCAAACATATTACCTCGCAGCGCAATTTCTTCTCTTCACTCGAGCCTACCCCTACAGGGAATACTGTTACATGCACCAACAACTCCTCTTATCCTGTTATGGGAGTTGGTAAGATCATTTTGACTACTGTTGATGGTAGTTCTTTCACTTTGTCACATGCTTTATTTGTGCCAGGGATCAAGAAGAACCTGTTATCAGTTTCTGCATTAGCCAAGATTGGCTTGGCTGTGAAATTTGTTGATGGCAGGTGTACAGTTCATGATCTGTCAAATGGCGATCTGATTATTGCTTCTGGCATTTTATGTCATGGGTTGTATAAGCTCATAGACTATGAAAGATCTGTAAATGATTTCGCATGTGTAGTAAATGATTCTTAGGCTATGTCAGATGCAAAGCTTTGGCATGCACGCTTTGGCCATCTGAATTTTTCTAGTTTGCTACGCTTGCAGAAATCTAAAATGGTGTCCTCTTTGCCCAAACTTGAGGCACCTGGAAAACATGTTTGTGAAGGCTGTATTTTGGGCAAAATGCAGCATTCGTCCTTTCCAAAAGATGGTTCAGTTCGGGCTACTCAGAAATCGCAGCTTGTACATAGTGATGTCTGTGGTCCTATGCAGACACCTTCTTTTGAGAATTATCTTTACTTTGTGACTTTCATCGATGATTTTTCCAGGCATGCATGGGTATATCCATTGAAGGCAAAGTCCGAAGTGTTCATGTGCTTCAAACAGTTTTTGGTTTTGGCTGAAAAATCTGTCAGCATGTAAAATGGGCACCCTCCGTTCAGATCAAGGGGGGGAATATATGTCTTCTAATTTTAATGCATTTCTGGCTGAACGTGGGATAAAACACTAGTGTACAGTGCCGTATACACCTCAAGAAAATGGAGTTGCTGAAGGAAAGAACATGTCACTCATGGAAATGGCGAGGTGTATGGTCAAGAGTCAGGCTTTACCACATAGTTTCTAGCTTGAGGCTATCATGTGTGCAACACATGTACTGAACAGGTGTCCCACTAAAGCGTTGCAGTCTATCACTCCATATGAGGCTTGGCATGATCGCAAGCCATCTGTTGCTCATATGCGTGTTTTTGGTTGTTTGGCATATGCATTAGTGCCTAAACCAACATCGCAGAAAATTGGATGATAAAGCAGTAAAATGTATTTTTGTTGGGTACAGTTCTGAAAGTAAAAGCTATCGTCTGTATCATCCACATAATAAACGCATTCTGGTTAGCCGTGATGTTGTTTTTGTGGAAGATGCTATTCAGCCATTATTTCATGTACTAAGGAGACATTTGTTAGCTCCAAAGATATGTATGATACTTTGCTGCCTCTTTTTACACGTGGACAGTCTAGTGGTGGTCCCAATGAGGCAACTTTTGAGCCTTTGCAGGTTTCATGTGATGATGCAGATAATTCTATTTCTGATGCAGATATACATGATGCACTTATTGATGAGAGCTCTGATATTAAGCAGGCAAGAACCATGCCAAAATGGCTTGTGCAGACCTTGTGTGATAGTAAATTAGATGCACCTCTGTCATATCGTACTCGATCATGCTCTTTTAAAAGTATAGAATAAAGAAGTGCAATTTCAAAAAATGTGTTTCTGATGACAAAATAATGCACAGAAAAAAACATGAGCAACCACATTTCAAAGTAGTGAACAGACTTTTTGACATTCCAAAAGTTTTGAAATTACCATTGCAGAGAAGAAGGTATATACAATATCTAGCAGGAATCGATTGTCCTACTTTTTACAAGGTTCTTGAAAGTGCAAAAACCATGAGATACAATGACCAGGGCCTAAGAAGTGACATTATCAGGTTGCAAAAGAACTATGACAATGAGAGTTCTGTTCCATCTTTGCTCCAATCTACAGGGACTTTCATTTTGTATTCCATTCTTCTGCCCACTTGTAATCAATTTGCAAGAAATCGAAGTCATTAAAGTAAAATAAACAATAATGAAAAGATTACTTTAACAAAAGCACGAAACATTTCTCACCTTAGATCCTTGAATTTTGAATTTGGATTGAGTTAGTCCTTCAAACCCCATAATCATCAAGTGTTCTCTAAGATTAGCCAAGGTCCAATGATTATTCACTAAAATAGTTTTTGTTCCATTGTTGGGCAATCTAAGCTTTATTTCAAATGAATGTAAAGATCCCTCTGAACTTTGAAATGGTATCCATTTGCCAAGTTTGCTCATCCAACAATCATAGTAGAATCTGATGTATAATGAAGTACGTTGTTTCAAATATCAAAATCCTATACCTGTTCTACCTTTTTTACAAAGATATTTATCACCTTTTGCAATTCCTTCTATCAAACCCCAATTTTCACCAAGAAGACTTTCAACTTGCTCATATGTGATATCTTTACACATGAACATGGTGGAAGTCTCTTGGAATGAGAATCCTTGGAATAAATATAAAAAACAATGAATGGGAAAAGACCAGTGCAAACCTACAGACTTTGACACTTTTGTGAATTTCAAAGAGTTATGTATATCTATTAACATCTTTTGCTTCAAAGATTATACGAACCATATATCAGGTTTTGGCCAGTGCAAGCTAAGAAGAGAATGTACTTCAATTCTCTCCAACCTTCCAAAACCATTCATTGTAGAGGGTACAACATATCTATGTGTGTAAAAGAAAACTCTATCATGGTAAAGTTGAGCAGGAGATATTTCTAGAAAGACTAGTGCACCAACATCCGCATGCAATGCCTGGAAAGTACCTGTAAGACTATGAAGTGGTTGCTCTTCCACCAAAGTAGAAGGAAATATATCTGAAACGAACAAAAACATATCTAAATAGCTCAGAAATATATCCGACACAAGTAAACATAAAATATTGTAGAGTAATACTTACAATTCACAGGATATCTCACTCTACTAGAGTTTTCAAGTTTCATAGTTTCCATTTTAAAAACATGTTGTACAATAGCAACCATCCCATTGTCTCTGTGCTTCTTGAAACCAAGTAACTTTCCCTTCCAATGAAGATCTAAGTTTCCACGATCTCTAACTCGATGAGGCCAAACTCTAGAGGGTTGCATGTACACCCATGCACCTTTGAAGTACTCATGTGATAGCCACTGTCCATCTGTGGCTTTGACATTGTGACATCTTAATGTGAGGATTTCATCTTTCAGTCGCCTAGAAGCTTTAGATGTTGCCATTAAAGCTAAAGGTCTTCAAGCTACAACAGTAATTCGAGATAGGAGATGTAGGTAGGTTGGAGTGTAGGAATAGGAGCTTCAATCATGTGCTACAGAGTGAAAGTAGTGGGAAAAGATGACTTTTTGGGACCTGGGTATGAAAATATGAGGTTTAGGAGGGAAATAATTCTTTTTGAGTATTTTTGAAAAAACCCATTTTTTCAGCTCAAAACATGCACGGATTTTGAATTTGGGGTCAAAAAGAGTACTTTTGACCCTAAAAAGTAATGGGAGTCCATTTTCAGGTGTTATGATGAGTTTTTTAACTTTTTAGAAATTTTGAATTTTTGGGCCCAACTGAGTTACGAGATTCCTTCTCTCTCTAGAGGCAGCTCATTAAATAAGGGAGAAATATGTCCCCTCTCCCCCCTTTCAGCCTAGTATTTTATAGGGCATAGACTGTGGCCATCACCCTCTTCTGATTGGTCCATCACTAATCACTCCTTAATCTAAAAGGCCCATTCAGGGTTCATCTTTTCCCCTAATGTAATTTGAAAATTTTTGGGGGCTCCTCTTTTTTTTACTCTACAACATGCACACTTTCAAATTCACTTCTCTCGATATATTGTGGTTGTAGAACTGAGTAGAGCAGGATACTATTGCTCCTCTCTTGACCTCCTTGAGCAGCTGATTCCCCCCCTACAATTGGATGTATATTTCTTCGCACCTACTCCAAAAGAACCCAAGAATCTCTCCCTTGTTGGACATCTCCCCTTTTATCCAAAAAGAAAGAAGAAGAAGAAGAAGAAGAAGAAGAAGAAGAAGAAGAAGAAGAAGAAGAAGAAGAAGGAGAAGAAGAAGAAGAAGAAGAAGAAGAAGAAGAAGAAGAAGAAGAAGAAGAAGAAGAAGAAGAAGAAACACTCCCTTCTTTCCCCCCTTTTGAAACACTCTGCAACCTTCAAATTGCTATTGCCCTCGTGACCACCTCCCCGTGTTTGATGTCTGACAGGGTGGGCAACCACTGCCCTGCCCCCTCCTCGACCTCTATGCACTTGCACGGGCATCAAAAAGAGTAGAGACAAGCAAAAAAGAAGGTAAAACCCCTCATGGTATGCAAAAAAAAGATACCCCCTCTCGAGGAACTAGTGTTAGTGTTCGGTCAAGATCAAAGTCATCCAAACATACAGACTTGTGGAATATATATATATATATATATATATATATATATATATATATATATATATATATATATATATATATATATATATATATATATATATATATATATATATATATATATATATATATATATATATATATATATAGCCATGATCAGTCACATAGACCTATTCCAAATTCTCTATTCATAGATAATCGTCATGCATGAGAACTTCCTTCACAGATGCAATATATTCCACCAACTATACCATAACTCGTGTCCATGCATGCCATACTCACATCCATTGCACCATGGCTTTGATGTTCCCATACCTTCTCATGCCTGCTCATACACAACTCCTTTCACATCTCATTCTCTCCTGCAATAAAACCTCAACAAAAACAAAAACCATGTCATTCATACACTTCCCTCAATCCAAGTCATAAATGCAATAAACAAAACCAATGACTCAACAAGGATATCAATGATGCAATCATGAGCCACCCCTCAAAAGTTGTCTTGCAAACCAGTTACTCCATCAACATTCATATTATCAGTAAAAAAAATCATTTGCATACCTTGAATACCTTGGTGAAGTCCTCCATTGTCGTCGTACCCTCTCATCTGCAAACTCATAAAAGAAGGTGAATCCAAAAATAAATATGCAACAAAAGGGAATCAACAAAATCATGTACTCTGGCAGTGAATCTACATTTGATAATTCCCTCTATATCGAGTATGTATATATGAGCAAAAATGAGGCCTTCTAAAGCATGGCCTCACCTCACATCCCCAAAAAATCAAATCACCCAAAATGAAGCAAGACATAAGTGAAGAATTTTCAAGAAGCAAGTACGCCATTACCCGCCTTTGGAACAAACCTATTGATAAAATAAGAAGAGCTGAATTCGATAAGTTTCTTACAAACTAACCTACCATGCACATATAATAATTATACCTTCATCAGTGTTGGCCTTGAGCGGATTGATCTATCAACAATCAGCATCTCATTCCTGCAAATACATACATGCAAAAACACATCCATCTGGGTGATCAGTGCCCTCCTCCTCTTTGTCTCTCCCCCTTAGGAGTGGGAATTTTTCTTCTCTTTTTTTTTTTCTCTTTATTTACTTTTTTCTTCACAAGTTGGACTATCTTGCAACTAGATGCAACTCATGGCCCTAACCACCTAGCCAGGTTGGTTCCACCCGTCTACCAACACAACATAGCATGCAACAAACATATGCATGATGTATACACACACATACTCGTGCTAGCCCATAGCAAAGCTGGGTGCGGCTCATGGTCTTGATTGCCCGACCAAGATGGTTCTACTGACCTATCAACCCCCTATGGTGCATAGCACAAAACACATATAAACACATCACTGTTGAGGCCTATGATGAAGCTAGCATGAGCTCGCGGTCCTGACCACCCAGCCAAGATGACTCCACTTCCCTACTAACCTGTCATAGCACACTCGCACAGATATATACATGCTTTTTGTTTTTGTCTTGGTTGTTTTTCTTCTTTTTTTTCATTTTTCATTTCTCATGTCCTGAGAGTTAGGGAGAGATAGAAGGGAACATCTTCCCCCACCCTTCTCCCACATCATGCATACACAAAAAGGAAAGAAAGAAATACATCCATGGTAGCTGATAGATTGATCTTTTCTTTGCCATTACTTACTAGGGCATAAGGATTATATGGCATAGTTGATTAATTGTAAACACACTTACCAAACTAGATTTCCTTATTTCATCTTTAAGTCCTTTCCTTAGGCGTAATGTTATACAAGCATCCTCAAAAATTCCTACTTAGTCTTGTTTAAAATCGATGATCAACATTCCCCAAGAGGTGAATCTGGCTCTGCTTCAGGAGCCTCGTCGTGGGTGCATATACTCACTCTTCACTCCTCCTCAACCAATTTTGATTTTTATCTCCAAAATCTTCTTTGTGAATTTGATATCTTTTGAACATGGTCCTCTACCTAGACAAGGTGATTTGTAAGGCATTGTGCACTCTCATTTGCTAAGTTCCTCAAATCATCAACCTCCATGGCTAGTTCCCTTAATCCTTGTGCATTTAGGTCAATATCATTTTGATGTTGTGAGATTTTGCAGTCTAAATAATTCAGCCATTTCTACAACTTTGCATTCTCTAGTTCCCACTCATGAATGCTTTTTTCATTTTCCTGGAGAGCATTTTCAGTTCTCCCAAATAAATCGTATAGCCTTTCGATTTTCTCTTGCAGCATCATGTGTTTTCTTTCGAGCTCCTTATATCCATCTTTATGTTTTTGCTCAATTTCATTGAGCTTCTCCACTAGACTAAGCTCTTGGCATCTTCTTCTTTCTAAATTCTCTAGCTTCTTTTCTAACTCATTCCCTCTCGATTCTAATCCTCCAACTCTCTTATACACTTCTTGAAAGATCTTCTTTGAATGACCCGCTAGGGTTTCTATAGTCCCCTTCAAAGTGTTCGTCTCCTCTATCACTCATCTTAATGTGCTCAGCAGCATCGTTTGTAACTCCTCTTCAATTCTACAAGTTTTTTTATCTTCCTCGATATTTCTTTTTCTTTCATCTTCTCTCAGAGTCATCCATTTATCGACCTCTCCTTGTAGCCTCACATTCTCTTTTTCTAATTGTTCCATTCTCTTATCACTCTTATCTTGTGCACATTTAATCTTTTGTAATTTCAATTGGAAGTCCTCGTTGATCCCACCCACTTGATCACTATACCTGCAAATTACTTCTTTCACTCTCCTGATTTCTCGCTCCGCTTGATCAATTCTTCTCATCAAATTTTCCTCATGTTGTTGGAGCTCATCTTCGATTGTAAACCAATAACAATCTGCTATCACTAAATCAGAATTGATCTGCAAGACCTCTCTCCCTATTTCTTTATCCTTTCTAAAAATCTTCCCACTCTGAAGTTTATCAATTTTTTTTCAAGTTTTTGTTTTCTCTTTTCAACTCTTTGTTTCTGCGTTCCATGCATTTCACCTTCTCCTCCCATTTCTCTATGACCTCCTTTATTTTAGTTTGACTATTTTCTAATCTCTTCATCTTGGTCCTTTCGTTGTCTTGCTCCTCACATATTGAGTTAACTTGACATTGTAGAGTTTTTACAAGTTCTTTCAAGACTTGATCTTCAAATTCATTGGCCTTATTTTCACTTGCATATCCAAGGTCCTCATCTATCTTGAGCTTCTCAAAGCTATTGGTCATGTTGATTGTTTGTATCATCTTGGAGATGTCCCTTGCTATCCTCGAGGTCCCAATGGATTGAGAGAATTCGTTTCGTACCTTTTTCACTCCATTATATCTTCCATTGTCAACTTCCACATAGAGAGTAGGGAGAGAAAAACTACTTTCCTTCTTTGAGACATTCCTGGAAGAGACTTCTTTTGAGCTACACACATGCTCACATAGGCTCTTTTTTCCACAATCTCCACACATAGAGAAAAAGTCCAATGGAGTAAATACTCGAGGATAGAATTTGGCAATGGGAATTTCCTCACAACACCAACATCTCACATAGTTTGAAATAGGGCCAAACCGAGGACGTGTGTTCACCTGATTTCTCATTGTTCGTCCAAATCCAAATTGCCTATTAGTCCGGCCATGATCCATCTACCTTGGTTCGATTTTTTGAGAACCAGAAGCTTGCCTTTGTTGTGCCATCTTCTACTAGAAGTCCACAATAGATTGGGGCCGAATGGCTGTGCCACATGAATGGGGCACTAAGCAAAATTGTAGCAATCTCTCTGAGATATGCTAAACCAATCTCCAATAGGATCGCCAAGTGATGGGGTCCTATGCCCAAGAGAAAGATGCGTATATACGCTTATATTTTTCCCAAATTCCTTGAAATTTGTCAACTTGTTTTACTCTAAGTCCCCAAATTGTACTTGAATGTATTTGTGAAAGGCAGGGGAATGGGAACCCGAGTACATATGCTAACAGAGATCCAACTTTAATGGTTGATTCTCATGATTTCTCTCTTTTCCCTACTCACCTTTCTCTTTCTTTAACTTTTCCTTTCCTTCAGCCCCACACATATTCTCTTTCACCCACGTGCATTCAGTCCCTTCCCCTCTTACACAGACACTTTTCCACTCTCTGATCTACTTTCCCTTCATTCGTCCTTCACTCGTTCCCTTCCTACTTTCCTCCCTTACTTATAGACTCACTATCTTTTCCCAATCACCAATTACCCAAACTAACTACTTCAACTCACCATCCAGTTTGAATATACCTCCCACTATTACCACATGCGCTAAAAGATCCCCTTTCTTGCCTCATTTCATAACTGCTCACGTCCATATACGTGGGGTGTTTAGTATAGGTGATAACCTAGTCATGGGTATGGGAATTAAATCAAATGGCTCAGTTATAAGAGTCACTTGTTTCTGTCTATGGTAAATCAGACTTGTAATGGAGAGGGCTAAAATGAAAGAGATACACAAAATGAATTCCCTAGCGTTTTCTCTTTATATGTGCGTTGATTCATCCTTTACGAAGGTGTAGGGCTAGAGTATTCAGTTTGGTTGAAGTTTTCCATCTTAGCCAATATGAAAACAAATTATCGGAATTATTCACTCATCTCAGGTCATGCCCAATTCTGATGCCCTTATACAAGCAACCATGAGAGCATTTACATGCATGATAGCTTCAAAAGATTACAGATACATGAGAACATTCATCCAAAATTTTCACGCTATTGAATCGAATCCATAAACAAGAAGGAGATCGCTTTTACACATTTGTTCCTTTCTATAAAGTAGCCAACGTCATGTTGTTCAATTAAAGAACTGAGTAGAGTAGGATACTATTGCTCCTCTCTCGACCTCCTTGAGTAGCTCGTTCCCCCCCCCCCCCCCCCCCCCAACCCACAACTGGATGTATATTTCTCCACAACTCCTCCAAAAGAACCCAAAAATCTCTCCCCTGTTGGACTTCTCCCCTTTTATCCAAAAAGGAAGAAGAAGAAGAAGAAACACTCCCTTCTTTCCCCCCTTTTGAAGAGCTCCACAACCCTCAAATTGTTGTCACCCTAGTGACCACCTCCCCCTGTTTCATGTTTGACACGACAAGTGACCACCACCCTGCCCCCTCCTCGACCTCTGTATACTTGCTCATATGAGCACCAAAAAGAGCTGAGAAAAGAGAAAAACAAGGTAAAACCCCTCATGGTATGCAAAAAAAAGATACCCCCCTCTAGAGGAACTAGTGTCAATGTTCGATCAAGATCAAAGTCATCCAAATGTATAGACTCATGGCGTTCGATAAAAAATTATCGAATTATCATTCAAAAATTATTCTCTCATGTCGGAATAAGTTGACGTGGTACTGAATAATTCGATCGAATAATGAAGGGTTGTAGTAAAATTATGTAATTATTCACAAATAAATGAATTGTCAAATAACTAATAATGCAACCTAGCTCATGAATAGTATTTTAGATTCACCATTTTCCTACGATATCAGACTAAGTTTTCTCAGATAGACATAAATTCAACATGTGCAGAACACATTAGGCAAAATACTTCATTATTGGTCTTCAAATACTAGAAATTACAAGATAGAAGAGATCCCATTCTTTGAAACAACAATATTGGAACAAAGATAAATGGATTCAGTCTGCACTATACAAGTGATGATTCTCTGACCTTCTTCTTCTCATTAGACATACACGTCTCTCTTAGATACAATCCCCATTAAAACAAGAATACAATGAACTATATTCCCATGACATCAGCATAACCAATTTATAACTACCTATTAAAACTCTGAGTCACCAAAATTCGGATACAACAACATTTCGAGTGAGTAACATCTGATTCAACAAACACTTAATCTGATTAACTACTTGTCTTCAGAATTCTCTACCCTCAACAAGGATTTTGGAGAATCCCCATCTCAGATATCATCTACGTTAGTGGCCATGATGGTCATTAAGAAGGTACCTTTTATTTTAGATGTTGTACGTTTGTTAGTAGCATACAGATCTTCAAGAGACGTGATTGATGACCGTAACAAAATTGCTCAAAATTGATTGTAAGTATATTTATGTTTTGTACTTTTTGTATTCATCATATGTAGTGATGGATTATGATAGTTGAGGAAGCTCGAGTTGGAATGCTCAAGTACTTTCAAAGAAAGTAAGAGAAGAATTCCAAGAGTTGTTTCTAAATGAACTACCTTTGGGTTTATCTTCTTGCAAAAATATTAAGCACACGATCGAATTGGTGCTAAGGGTGAGCCCAATGGATCGACCACCATTTTGTATGAGTCTGCAAGAGGAGAATAAATTTTGCAAGATTCTGGATGAGTACTTGGAGAAAGGGCTGATTAGACCCACCTATTTGCCTTTTGCAACACCAACTCTACTATTAAAGATGAAAAATGGGTCTTATCATATGTGTATGGACTATCTAGCACAATAAAATTACCATCAAGCATAGATACCCCATGCCGATAATAAAGGATCTTCTTGATGGCCTAGGTGGAGAAATTGTATATGAAAAATAGATTTGCAGAGTGGCTACCACCATATTAGAGCTAAAGAGAAGGATGTACATAAAACTTCTTTCTGGACCCGTTTTGGACATTATGAATATTCATTTATGCCATTTTGGTTTGATTAATGCACATGCTAATTTTATGATGTTAATGAATGATACTTTACATACATTCATTGGTAGATTTTTTGTGAATTTTGTAGATGACATGTTAGTGTATAGTAGGTTTCTACATAAGCATGAGAGTCATTTAAGGTCATTATTAAATAAATTAAATGAAAATTAATAATTTTCAAATCCTAAAAAAACTTAATTATTTGTTCTAGAGATAGAGTATCTAGGGCATGTAGTCTCAATCGATAAGGCCAAGATGGATCCCAATTAGAAGGTTTTAGTTACATTAGCATGGCCAAATCCTCAAGATCAGGGGTAGCTTCAATCATTCTTAGGAATTTTTGGTTTTTATCAAAAATTCATTTAATCTTATTTGTTGGTAGCACCACCTATGAGAAATTTGCTTCAAGGCAAAGTATCTTTCACATGGAAGCAAGAGAAAGAAGATAGTTTTGATACTTTAAAGAAAGGCATTTTGGAGGCTCAAATACTCAAAGTGGTGGATCTAGAGAAGCCATTTGAGTTGGAGATAGATGCTAGTGGTATAGACATATGAGTAGGTTTGAGCCAAGATGGTAGGTCGATAGCCTTTGAAAGTAAAAAGTAAATTCGTGCACAACGCAGTTATCCAATACATGAACATGAGTTGTATGTAGTGATGCATGCTCTTAAAGTGTGGAGACACTACCTTTATGGTGCAAAATTAAATGTATAGACAACTCACCAAGCATTTTGAAATCCTATAGAAGAGGCAAAGAGAATAAAATAGCTGATGCATTATCTGAAATAATCTATCAAATGAGCTTTACAATTCTTGAAAGCTCATTGCTTCAAGAAATAAAGGAAAGAACAAGTGTAAGATCCACATTTGTTACATATCATTAGAGCCATCAATGATTACTCTATTATAGGACATGGGGTAGTCCCATCTACTTATTCCCCTAGTAAAGCAAACATGTCAAGTCTGTATTCCAATTTTTGAAGGGAGAATGGAATAGTTAAATGGAAAAGAAAGGTTTTGAAACTAGATTCTTGGAATTTGAGAAGAAAATTAAATATGATAACCATGATGTTCGTTATGTAGGGAATCTTGGAGTTGAAAAGACCATTTAGCTAATAAGAAGAGCATTTTTGGGGCTAGGATTAGCCATAAATATCCACAATATGTTCAACACTGCTTTATGTTGTTGATATATTTTGGTAGTGATGTGTTTGAACACACTAGGACCACCAGTGCACTTTTTGTTGAGATTATGAGAGTGCATCTCCCTTTGTATCTTGGAGTCACTCTATTTTTATTTCATTTCCATTTTATATTATATCCTTTGTATTTGGGTAACTTGCCATTTGCTTCTACCATTTTTGTATTCATTCTCTTTCAAGGAGAATTATCCCACATGATATGTACTTTGGCAAGCTCATTTCTAATCCATGTGAGTTTACCCATTTCTTGGTCTACTCACTTTGAGTCTTCCACACTCTTTCTTTTGTGAGTACACTCTTCTTTTCATTTTTCTTCCATGCGTGCACTCTCTACATGGTATTAGAGTGGTAGGTGGAGGTCTTGGTGGTGCGTTTGGCAATGATTTTGGTGGTGGTGGTGGTTCTTGAGTGTGGTGGGGTTGCTCTTCACCTATTTGGAAAAGCTTTTTGCCATTAGCATACACTCTTTTGGGCCTCATTTTGCCCATTTTCCTAGCCCCCCACCCTTTTTCATCATTCTCCCACCATCTTCTACCATTTTTCCCCTCCCACACCCTCATTTGTGGCAATATTTGCTTGTTTAGTTCATTTTTGTGGTCATGCTATGGCCTTGATATTCACTCTCAAAGTTTATAAGGTGTTTATAAACACTCTTAAGGACATGAAACATCATTTTTCTCATATTTGTGTAGTATATAACATTCATAAACACTTCATTTCTAGATTCCTAAGTTTAAGATTCAGTTTAATCTCTGACCGCATCAATTCAGATAAATCAAGCTTCATTCTTTGTCTTCAATCAGTTGGAAGGTTGCTCCTTTCTCTCCTCTTGTTGGTAAATGGAAGAGCAAGCACAAAATGTTGTTTCTATGAGAATTTTGCTACTGTGCATACTCTGATGCAGCTCTGTGAAAGACACATTTTTATTTATACTTCTCTTGGTAGACTTCACATGCTTATTGCAAAATGTTCATTTTTTAACGTTGCTGAAATTTTTGTGTGCATCGGTTAATGAGGTATAACACCGTGTTGAAAGTCAAATAGCTTCATAAGAAGCTTTCTCTATATTCTTACAAACGGGCAAAGTCTTTGGATATGGATTGTATCCACAAGTCACAACGGGTGTTGACTTGGATTAACCCATCGCTTCTGAAAGCTTCCTCAATCCACCACGGGACAAATCCCATCGTCCATAGCGAAGGAAATCTTTTGCTTTTAGTTCGCTTTATTAAAAATCTACGAACGGCAGATTTTACAGATTTATATGATACGCTTTAGCGATCGTAGCTTTTTGTTGATCGTAGATTTTTACGGTATAGCTTTTGGAGGGTTCTTGAAAACTATATAAGGAGGACATGCTCATTGTGTAAATCACTCACTCAAAGATCTAGAGCTTGGAGATCTTCTTGAAGACAGAGTGTTCTCACACTCTTGAAGGAGGTGAATTTTTGGTGAAGGAGAGGCTACGCTCATTGCAGCAAGAAGTCTTCTACGAGGTGGTGGTAACTATCTTTTGTGAGTTAACCTTGTGGTTGATTTACAATTTTGTTACACTATTTTGTTAGCTTCGTTGCTTCGTTCTCTTCACACACACTTAGATTATTTCGACATAATCTAAATTTTGTATCATCATCTTCTTATTCTTCCATTAGTGAGTGCACCACTTTATATGGTTGAGTAGTACTCCCATGTTGTAATTTGGACATCTATTATTTTTAGTGAAGTAAGCATCCAGCTTATGTTCCCTATCCTTGTCTCAAGATCTCTTTCTTTCTCTATCTCACTTATCATCTTGTCAATTAAGTTGTGTATGCTCAAAAGGTTTTAGTATTGGAACGATCCTGGGGCCCCAAATTCCAACACACCTTTGGCTAGAGGGATTCTAATCAGTCCACATATCACCACCAAGTCAAACAAAAGCAAAAAATCATAATGCAATAAAGAAGGTTTTCTTAAGTTAAACTCTTTTCTTTGAGCAAGCTACGAAGCCACACTATGATCAAAGTAATGGTGCACTTGCATCATTGTACTGTGACCAAAATAATAGCACATTGCCATCATTGTTGCAGGGATGAATAATATTTAAATATAAAGCACTAGCACCTAGCTATGGATTCACCGGTTGCTAATCACCAAAAACCGCATACAACATTGTGCCAATCTCTTTGGAGAGAGAGAGAGAGAGAGTGAGAGAGAGAGAGAGAGACAGAGAGAGAGAGAGAGAGAGAGAGAGAGAGAGCGAGAGAGAGAGAGAGAGAGAGAGAGAGAGATTGAGTGACTCTAAGAGGGATACTCTTCAGCTCTCTGGACCATACACAACAAGCAAGCAGGAATTGCCTTTCATTACCTACATTGCTCCACATCAAGCGAGAGAGATCCACTGCTCGAGAGAGAGAGAGAGAGAGAGAGAGAGAGAGAGAGAGAGAGAGAGAGAGAGAGAGAGAGAGAGAGAGAGAGACTCTATCACTTTCTTTTTTGGCACAGAGAACCTCTATGCGCCAGTTCATTAGGCTATTGAGACCTCTCTCATGAAGAAGAGAAAGAGAGATAAGAGAGGGTTGCCATATCAAGGCTCACTACCCAAAGGAGAGCTTTAAAAAGTAGCCATCACTGTGCAGAGAGTTGGCACTTGTCAAAGTATTGAGTAAAGAGAGCCATGAGAAAGAAAAACCAAACCACTCTTTGCAACAATGGACTCATCATCCTTCTAATCAACTCGAGCACATCCCTCTGCACCCGCACAATTGATGTTCGATGGCCCCTGTAAGCTAGCACCTCTAACATTAGTGGTGATGTCATAGGACTAATGGAACTCAGTCTTAGAGCCGAATTTGGCAGCATCTTTCAGCATGCTTGTCCAAAGTTCTTTTAGTCTACATATTCATAAAGCATTAAATGTTGAGATTATTATTGGATGCTTTGTCAAAGAACTTATTTGAGACTATTATTGGAGGCTTCATCAAAGAACTTATCTGAATTAATGCACACATTTGGTTTTATTCCTTTGGCTTGATTCTGCTTATTCGTATCAGATCAAAGGGTTGATCATTGAACAAGGGGTCATATAAACATTTATTCATCACTTTAAAATGGAAACTTTATGTGATTAGCTCTAACATTTGGAGCTACACTTGCTATTTGATAATGTCTCTCTCTCTCTCTCTCTGTCCATACGATATTTTAGCATTCAAGTTACCCATTCAAGGCACCTTTTGTATTTGTTCAAGAGTCCATTACCCTCCATTTGACACACATAAGTGCCTCCCCTCTTGTAACCTCTCATCACAAGTATATTCTTGTGTCCACTTGACCACCTCTCTCTCCAATAACCTTATTTGGAAACTCTCATAAAGGGCCATTTTGGATTATAGCAACCCTATTTGGTGGGTATATCTTTTGGCACCCCTACTAAGGCATCAAAATTTGCATCTAAGAACTTCATTAGTAGTTCCCACAAGGGTTTACCTACAACTTTAGCACACTTTGACATCAAGTGCCCCCCATCTTTGTATAACAAGCAATATAAGAAGGATCATGTTTGTGTGATTTGGGAGGCTATTCTAAGCCCCAAAGTGTCTCTCATTGCAGTTTTAGGGCTATTCTAAGCCCCCCTCCCTCCATTGTCAAAAGTGTAGGGATATTCTAAGCCCACCCTACTCCATCTCATTTTTTTTTACAAATTTTTGCAAGTGTGGCAACTTTGTTTTGATAGCGACCATGTCCATGATTTTGAATGCAACATCCTCAAGTCAGTTGTATTTACCCTCCTTTATCCCATATTCATGCTGAAAGATGAAAGACTAAATGACACAAATTACAACCTATGGAAGGACAATATTAGTGCTTACCTCTATACAAAGCTGTTGTATGAGGTAGTGGAAGGAACAGAATGAGAGACTCGTAAGGAGCACAATTTAGGACCTTGGAATATATGGAACAGCAAAGATAAAAGGGCATTAGGACAAATTCTCCTCACATGTGATGAATTGACAAAGGGTGACATCACTACATGTAAGACTTCAAAAGAAGCTTGGGATACTTTAGCAAATCTCTATGAAGATAAAACACCTTCTAAGATTTATGCCTTAGAGGCTGAATTTCACAATCTCACTATTCATCCTCCATATACCATCACAAAAGTGATAGCCCAATTTGAAGATTATCAACACAAGTTAGCACTTTGTGGACAAAAGATTTCAAGTGAAGACATGGCCATAAGATTATTCTACAAGCTTCCTAGGTCTTATGAGACTTTTGTGACCACTCTATACAATAGAGGTCAAGAACTCACTTGGAAAGAAGTTAGAAGACTTTTGCTTCTTCATGAATCTAGGCAAAAGACCAAAGCAACACAAGAGACAACTATGAAGGCCAAAGCTACCTTCCATAAGACTAAAGGTCAAAAAGACAATCAAGTGTTTAAGGACAAGGTGCAAGAAGAAATTTACTTGCGATTTTTGTGGCAAACTTGGACACATGAAAAATTTTGCTTTAAGAAGAAGAACAAAGATAAGTCTAAGTCTACTTCAATGGAAAAACATCACTCTCACTGCACAAGTGAAAACCTCTTTCTCACAATTGAAGACAAGGCACTTGTTGCATCCACTATCAAGAAAGAATGGATCTTTGACAGTGGGGCTTCGTCACACATGTGCCATGGCAAAGATGATTTTCATGAGTTTGAAGAGCACAAAGGTCAATTTTATCTTGGAGATAGCAAGTGCATTGAGATCTAAGGATTTTTAGTTTTTAAAGGTTTAATTGAAGGGTTGACTAAGGGGGTGCAATGAATGGGTACAAGTCCCATACGAATGAGCACGTAAATTTGTATAAATACATAGCTTTTGTAATGAAACAACAAGCGCATTTGGATCCGTGCAGCATATGAGTTGTCGGTACTTCTTTTCCTTCTACCTCATCTCCTTCTTTGTTAATCTGTACATTGTCTGTTATAAATTTATGTCCTTCCTCCTGTAACTGGTGAGCAATACCATGCTACTCATTAACAGATAGCAAGTGCATTGATATCTAAGGAAGAGTCAAAGTTCATGTCACTAACTCAGAAGGTGAGACCAAGTCACTCAAAGATGTTCTTTATGTACCAAGCCTTTGTAGCAACCTTCTCTCAGTGAAGGCCATTACAAAGTGCAACATGATAGTGCAATTTGATCACAACAAAGTTCAAGTAATTGATCATGAATCCAATAAAGCTATAGTTGATGGCTTTGAAGACAAAGGACTCTACAAGCTTTCAAGTTTTATGGCCAAAGATTCAAGTCTTCACTTGTGGCATTGCAGATTTGGACATACCTCTTGCTTAGCTAAGATATCTTCCAATCATCTTGCAAAGGGTTTACCCAAGATTGCACAAGTGGAATTGAATTACCAAGCATGAGCCAAGCCTATAGAAGCATCCATTTCTGCATCGAAACCCTTAACATTAGTCCATGATGATATTTGTGGGCCTATGCATACACCTTCTCTTAGTGGGTCAATTTACTTCTTCTCGATAGTAGATGACTTGACTAGATACGCTTGGGTTTATTCACTCAAGCATAAAGAGGATGCCCTTTCCAAGATTAATGAGTGGACACAAATAGTTCAAGAAGGTTTTCCAAGTTCTTTGAAGATCATCCGATCTGATGAATTCTCATTTTCCATTCCTATTTTTGAGAGTCCACTTACATCATCTATAGTGGCATTCTGAGCATGTACTCTTCCATTCTTGGAGTCTAGCATCTTTTTATTTACCATAGGATACTTCTACATCTACTTGGATTCATCACTCAGTTGGATCCTTTTCTGAGCCAACTTCTCGATTTAGAGGGGGCTTCCATGGTCCTACCAACACACATTAGGACTTTGTACACTCCATCAAGGACTACAACATACAGATGCATTACGATGTGACTATGATTTTATGCTTCATTCTTTATATTTCATTCTTGCAGGACCTACTTCTTGGCGATACACATATCATGGTGAATATTGTCAAAGCTTTGGAGGTTACCACATACCACATGGAGTCATCCTATCTATCTTGCGTGGAGGTGATCTCGTCCAATGAGATCTGGTTTTGTTCCTGTACCTCTTCGGTGGCATACCTATGGAGCATCCGGTTGATCCATCTAGTGGACATCTTATGGAGTACTTGGAGATCCCGCATGGTCGATACCACTGTCAGGCTATGGACTTCATCATGGAGACTTTCTTATTAGTGCTCGTGGTGCTGGTGCTGCTACATTCTTGGTGGAACTTTTCTCATACCCTAACAACCTCAATACTCAACAAAATGGAGTTGTAAAGGGGGTGCTGAGAATATGAGAGTACATCTCCATTTTGTATCTTGGAGTCACTCTATTTCTATTCAATTTCCATTTTATATTATATCCTTTGTATTTGGGTACCTTGCCATTTGCCTTTACCATTGTATTCATTCTCCTTCAAGGATAATTATCCCACATGAGATGTACTTTGGAGAGCCCCTCCCAAATCTATATAAGGAGGGCCTCTCCCCCCATTTGTCCTTGGTTAGAAGCTTGAGGAGCCTACTCCATGCTCTTGGCAAGCTCATTTCTAATCCATGTGAGTTTATGTCTATCACACTCTTTATTTTATGAGTACACTCTTCTTTTCATTTTTCTTCCACGGGTGTACTCTCTACACTTTTTTCCATCTTTAGGAGGTTTTCCCCCCAACTTGTATATACACATATAACCCTAATAGGTTACCTATTTTTATACTTTCTATTGGTAATACATTCAATATTGTGTTTTGTGCTCTAAGCTTCTTCCTAACAATTGGTATTAGAGTAGGTCGTCGCTTCATCTAGAGCATCGTCGATACCCCTCCGGTCACAATCTTAGAATCACATGAAAATTGGTCAGCATACTCACGGTGATTAGGAGTTCAAAAATACTTTTCTTTATGGTGCCAAAATTGTAATCTGAGCTCGTTTCTGCATCCAAATGCACTATCGTAACACCTATGCAAACAATTTTATCTTTTTGTGCCAAACATATATACAAGTTTCCATATGCCAATATAAGCTCCTCAAAGTCTATTACAAGTTTAATAGAACTCGATATCGTAGTTCTCTTCAACTTTTTGAGATACAATCATTTTTTTGCATCAGGGCATTTTAGTCAATGGCCATGGGTGGAAGCAGTGATGCATTCCATATGTTGGGTATTGAGAATAAGTTCGATGGTACCAATTATCCATTATGGGCATATATGATGCATCATGTATTGGTCGCAAAAGGACTATGGAATATTGTGCAGGGCATTGAAAAATGTCCTACTACATCTTAAACACAGTTATTGAAGATGATACAAATGGCATTTAAGATGATGTTCTTTAGGTTCCTATTCATGCTATGGTTCCTATTGCACCTACTATAGAGAAACTTCATTGGGATGGTAGAGATGCTCAAGCACATGCATTGATAGAATTGTGTATCAAACATGCCATTATTCTTTAGATTCACTCCTATAGTACAACAAAGGATGTTTGAGGTACACTTACCACTTTGGACCAGGAAAGGATCAGTTGATTTTTGTTGATGGAGTCTTGCAAGACAGTTCACTTGTGCACACTGTTTTGAATGGTCTTCCATATTCATATCAAAGTTTTTCTTCTAGTCTTTGGTTGATGATAAAAGGCAATCCAAATGCCTTAACATTTGACAAGTTACTCTTTGTTCTCTTGTAGGAAGATCATTCTAGAAAGAAGAGGTCCATTATGTGTGTTGCACATCAAGCTTTCTTGGCTAGTGCGAAGGGCAAAGGTAAATGGAGCTTATCTAGTAGTAAGCAAAAATCTGCTAATTTTGCACAATCAAAGAAGGATGACAAAGATGAGAAGAAAAAAAAAGCAGAAATGGTTTTTGCAAATACTATAAAGGAAATGATCATGTCATAATGAGCTATCCAAAACTAGCTGCAAAAGAGGCAAAGAAAAAAGAGGCTAGAATGGTTGTTGGAGAGGCCTCTACACCCAAATCAGAGTCTGTAAATCTAGTGCAGAATGAAGAATTGGCATTTGCTACTGTTTGCAATTATGAACCATCTGCTCATGAACAGTGTATGTCTACAGTAGACGCAGATGTTTGGTACTTTGGTAGTGGGGAAACCAAACATAATACCTTGTAGTGCAATTTCTTCCCTTCACTTGAGCCTGACCCTATAGGGAATACTACCACATGCGACAAAAACTCCTCTTATCCTATCATGGGAGTTGGTAAGATCATTCTGACTAATGTTGATGGTAGTTCTTTTACATTTTTGGATGCTTTAGTTGTGTCAGGGATCAAGAACAATCTGTTATCAGTTTTAGCATTAGCCAAGATTAGCTTGGTTGTGAAATTTATGGATGGCACATGTAGAGTTCATGATCTATCAAACGGCAACATCATTTGAAATGGTGCCCAAACTCATAGATTGTGGGCTCTACAAGCTCATAGATTATGAAAAATCCATGAATCATTTAGCATGTGCAATTCAAGTTTTGCATGCTATGCCAGATGCAAAGTTTTGGCATGCACACTTTGTTCATTTGAATTTTGCTAGTTTGTTATGCATGAAATGGTGTCCTCTGTGCCCAAACTTAAAGCACCTAGTAAACATGTATGTGACGGCTATATTTTGGGCAAAATGCAGCATTCCTCCTTCCCAAAAGATGGTTCAGTACGAGCTACTTAGAAATTGTAGCTTGTTGACAATGATGTTTGTGGTCCTATGCAAATACCCTCTTTTGGGAACTACCTTTACTTTGTGACTTTCATTGATGATTTTTCTAGGCACGCATGGGTATATCCATTGAAAGAAAAGTCCAAAGTGTTAATGGAGCTTTACCACATAGATTCTAGTTTAAGGCTACTATGTGTGCATCATATGTATGTAATGGGTGTCCTACTAAAGCATTGCAGTCTATCACTCCTTATGAGGTGTAGCATGGTTGCAAGCCATCTGTTGCTCACCTGCATGTCTTTGGTTCTCTAGTTATGAATTAGTGCCTGGTACAATTTTGAAAGCAAAGGCTATTGTTTGTATCATCCATAGATTTAACCAATTTTGGTTAGCCGTTATGGTGTTTCTGTGGAAGATGCAATTCAACCATTACTTTCATGTACTAAGGAGACAACAATTAGCTCAAAAGATGTATATGACTCTTTGCTACCTCTTTTTACAAGTGAACAATCTTGTGTTGGTCCAAATGAGGCAATTTCTCAACCTTTGTAGGTTCCACATGATGATGTAGATCATTCCATTTTTTATGCAGATCTACATGATGTGCTTGTTGATGAGAGTTCTGATATAGAGGAGGCAAAAACTATGCCTAAATGGATAGTGCAGACTTTGCGAGATAGCAAATTAGATGCATCTCTCTCATATCATACTTGTTCAAGCTCTCATAGTGCTTCTTTTGCATCAGATTGCTATGTTTTGGCCGCCTCTAGTCTTTATGATGAGAATGAGGCTATTTCATTTCATGAAGCACTAAATTCAAAAAATTGGATGGCTGCTATGCAATTAGAATATGATGCTATTATGAAAAATGGTACCCTAGCCTCTATGTGACTTGCCTCCTAGCAAGAATGCCATCTGGCACTAAGTGGGTATACAAGTTGAAGCATAAGCCTCATGGAATACTTGACATGTATTGTTGAGATATCAAGCTCAGCATGTGATGATAAAGGATGGCACGTATCACTTCTTCGTTTCATTGACATGTATAGTGGTCACACCGGTATATGTCAGGGATACTTCATTCAGCTTTACTAGATTTATCTACGAAGAGTGATGGTGCATTTGTTTTTTGCCATATAACTCATTCACAGACATTAGGATTTTCCTTATGTATTGTTCTTTATATATTGCACTTGTATTGTTGTTTCTACGTCATTCTTGTACACTCCTTTCATGTAATAGAAGAAGAATAGGAAGAAGTGCATTCTTCCTTGCTTCAATTTTTGTGAGTGCTCCTCTTTGATTGTGAGAGTGTGTGTGCATGAGTTCTCTTCCTTATCTCCTTCCTCATGACATGGTATCAAAGCCTATGTGGCTGTAGAGAGCTTCTAGAAGAGGTTGTCAGTGAGGAGTACGTGAGAAGGCATGGAGAAAGCATGATTCACAAATGACCTCATATTGTTATGAAAATTGCTATGAAGGTAGAAGGCCTCAAAATATTTTCACGAGTTATCCCTTTTGGCTCACTCATTTTTATCATATTTCTGTTTCGTAGCCATCTTGACCACTATTTTCAGCCTGCAAGGTGGTGCCCATAGAAAACCCAGGTCCACTTGCAAATTGCATCATGTTTGGCAACACATATACATTCTAGATCCAAAATTTCAAGGGATTCCGTGTACTATTGATACACAAAGATTGTGGTTTTCTGAGATTGAACTGTCACGTCAAAGTGCGGTAGTGTTCAAGTAGAAGTACTGCTTGTAATGTTTTTGCAATGTTCTGAATTACTACATAGATGGAACGAATCAGCTTATGAGTGATAAGCTAGACAAGAACAATTTCCATGCTTGGAGATTCACAATGACAAATTTCCTATGGGAAAATGCTAGTTGAAGCACATCAAAGGAGAGAACGAAAAGCACAATTATCAAAGAGGAATCAAACTGCGGACTAGCTAAGAGCATGTGAGGAATGGAATCAAGGAGCATGAAAGGTAATGTATTGGCTATCTATTAGAATATAGGATATCATGATCCTGCACATACAGGATATCAAGACTCTGAAAGAGGCCTGAAATAGTTTGTTCACATTGTATGAGACCAATAGAAAGGCATAGAAATTGCAACTCAAGAATGAGCTACATACACTAGAGAAAAAGGGCATGTCGGTAAGTGACTACACCCTGAAAATCAATAGCATATGTGAGTCACTTGCATCTATTGGTGTGAATGTAGATGATGATGATAAGATGGAAGTGTGCCTTCGTGGTTTAGCAGCTACATTTAAGCAGTTCATTTTAGTAGCTACATTTAAGCAATCCATAACTTCTATACAGACCAAGGAAAATATTCTGAATTTTGCTGATTTGGTGTCCATGTTGATTATTGAAGAAAAGAATCTGGGTGAGGACTCAAACTCCCAAGGAAAACCTAGTTTTGAGCACATATTCTACTCTAGTAGA
This sequence comes from Ceratopteris richardii, assembly GCA_020310875.1. Classification (NCBI taxonomy): domain Eukaryota; kingdom Viridiplantae; phylum Streptophyta; class Polypodiopsida; order Polypodiales; family Pteridaceae; genus Ceratopteris; species Ceratopteris richardii. The sequence continues at coordinate 113,925,866 of CM035427.1, forward strand.
GGAAGAGATAGAGGCAGAGGTTTTGGAAGTGGAAGAGGAAATAGTACCCAAGACCAAGGTCAACATTAGAATCATGTAAGAGGTAGAGCACAATTTTGAGGCAGGGGGAGCCAAAAAGGCTACAAAAATTTCCAAAGAAATGATTCATGTAATGATAGTAAAGGATGCTAGACTTATGGTAAACCTAGGAACTTGAACGTGATTGCAGGTTGAAGAATCAAAATAACAAAAGAACTATGCATCCACAAGTGCATATGATTCTGAGAAGTTGTTCATGGTTCAACATTTATGATGAATACAATGTCTACTGATGCTTTTAAATCAAATGGTAATGTCTGGTATTTTTATTCAAGTGCTTCAAATCACATGAGCTGTCATGCAGAATGGTTTAGTAGTTTGCAAAAATTGCCTGTTGCTAGATATGTTGAAACAGGTGATGGCACATCACACCCTGTCACGCATACAAGAAACATAGCATTGTCTATGGAGGATGGGAAGGTTAAACATCTTGCTGATGTGCTTCATGTTCAAAATATAACAAAGAATCTGGTTTTTGTTGGACAAATGATTGACCAGGGATTACAAGTCAGGTCCAATGCTGATGGCTTATATGTAGAAGAGTACAAAAGGATGGATGATTGATTGCCAAAGGAAACAAAGTGGGTAAGATGTTCACCTTAAATGTGAAAATTCCTATAATGAATGTAGCCATGTTTGCAAAAGGTACAAGAGTTATTGCTACTATAGAGACTTGGCACAAACAAATTGGACATGCAAATTTGTAGAGGCTGAAATTGATGCATTCAAAGGAGATTGTCAATGGACTACCAAATTTCAAGGTTGCATAGGTGCAAAAGGTATCTATAACATGTCAATTTGGTAAATAGTCAAGAGCATCATTTTCGCATGACAAGCATGTTAGTGAAAATATGTTAGAAATAGTACATATAGATGTTTGGGGTCCTACAAAGACTATATCTATGGGTGGTTGCAGGTTTTATGTTACCTTTATTGATGACCATACATGAAAAGTATGGATATATTTCATGAAAGAGAAGAGCAAGGTGTTCACTCACTTCCAGAATTTTAAGGATATGTTGGAAAAGCAGACAAGAATATATTCATACATTAAGGTCTGATGGAGGAGGTGAATACATGTCAAATGAGTTTAGCAACTTTCTTAAAAGTCATGGGATTCCATGTCAGTTTTCATGCAGGTACACACCAAATGGCATTACTGAACACAGAAATAGACATATTGCATAAATAGAAAGAGCCTTGATGGTTGAGAAGAGTATGCCTCATTGTTATTGGGCAGAAGTCGTGCACACTGCTATATACATCATGAACAAAACTCTGACTGCTCCTGTACATGAAGTTACACTTGAAGAGAAGTTCATAGGTAAAAAGGAAAACTTATCACATATGAAAGTATTTGGCTATATTGCATATGTACATGTTCCAAATAAGTTGAGGATGAAGCTTGATTCAAAGGTAGAAAACTGTATCTTCATTGGGTACTCCCTTGAGCAAAAGGGATATAATTGTTATAACCCACTCACAAGACAGGTGAAGGTAAGCAGAGATGTGGTGTTTGATGAAATATCAAGCTTCTATGCAAATGCCAAAGATGGACTTAATCTTGAACCAAATGACAAAGAAAATGCAGAAAAATCATGTGCAAAATCTCAAGTTTTGAGTGGACCAGATGCGTCACCAAGCAATAGTTCCAACTCAAATCCATGGAGTGAAAGATTGCATGGAAATTTTAGTCTAGAAAATTCATCAAATACATCCAAGAAAGGTAAAGAAAAGCTTTTTACTGGTGGTAAAACATCTACAGAATTTGAAGACATTGATGGGGATTCAAGCAGTTCAGAAAAGAGCCTTGATGAGGAACTTGGATTGCCCTCTATGAAGAATCCGGGAGTAAGAAAGGCACATGTAGATGATACATGGCCAAGTCACCTAGGATAAAGAAGATCTGGCAGGATGCGGAATTCAGTGCAATGATTGGTATATGATAGTTACATGGCTCGTCATTGTGCCTACATGACAAAGGTAATACAAAATGTTGAACCCTCTTGTTTTGAAGATGCAGTTGGAAATGCAGATTGAAAAAAAATCTATGGATGAGTTGATGGCTGCACTTTATGGAAATGATACATGGAAGTTGGTTCCATTGCCGCAAGGAAAGAAACCCAAAGGTGGCAAGTGGGTTTACAAGGTAAAACACAATGTTGATGGTAGCATAATCAGATGCAAAGCACAGTTGGTAGCAAAAGGATATGCAAAAAAATATGGCATTTGTTGTTGCAAATGAGTCCAAGCCTACATACTTGGGCAATTAGCATTTATCTCATATAGTCACATATGACCATTCCCTTGTAAAATTCAATTTACTTTTATCCTTGTAAAAGCGCATATGTTAATTGCACTTCTCTCATGTGGAGTTAGGAGGAATCAAATCTCGAATTACTTGGTAGTTAATTGATGAGAAAATAATTCCTATAGTTTAGGATTCACTTTATGGTGAGAACTTGAATTTGAATTCAAAAATGTCTCCAACTCAAAACTATAAAAGAGGGTCAAAATCTCACATGTATTGAGCCCGATTTCGAGATCATTTTGAGAGGGATTTGTGTGATTAGTGAGCTCATTATATAGCCACTTCACTATCCTCACATTACGCAATTATACATAGCCAATGACATTGTATTTCTATGTGATTTAATACATATACATTGATCACATCTCTACTTCTCTTCTCTGCAATGATCATCTCAGAACAATGAACTTATCAGAGATTGTTCTTAGTGCATACTTGATCAATTGATGTGATTCAAAGTGGTATAGATTCAACATTATTTATATCTTCTAGCTACAAAGTTGCATTCTCATTGCTTTTCTCAATCTAGAGAAATATTCACATCTTTGCTCACTTGTCTGCATAATGTAGCAACCCAAAAATATTGGGGTAATCTTCCAACTTGCTAAGCATCTTTCTAAGTGTAAATCTCATCATTTCTATTGAAATAACTCATGAATGGTAGCTATCTAAGTTAATTAGATACTACCAAGAGGGATTTATTCAATTTCTAGCAGGTTAAGAGCACTCTTCATTTTACTAAACATGTGTAGAGACCAAAATAGCAAGTCTTAGCTCATAGTTGAACTTTCTACTCATCTATTTTGATCCATTGATTAGAGGATCATTCTCCAAAGCACATAGGTGATTATTTGTGATTTTTGGGAATATCAAGGGGTCTACTATACTCTCCACAATGTGTTCTTGGCTAGTGTGAAGCAAGATTTTGTAGCACCACTTCATCTCTAGAATCTATCCACCATCTCCTTCAATAGTGATATCAGAGCAACAACAAGAAAAATGGGAGATGGATTTCCATCATTCATTGAAAAATTGGACAGGAGCAACTATCCAACATGGTCCCTAAGTATGTAAGCTTATCTCCAAGCAAGAAGCTTTTATGGATACATCTCTGGAGATGAGGAAATGCCAATATTCAGAAGCAAATATCAACCTACAAGAGAAGAACAAGAAAAGCTAACTACATGGTGTGCAAAGGATGCTCTAGCCAAGTCTTATATACTTAAATCAATGTCTGATTTCTTATTACCTCACATTAGGAATTGCAAGACCTCCCAAGAGACTTGGGAAGTACTTTCTTCATACTTCTCATCAAATACAAGGAAGAACTAGCTTTGGATGGAGTTCACAACCTTGAAGAAGCAACCAAAGCAAAGTGTAGTTGACTATGTGACCAAGATGAAGGATGTAGCTAACCAACTTTGGAGCATTGGAGAAGAGATAGAAGAGGAATAGATAGTAAGGAAAATCATAAATGGCATCAAGGCTGATGATAAGTGGGAGTCCTTCACCACATCAATGGACCTATATATGGACATTTTGACCTCAAGACATTGATGGGGCAACTCTTCACACATGAGACAAAGATTGACAAGAATGGAGACAACTCTAGAGGAAATCAATCTTCTGCAATTTACACAAATAGAAATAAGAGTAAAGATAAATGCAAAGGGAAAAATAATGAAGAAGAGGCAAGTACCTCTCAAGTGAACTTCACAGGTAGAGGAAGAGGTACTAGAGGAAGGGGTAGAGGTGGAAAGCAAGACAGGGGGAGACCATACAACTCTTCACCTTGCAATATTTGTGGCTTGACCAATCACACCACTGAAGAGTGATCTAAGAAAACAAGGAATCATAGAGGAAGAGGTTTCCATTGAGGAGGCTATGGACAATCCAGAGGTAGGTTTAACAATGGAGGAAGTAATTACCATCACAACTACAACCAAGGCTACAACAAAAACAACAACTATCAAGGAGGTTTGAAAGGTAAAAGAGACTACAACAACTATATAGAAGACCAAGAGGATTTTCTACTAATCATGAACATGACATCCAAGCAAGGTAAAGATGATGAGCATCTTTTCTATATTGATTTTGGTTGTTCCAATCATGTGGATGGAAATGTAACATTGCTATTTGATCTTGAAGAACCTAAAGGGAAGCATGAAGTGCAGACAGGTGATGAAACTAGACACACTGTTAAAAAGATTGCAAATGTTAAAGCATTTGATGGTAACATGAACCTTTTAAGTTAGGTATTATATGTCCCAATCATAACAAAAAACTTGATTAGTGTTGGGCAGATTGTTGAGAAGGTCTTATAGGTTAGATTCACAAGGCACGGAGCATATGTGGAGGACCCCCAACAAGGCTTCAAGAGGATCACAAAAGGTGAGAAATCTGGTAGAGTTTTTACATTTGAAGTTGAAGATACGAGAAACATTGCACTCTTCAATTACAAAGATCAAACTCTATTTGAACTAGAGATATGGCATAAGAGGCTAGGTCATATAGGTGAAAGAACACTAAAGCAAATATGCAGGGATTGGAGTGTGCTTGGCATTCCAAATGTGTCCAAGAAACACATGATTTACAAATGTGGGGCATGCCAATTTGGAAAATCTCACAGGAAACCATTCAACAGAAAAGGATACATGTATGAAGATTACTTGGAGCTTGTGCACACATATGTCTGGGGTCCTAGTAGAGAGCCATCAATCTCAAGATCAAGGTACTATGTTTCATTCATAGGTGATTATAGTAGATGGAAAATTCTTTACTTCATGAAGCATAAAGATGAAGTCTTCACTTGTTTCGAGAAGTATTTTGCATTGGTTGAGAAAAAAGGTAGAAGCTTGAAGAGGATCAGATCTGATGGAGGTGGTGAATATTTCTCACATGAATTTGATTCATTCTTACAGGACAAAGGCATAAAGAGAGAGGTTACAACAAGGTATGCTCCTGAGTAGAATGGAACGGCAGAGATTAGGAATAGACTAATAGTAGAAATTGCAAGATCAATGTTGAATGAAAAGAAACGTCCAAACTACTTATGGGCAAAGGCTGTTTCCATAGCCACATACTTAATTGATAGGCTTCCATCCAAATCCTTGGATGGAATGACACCTTATGAAGCATGGAATGATAGGAGACCTTCCTTAAGACCATTGTAAAATCTTTGGGTGCATTGCTTATGCACATATACCCTCACAAATTAGAGGGAAGCTTGATCCAAAAGCTAAAAAGTGTATATTCATTGGCTATGGCCAAAACTAGAAAGGATATAGGTTGTACAATCCCCCTAACAAAGGATTTACAGTTAGTAGGGATGTGGTGTTTGACCAAAATAATTCATGGTTTGAAGATGATTGTAGGAAGATAAAGCTACCTCATGACTTGGAAAGTGATTTTCCAACTCTAACTCAAGAAGGTACACAAATACCAGAAGATGTCAACTCCGAAGATGAGGAACAGATTGACTTCAAAGCTTGGAAGTCCAAGGGCAAGACAAAATTCAAGCGATTGGAAGACATTCCAGAGTCATCCAATCAAGCACTTAAGAGATCTCAAAGGGAGAGTAAGAAACCCATAAGGTATGGCTATGCCACATCACTAGTAACCAAGCACTCTATATACATGACTAAAGATTCTATATTAGAAGATCCTTCTTCATTTGAAGAATCCAATAAGAAGAAAGAATGGAGATTATGTAGGAAGAAACTGAAAGCACTTCAAGAAAAAAACACTTTGGGATTTGGTTCCAAAGAAACCAAGCATGAAGATAATAGGATCTAGGTGGATTTAAAAATTCAAGAGGAATTCAAATGGTTCAATAAACAAGTATAAAGCAAGGCTAATGGCAAAGGGGTTTGCTCAAACCCATGGAGTAGATTATGAGGAGACCTTCTCACCTGTGGGTAAGATGCCAACAATCACGGTTTTAGTTAGTATTGTTGCTTTAAAGACTTGGAACTTGTATCGGATAGATGTTAAAAATGCATTCCTAAATGGATGGATCTCAAAAGAAGTTTAGATGGCTCTGTGAAGAGATGGATCTATACTTTGAGAAGATGAAGTGGTGTTGCAGAAACTTTGGACTACACCAGCCAAATAAACTCCAAGGAAATGAAGTGGACCCTTTTAGCTTGCTAATGGATGTTTTAGACACCCTATGTATCTTGGAAGATCACTCTCAAAAGATTGAATCAAAACATACTAGTTTGACCTATAGTCAACATGAGGAAACTTTCTATTTTGGTCAAGAGTGCTTCAACATTTCACTCAATGCTCATTCTTTGATTAAAATTGACCAGAGAGCTTTTAGAGGAATCTAACTAGGAAGAAATGCAGTCTAGTAGAAGTTATGTCATAAAAAATAAGTAACCATACTAAGAGAAATAAGTTTAGCAAGTTAGGCATGTGATCTCGACTTTTCAGGAGCTAGGAGATGTAGAGATACGGATGACATCAAATGAACATATCTCTCAGTTGTGAGCTCCAAATGCAATTAAATTTTGGGAGTATGTAGTAGACTTAGAGAGATAACTTTACCAATTTAAATCATTGAAAATGATGCACCATGATTAGAGAAACCATCTCTACAAATTGATTGAAAACTCAGAGGTGTGGTGGTGAACAATACATTCACATAGGCATGAAGATATGGACACAAATGATCATGAAAATAAATGTATAATGATAGTAAAGTACAATGGGCTTACTAGTACATATGTATGCCTTAAGACCACACTCTGATATGGCATGAAGCCCTACTAATAGAGGTACAAAAACCGTGACTAAAAGCCATGTATATATAGTGATGTTTGGAGCCTAAATTTGAATTTGAATCTCACCTAAAATCAATCTCCAATCTTTTAATGGTTGATTCTCCAACTCAGCCAATCACGAATTCATGGCTTTCTCCTTCCTAATCATCAAGTGGACTCAACCACTTAGATTCTTTCACCTTTACATAAAGTAGAAACTCACAAATTACAAGAGTGAGTTCACAAGTGAGCTCTACAAGCATTTGACATTTTCCTTCAAATCTCTATTTACTTTGATGACTCAAGCCACCACTTAGACTTGTCATGGACTTGTTCCACCAGCTCCCCCTCAAGTCAAGTGAGCTTGAGGTCTTCAATCTTCTAAGATTACCTCCAAGCCAATCATACCTTTGAATTTGATGAGTGTAGTTCCATCTAGTGCCTTGGTTAAAATATCTGCATATTGTTGATGGTTTGACACATAAGATGACTGAATTTCCTTGCTCAAAATCTTCTCTCTTACATAGTGATAATGTACTTCTATATGTTTAGTTCTTGCATGAAAAATTTGATTGGCAACCAAGTGAATGGAGCTCATGTTGTCACCAAAGATACTTGGAGTTCCAATCTCCAATCCAAAATATGTAAATATTGTCTTCATCCACATTGCTTCTTGAGTAGCTATGGCAAGACCTCTGTATTCAGCTTCAGTAGAAGAGAGTGCAACTGTGGGTTGCTTCTTGGATGACCATGAGACAAGTTTTGAACCTGCAAAGGTAAGATATCCTGAGGTGCTCCTTCTGTCTTCCTTGGAGCCAGTACAATCT
>CM035427.1:113938847-113946347 GCA_020310875.1 Ceratopteris richardii
ATGCATATGCATACATACATGCTTACATGCATACATGCACATACACATGCATACACACATACACACATAGACACACACACACACATATACACACATACACACACACATAGAGAGACAAACACACACATACACATACATGCATACATAATGCATATACATATGCATACATACATACTTACATGCATACACACACACATATGCATACATAATGCACATGCATATGCATAGATACATGCATACACATACACACACATATGCATACATAATACACATGCATACACATACACACACATAGACACATACATACACATAGACACATACACATACATATACACACAGATTTACACACTCATACACATGCATACACACACATAGACACACACACACACATACACACACACATAGACACATACACACATAGACACATACACACATAATGCATATGCATATGCATACATACATAATTACATGCATACACACACATGCATACATAGGCATACACACATAGAGAGACATACACACACATACACACACATACACACATAGATGCATACATATGCATACATAATGTACATGCATATGCATACATACATGCTTACATGCATACACACACATACACACAAATACATATACACACATAGACACACACACACACGTAGAGAGACACACACACACATACACACATATATATGCATACACACGCATGTAAAGAGACATACACACACATATACATACATATGCATACATAATGCATATGCATATGCATACATAATGCATATGCATATGCATATGCATACATACATACTTACATGCGGACATACACACATATACAAACACATACACACACACATATGCATACATACATACTTACATGCATACATAGACATACACACATATACACACACATACACAAACATATGCATACATATGCATACAGAATGCACATGCATATGCATAGATATATGCTTACATGCATACACATACACACATAGACACATATACACACATAGATACATACACACACATGGACACATACACACATACACATACACACACATATACACAGATTTACACACACACATAGACACACACACACATACACAGACACACTTAAACATGCATACACACATTCATACACACATAGACACACACACACTTACACACATAGACACACACACATACACACATACAAACTTACACAACAGAGATACACACACACATATATAAACAAACACATACACACATGGACACATACAGACTTACACACACACATACACACATCCACACACATTCACACACACACATACAAATGCATATAGACATATATATATATATATATATATATATATATATATATATATATATATATATATATATATATATATATATATATATATATATATATATATATATATATATATATATATATATATACACACATAGACACACACATATACACACACATACACACATAGACACATACAAACTTACACAAACGCATACACACATCCACACACATTTACACACATACATACAAATGCATAGACACATATATACAGATACACACGTATATACACACAAACACACACACATAGACACATACACATACACACATATATATATGCATAGACAGACACATAGAGACATACACGCATATATATATATATATATATATATATATATATATATATATATATATATATATATATATATATATATATATGTATATGTATATGTATATATATATATATATATATATATATATATATATATATATATATATATATATATATATATATATATATATATATATATATATATATATATATATATATATATATATATATATATGCATACACACACATGGAGACACATACACACACACACATATATATGCATACATAATGGATATGCATATGCATACATACATTACATGCATACACACACTCACATATACACCTACATACACATATACATGCATACATATGTACACATATATATATATATTGATTTCTAACCCATTTTGTTTTATATGTTAGATATTATGGATCCTAGTAGAGAGAGAAAGGCGAAACTCACTCTCGTAAAAAGTTTTATGAGAGCAAGAGTTGCACTTGATACTCTAGGGATCATCATGCATGAGTACTCAGAGATGCCTGATGATGAGCTGGATTATACGATCCAAATGCTTACCCAGCGATCAGAGGAGGGTTCTTCTGCGGCTCATGTTTTGTTTCATAAACATTTTTAATGATTTATAACACATATTTTTATTTATTTTTATCTATCTATTTTTAGAACACCTATACCACCTCCGGATCATGATAGCTGAGCAGAGGTGCCTATGAGGACATGCATAGGCACCTTAGGGCTAGAGTGCGATATAGAGCCAGAGGGGAACATTGTGTACATAGGGAATGGATTGGAGTTCAAGAGAAGAATGCGAGCATTATGCGACTCTTACCTACCCCTTGTCCACTTACAGTGGACGTAAGTATAAATTTTACATATAAATTGAAATAAATATCTTATGTTTTATTTACATGATTTTTATTTATTTTTGTAGTGAGCCTGATGAGAGGGATAAAAAATATGTACTTAGTTCACTTGAGACAGATTTTGGGATAGGATGGTTGCATAAATGGTGTCTAAAAGAGATGCAGACACTTATGGCTCATCGTGGTGATAATGGGATGCTGCACGGTACGCATTGCTTTTATGTATATATACATGGATATGAGTATGTGTGTTTATGTATGTATGTATGTATATGAGAGAGAGAGAGAGAAAAGAATGAGAATAGAGGTACAAATACACGCATACACACACATATACATCATACATGCACATTTACACACATATACACATACATGCACATTTATACATACACACACATACATGCACATTTTCACACACACAAACACATGCATGCAGTTACACACATATAATGAATACACATAGACACATACATGTACTCACATACACATACTCACATACACATACACATATACATACATAATCATATGTACACACACATAGACTCATATAATCATATTTACATGCATATATACATACACACATGCATATATACACACACACACACAACACATGCATACTGATATTTCTATATGTATATATATATATATATATATACTTATATATCTATAAATAAATAAATAAATAAATCCTATTTCAAAAATTCTAATTCGAAAACACTAATTTTGATATTAGGGTTTTAAAACCCCTAATTTAGAAACTCTAATTCAGCCTTTTAGCCATATGATTGAAGTATATGTACACATTGCATCTATTCCTCCGACGTCCTACTAGAGAGATGTCTCTCCTCCCAACCTTATGTCTCTATATATAGCTACTCAAATCAACGAGGATCATAATATATATAAAGATATATACACATCATGTAGATACACATACATAAATATAAAATGGAGTAGATACATTATGCATCACACATACATGCCTAAATGCACACATAAATATATATACATGCATACATATTTACATGTACACATTTACACATAGACACATATACATATATACATGTACACAACACATATACATGCCTACATGCACAAATGTATACTTATACATGCATACACAATTATAAACACTTGCATATATTACATGAATACATGAATATTTTACACAAATGCATATGCATATATACACATATGCATACTAACACATGTATACATACATCACTTATATGCACACACATACAGATACATGAAATACATATATGCATACTAACGCATGTATACATATAATACACTTGAATACACACACATATGCATACATACATGATAAAAATTTGCTCCTCAAAGATAAAGCTATCTATAAAATAATTAGGCATACCCCCGAGCTTCATATTCTAACTTAAAAGAACATGATTTCATCTCTCTAGTAGGATTCATCGTTATTCAAGTTGAATAAAGAATCTATTATCTGATATCCATTCAGAAGATTCAAGTTACTGATCAATAACTAGAGTAGAATTTACTATCTAATCTGCTCATATGTTTTCATTATTGCCATCATTTTGGTGAGACATCAATATAGTCTCATCTTCATTATCCTTATTGATTTCACTTATTTCTTCTATTGTTAAATCTATGTTCTCATGAGTCACATCATCTATTGATGGATTAATATTGATTTCGGTGATTCCTCTTCCTCATTAGTAGAATCAGCATGTAGATTATTATCCTCTTCATCAAAAGATTAGTATCATTATCACGTATAATGATTCTAATTTCTCTTTCAGATGTTGATGTATCAGTATCTGATGCTGAATCATCAAGAGGACTTTCTTCAATCTCTCTAACAATATTGATTTCGGTGATTCCTCTTCCTCATCAGTAGAATCAGCATGTAGATTATTATCCTCTTTATCAAAAGATTAGTATCATTATCACGTATAATGATTCTAATTTCTCTTTCAGATGTTGATGTATCAGTATCTGATGCTGAATCATCAAGAGGACTTTCTTCAATCTCTCCATCTATAAGGTTCGTGTCATTTGAGCTAGCACGTGATAGTTGCTTGAAAGAAGCAACAATACTAGAATCCTCTGTTTTACATAAAGAATCAATGGCTTTGATTCTAATATGCTGTCCAGAAGCCCACATATCAGTGAACATCCGAACCTGTAAAAGAAATTAAATTAATAAATAGAAACTAATATATATATATATATATATATATATATATATATATATATATATATATATATATATATATATATATATATATATATATATATATATATATATAACCAAAATATTATTAAAATAAAATTACCTTTCGTTCACAACCTATCATTAACTCTCTCTGTTCATCTGAGATTTCTTCATTATTTACATTGGTGTGTTGCAAACAACTATATAGCCAATCCGTGAAAGAAGATATATTTGTAATCTCATGATTATCGAGAATACTTCTATATCTTTTGTTTCTTTGCCTTTTACTTCGGAGATTTTGAATTTCTTGTTTGTACTTGCTAAGGAATGCTTGCATGCATTCGCTATTATATGCTACAAAAGTAGAAACATCATTTTTTTCTTGAAATGTAAATAAAAATGGAACTCCCTTACCTGATAATACCTCTTCCGTTATTTTTGAAGAAGACTCGTTGGTCCATGCACGTGGAGCTTCTTCATAAACTTTTTCAAGGTACTCACTAACGTAATACATGCACTCTTCAAGCATCCAACCCTTTGCCATGGGTCCTTCTAGTTTCGTTCTTTATCGCACATAACCTTTTAATATTCCCATAAATCGCTCGACCCAAAACATCCATCGAGTGTTGACAACACTTGCAATCTCTATTTCTTCTACAAGATGGACTAATAAATGAACCTGAGTAGATATTCGTGCATCATGAAAATGATCAAAATATAATTAGATTAAAGCACATTTATTTATATGCATATTGAATTAAAAAATTACATCAATACCTGAACAAACACCATATCTTGGAAAATCGTGAATAGTCCAAGCCACAATACCACGAACCATAATATTTCTTTCATTGATGCTTTTCAATACATCAATGACATTAATACATCTCCATAACTCTTGGAGATCGTCAATGAGAGGAGCAAGATATATATTCATATCTTTAACTTGTCTTTTGCCTGGGATTAAAAGTGAAAGCATTAAATGTTCCTTTTTAATGCTAAGATATGGCGGAAGATTGTAGTTTATGACTACCATTGGCCATGTTGACCATTTAGTGGATTTCATGGAGAATGGAACCCCATCTAATGCAAATCCTAACTTTAGATTCTGTTCATTTTGTGGAAATTCAGGACATGTAGAATCAATATGCTGAAAAGCAACACTATCATGAGGAATTATGATTATTCCATCAGTACTTTTATGATCATGTCCCCATGTCAAAAGCTTTGATAATTCGAGGCTTTGAAACATATGTCTAATCCGTGGAGCCAATGGAAAATGTCTGAATACCTTTTTTGGGATTTTATCTTCTTCGCCCTTATATCGAGGAGATTGACATTTGGGACATGTCAAAGAGTTTGCATATTCACCTCTATATAAAATACAATCTTTAGGACATGCATGTATACATTGATAATCTATACCAAGATTGTTGATTATCTTTTTCATTTCATCATGTGAGGTAGGAAGAATATTCTGACTTGGTAAAAACTTTTCAAATAATAACCTATAAGTTCATCAAAAAAAGATATATTAAATATGTATGCATATAATTTTATATATGTGTATGCTTATGTGTATGTGTATGTGGATGTGTATATGCATGTGCATGTGTATACATATGTGTATGTGTATATGTATGTATATGTGTTTTATAGGTGTATATGTATGTATATGTACGTATGCGTATGTGTATACATATATGTATATGTATATGTGTATACATGTGTATGTATGTATGTATGTATGTATGTATGTATGTATGTATGTATGTATGTATGTATGCATGTATGTGTATATATGTATGAATGTGCATGTATGTATCTATATGTATGTATGCATGTGTAGCTGTGTATATTTGATTTCATTTTTACTTGTTTTTTTGTAGATTGTTGTTTGCAAATTTTCATATCTAGACCATTGAATCGTCTGATGGTCTCCCATTTTATAATCAATCTATTACCTCTCTTGCTAAGTTGTTTACAAATATTAAGTATGAGTTAGCTATGAAGGTATTAAGTCATCAATAAAATGGGAGGATCAAATCTATCACAAATATTTTGAAAGATGCATGAATAGTTTTAAAGGATGGGTGGACAAAAAGTGTCCATTCAATGCAAGTTCTTGTTCTTACCTTAGCTAAAGTAAGAATAAAAACCTGCATTGAATTAAAACTTTTTTTCCACCCATCCTTTAAAATTATTTTTCCATCCTTCAAAATCTTCTAGATAAATTTGGTCCTCCCATTTTGCTGATGACTTAGTACCTTCATAACTAATTGATACTTAATATTTGTATGCAAAAGAGTTAGCAGCACAAGTATTAGGCATACTAAAACAGGAGAAACATATGTGTCAAGAAGATTCTAAAGGTTGGGTGGACAATTCTAAAGGCTAGATGGAAAAAACATCTTCATTCGATACAGGTATGTATAATTTGACCTTACTCTCATAACATGTGTATGTTTATATATGCATGTATATATATATATATATATATATATATATATATATATATATATATATATATATATATATATATATATATATATATATATATATATATATATATATATATATATATATATATAAAGAGATAGAAAATTGAAAATTATACCTTAATAGTGTCAAAACAGATACATTACTCCATCCAAAATGATTTTGAAGATTGAGAATAAGTAAGCTTGCACTTAGACATGTCAAACGACTTCCTTCATATACATGCTTTAGACATTCCTCTCAAAGATATTTCTCATTTTTAGAAATATCAATGCTCTCACTGTCATTTTGATACCAATC